>CAWUFW010004428.1:1200000-1545154 GCA_963921515.1 Calotriton arnoldi | reverse complement strand
AACGTGCTTCCGTTCCAAATTTACGTATTGCTGCGCCCTAAGTTGGCAGGGTATGCCCAGACGTGGGTCCCTTGCTCACTTTGCCACTGGATTCAAGATAGCCTGGCTGATGAGGGTTATGAACCCGAAACCGGTCCCAGGATGCTTGTTTCCGGTCCAGGGAAGACATGGCTTGGCAGTTCGGGCTGGACTGTTCCCATGAGGCACAGGGTCAGACTGATTTGCATATGGCCATGTCTGAACTGGGGTGGTGGAGTGAGCTAAAGAATGATGATGGATTAAACCCAGATCAGTTGACTGGGGGTGAGTGTTTGATTTGCTCTAACGCTCCGTCCATCATCCCCTTTGGTATCGCTTTGTTCGCCCTAAGTTGGCAGGGTATGCCCAGACGTGGGTCCCTTGCTCACTTTGCCACTGGATTCAAGATAGCCTGGCTGATGAGGGTTATGAACCCGAAACCGGTCCCAGGATGCTTGTTTCCGGTCCAGGGAAGACATGGCTTGGCAGTTCGGGCTGGACTGTTCCCATGAGGCACAGGGTCAGACTGATTTGCATATGGCCATGTCTGAACTGGGGTGGTGGAGTGAGCTAAAGAATGATGATGGATTAAACCCAGATCAGTTGACTGGGGGTGAGTGTTTGATTTGCTCTAACGCTCCGTCCATCATCCCCTTTGGTATCGCTTTGTTCGCCCTAAGTTGGCAGGGTATGCCCAGACGTGGGTCCCTTGCTCACTTTGCCACTGGATTCAAGATAGACTGGCTGATGAGGGTTATGAACCCGAAACCGGTCCCAGGATGCTTGTTTCCGGTCCAGGAACACATGGCTTGGCAGTTCGGGCTGGACTGTTCCCATGAGGCACAGGGTCAGACTGATTTGCATATGGCCATGTCTGAACTGGGGTGGTGGAGTGAGCTAAAGAATGAAGAAGGATTAAACCTAGATCAGTTGACTGGGGGTGAGTGTTTGATTTGCTCTAACGCTCCGTCCATCATCCCCTTTGGTATCGCTTTGTTCGCTCTAAGTTGGCAGGGTATGCCCAGACGTGGGTCCCTTGCTCACTTTGCCACTGGATTCAAGATAGCCTGGCTGATGAGGGTTATGAACCCGAATCCGGTCCCAGGATGCTTGTTTCCGGTCCAGGGAAGACATGGCTTGGCAGTTCGGGCTGGACTGTTCCCATGAGGCACAGGGTCAGACTGATTTGCATATGGCCATGTCTGAACTGGGGTGGTGGAGTGAGCTAAAGAATGATGATGGATTAAACCCAGATCAGTTGACTGGGGGTGAGTGTTTGATTTGCTCTAACGCTCCGTCCATCATCCCCTTTGGTATTGCTTTGTTCGCCCTAAGTTGGCAGGGTATGCCCAGACGTGGGTCCCTTGGTCACTTTGCCACTGGATTCAAGATAGCCTGGCTGATGAGGGTTATGAACCCGAAACCGGTCCCAGGATGCTTGTTTCCGGTCCAGGGAAGACATGGCTTGGCAGTTCGGGCTGGACTGTTCCCATGAGGCACAGAGTCAGACTGATTTGCATATGGCCATGTCTGAACTGGGGTGGTGGAGTGAGCTAAAGAATGATGATGGATTAAACCTAGATCAGTTGACTGGGGGTGAGTGTTTGATTTGCTCTAACGCTCCGTCCATCATCCCCTTTGGTATCGCTTTGTTCGCCCTAAGTTGGCAGGGTATGCCCAGACGTGGGTCCCTTGCTCACTTTGCCACTGGATTCAAGATAGCCTGGCTGATGAGGGTTATGAACCCGAAACCGGTCCCAGGATGCTTGTTTCCGGTCCAGGGAAGACATGGCTTGGCAGTTCGGGCTGGACTGTTCCCATGAGGCACAGGGTCAGACTGATTTGCATATGGCCATGTCTGAACTGGGGTGGTGGAGTGAGCTAAAGAATGATGATGGATTAAACCCAGATCAGTTGACTGGGGGTGAGTGTTTGATTTGCTCTAACGCTCCATCCATCATCCCCTTTGGTATCGCTTTGTTCGCCCTAAGTTGGCAGGGTATGCCCAGACGTGGGTCCCTTGCTCACTTTGCCACTGGATTCAAGATAGCCTGGCTGATGAGGGTTATGAACCCGAAACCGGTCCCAGGATGCTTGTTTCCGGTCCAGGGAAGACATGGCTTGGCAGTTCGGGCTGGACTGTTCCCATGAGGCACAGGGTCAGACTGATTTGCATATGGCCATGTCTGAACTGGGGTGGTGGAGTGAGCTAAAGAATGATGATGGATTAAACCCAGATCAGTTGACTGGGGGTGAGTGTTTGATTTGCTCTAACGCTCCGTCCATCATCCCCTTTGGTATCACTTTGTTCGCCCTAAGTTGGCAGGGTATGCCCAGACGTGGGTCCCTTGCTCACTTTGCCACTGGATTCAAGATAGCCTGGCTGATGAGGGTTATGAACCCGAAACCGGTCCCAGGATGCTTGTTTCCGGTCCAGGGAAGACATGGCTTGGCAGTTCGGGCTGGACTGTTCCCATGAGGCACAGAGTCAGACTGATTTGCATATGGCCATGTCTGAACTGGGGTGGTGGAGTGAGCTAAAGAATGATGATGGATTAAACCCAGATCAGTTGACTGGGGGTGAGTGTTTGATTTGCTCTAACGCTCCGTCCATCATCCCCTTTGGTGTTGCTTTGTTCGCCCTAAGTTGGCAGGGTATGGCCAGACGTGGGTCCCTTGCTCACTTTGCCACTGGATTCAAGATAGCTTGGCTGATGAGGGTTATGAACCCGAAACCGGTCCCAGGATGCTTGTTTCCGGTCCAGGGAAGACATGGCTTGGCAGTTCGGGCTGGACTGTCCCCATGAGGCACAGGGTCAGACTGATTTGCATATGGCCATGTCTGAACTGGGGTGGTGGAGTAAGCTAAAGAATGATGATGGATTAAACCCAGAACAGTTGACTGGGGGTGAGTGTTTGATTTGCTCTAACGCTCCGTCCATCATCCCCTTTGGTATCGCTTTGTTCGCCCTAAGTTGGCAGGGTATGCCCAGACGTGGGTCCCTTGCTCACTTTGCCACTGGATTCAAGATAGCCTGGCTGATGAGGGTTATGAACCCGAAACCGGTCCCAGGATGCTTGTTTCCGGTCCAGGGAAGACATGGCTTGGCAGTTCGGGCTGGACTGTTCCCATGAGGCACAGGGTCAGACTGATTTGCATATGGCCATGTCTGAACTGGGGTGGTGGAGTGAGCTAAAGAATGATGATGGATTAAACCCAGATCAGTTGACTGGGGGTGAGTGTTTGATTTGCTCTAACGCTCCGTCCATCATCCCCTTTGGTATCGCTTTGTTCGCCCTAAGTTGGCAGGGTATGCCCAGACGTGGGTCCCTTGCTCACTTTGCCACTGGATTCAAGATAGCCTGGCTGATGAGGGTTATGAACCCGAAACCGGTCCCAGGATGCTTGTTTCCGGTCCAGGGAAGACATGGCTTGGCAGTTCGGGCTGGACTGTTCCCATGAGGCACAGGGTCAGACTGATTTGCATATGGCCATGTCTGAACTGGGGTGGTGGAGTGAGCTAAAGAATGATGATGGATTAAACCCAGATCAGTTGACTGGGGGTGAGTGTTTGATTTGCTCTAACGCTCCGTCCATCATCCCCTTTGGTATCGCTTTGTTCGCCCTAAGTTGGCAGGGTATGCCCAGACGTGGGTCCCTTGCTCACTTTGCCACTGGATTCAAGATAGCCTGGCTGATGAGGGTTATGAACCCGAAACCGGTCCCAGGATGCTTGTTTCCGGTCCAGGGAAGACATGGCTTGGCAGTTCGGGCTGGACTGTTCCCATGAGGCACAGGGTCAGACTGATTTGCATATGGCCATGTCTGAACTGGGGTGGTGGAGTGAGCTAAAGAATGATGATGGATTAAACCCAGATCAGTTGACTGGGGGTGAGTGTTTGATTTGCTCTAACGCTCCGTCCATCATCCCCTTTGGTATCGCTTTGTTCGCCCTAAGTTGGCAGGGTATGCCCAGACGTGGGTCCCTTGCTCACTTTGCCACTGGATTCAAGATAGCCTGGCTGATGAGGGTTATGAACCCGAAACCGGTCCCAGGATGCTTGTTTCTGGTCCAGGGAAGACATGGCTTGGTAGTTCGGGCTGGACTGTTCCCATGAGGCACAGGGTCAGACTGATTTGCATATGGCCATGTCTGAACTGGGGTGGTGGAAGTGAGCTAAAGAATGATGATGGATTAAACCCAGATCAGTTGACTGGGGGTGAGTGTTTGATTTGCTCTAACGCTCCGTCCATCATCCCCTTTGGTATCGCTTTGTTCGCCCTAAGTTGGCAGGGTATGCCCAGACGTGGGTCCCTTGCTCACTTTGCCACTGGATTCAAGATAGCCTGGCTGATGAGGGTTATGAACCCGAAACCGGTCCCAGGATGCTTGTTTCCGGTCCAGGGAAGACATGGCTTGGCAGTTCGGGCTGGACTGTCCCCATGAGGCACAGGGTCAGACTGATTTGCATATGGCCATGTCTGAACTGGGGTGGTGGAGTGAGCTAAAGAATGATGATGGATTAAACCCAGATCAGTTGACTGGGGGTGAGTGTTTGAATTGCTCTAACGCTTCGTCCATCATCCCCTTTGGTATCGCTTTGTTCGCCCTAAGTTGGCAGGGTATGCCCAGACGTGGGTCCCTTGCTCACTTTGCCACTGGATTCAAGATAGCCTGGCTGATGAGGGTTATGAACCCGAAACCGGTCCCAGGATGCTTGTTTCCGGTCCAGGGAAGACCTGGCTTGGCAGTTCGGGCTGGACTGTTCCCATGAGGCACAGGGTCAGACTGATTTGCATATGGCCATGTCTGAACTGGGGTGGTGGAGTGAGCTAAAGAATGATGATGGATTAAACCCAGATCAGTTGACTGGGGGTGAGTGTTTGATTTGCTCTAATGCTCCGTCCATCATCCCCTTTAGGTATCGCTTTGTTCGCCCTAAGTTGGCAGGGTATGCCCAGACGTGGGTCCCTTGCTCACTTTGCCACTGGATTCAAGATAGCCTGGCTGATGAGGGTTATGAACCCGAAACCGGTCCCAGGATGCTTGTTTCCGGTCCAGGGAAGACATGGCTTGGCAGTCCGGGCTGGACTGTTCCGATGAGGCACAGGGTCAGACTGATTTGCATATGGCCATGTCTGAACTGGGGTGGTGGAGTGAGCTAAAGAATGATGATGGATTAAACCCAGATCAGTTGACTGGGGGTGAGTGTTTGATTTGCTCTAACGCTCCGTCCATCATCCCCTTTGGTATCGCTTTGTTCGCCCTAAGTTGGCAGGGTATGGCCAGACGTGGGTCCCTTGCTCACTGTGCCACTGGATTCAAGATAGCCTGGCTGATGAGGGTTATGAACCCGAAACCGGTCCCAGGATGCTTGTTTCTGGTCCAGGGAAGACATGGCTTGGCAGTTCGGGCTGGACTGTTCCCATGAGGCACAGGGTCAGACTGATTTGCATATGGCCATGTCTGAACTGGGGTGGTGGAGTGAGCTAAAGAATGATGATGGATTAAACCCAGATCAGTTGACTGGGGGTGAGTGTTTGATTTGCTCTAACGCTCCGTCCATCATCCCCTTTGGTATCGCTTTGTTCACCCTAAGTTGGCAGGGTATGCCCAGAGGTGGGTCCCTTGCTCACTTTGCCACTGGATTCAAGATAGCCTGGCTGATGAGGGTTATGAACCCGAAACCGGTCCCAGGATGCTTGTTTCCGGTCCAGGGAAGACATGGCTTGGCAGTTCGGGCTGGACTGTTCCCATGAGGCACAGGGTCAGACTGATTTGCATATGGCCATGTCTGAACTGGGGTGGTGAAGTGAGCTAAAGAATGATGATGGATTAAACCCAGATCAGTTGACTGGGGGTGAGTGTTTGATTTGCTCTAACGCTCCGTCCATCATCCCCTTTGGTATCGCTTTGTTCACCCTAAGTTGGCAGGGTATGCCCAGAGGTGGGTCCCTTGCTCACTTTGCCACTGGATTCAAGATAGCCTGGCTGATGAGGGTTATGAACCCGAAACCGGTCCCAGGATGCTTGTTTCCGGTCCAGGGAAGACATGGCTTGGCAGTCCGGGCTGGACTGTTCCCATGAGGCACAGGGTCAGACTGGTTTGCATATGGCCATGTCTGAACTGGGGTGGTGGAGTGAGCTAAAGAATGATGATGGATTAAACCCAGATCAGTTTACTGGGGGTGAGTGTTTGATTTGCTCTAACGCTCCGTCCATCATCCCCTTTGGTACCTTGAATACCAGCATGTTTGACACGGTCGAGCAGAATAGTATGGTCGACCGTGTCAAAGGTGGCAGAGAGGTCCAATAATACCAGTGCCTGAGGAGAGCTTCTGTTGCGTTGTCCCGGAGAGTATCCAGGACAGCAAGGATTACAGTTTCAGTGGAATGAGCCGGCCGAAACCCTGCCTGATGAGGGTCCAGGTATTTAGATTCCTCCAAGAAGTTAGATAAACATTTAGCTACATGGGCTTCCAGTACCTTCGCCAGGAATGGAAGCAAAGAGATCGGGCGGTAGTTAGACAAAAGCGCGGGATCCGCTCCAGATTTTTTAGGAGGGGTACCACTATAGCTTTCTTGAAGGCCATAGGGACTTGGCCAGATGAAAGTGACTCGTTCAGGAGGGCGAGTGCAGGGCCCGGGTAGACTGCAAGGCAGTCCTTAAGTATATGTGGTGGGCAGCAGTCAGAAGGGGCACCTGATTTGACTTTTACGAGGAGATCCTGGAAGGTCTCAGTTCTGATAGAAGGGAAACAGCTAATACTACGGTTGTTACTGTGCAAGACAGAAGGGTTCAGGGTGGAAGAGTGCTTAGGAATACTAGCTTTGATAGTAATAATTTTTTCAATGAAATAGTCATTTAAAGAATTGCACAATGTTTGGGAGGGTGTAGCCTTCAAAAGGATTCTCTCAGGATTGGCTAATTCATTAATTATGGGAACAATTTCTTTAGAGCTATTTTTGGACTTCAGGATACGCGCAGAAAAATGAGCGGCTTTGGCCGTAAGGATGCTCTTCTTGTATTCCTTCCGTGCTATGGTGTAAAGGAATTTTTTGTCGTGGGAATACTTCAGTCGCCACTGCCTCTCTAGTTGGCGCAAAGCCAATTTCTGGATTTTAAGTTCAGTGGAGAACCATCGCTGTGCGTCTGCGCGACGGGCTAATTTGACTTTTTTAAGGGGTGCGTGCTTGTTACTGGCATTAAATAGCCACTCGGATATGTTCATTTCCGTGGCATTGATGTCAGTGCCAGGGGATGGGGCTGTGTTGGATAACGTGTCAAGGAAATCTTTTTATTGACATTGTTCCATTTTCTAGCAAAGCTGCCTTCGGCCGTACTAATTTTCTCGCTGGCCGGAAGAAGAAGTGTAAATTTTATTAAATGGTGATCAGACCAAATGCAAGGGACAATTGTTGGGGTAGAAGTGGTCAGACCAATAGTCCAGACTTGGTCAAGGATATGCCCTTTCAAATGAGTAGGGGATGGGACTTGTTGGGTAAAGTTTAAATTTGTAAGGAGATCAGACATCTCAGCTGATTGTACCCCTTCCTGAGGGTCATTGTACCAGTAGTTAAAATCGCCTATGAGAAGGACCTTGGTATGCTCAATCACGAGTTTAGCCATCTGTTCACTGAGTGAGAGGGGAAAAAAAGGCATCTGATGAGGTGGCCTGTAGATTAATACGCAGACGAAGGGGTCGTTGACAGATTCAAGATGTATTACTATGTTCTCTGTCTCCTTGAGAGCAAGGCATGTCAAGGAGCAGAACTTGAAGTCAGTATGAATGATGGCTGCGACCCCCCCCTTGGTTTACCAGGCAGGCGGTTAGCATGAATGATATAATAATCGGGGGTAGTGCTGCCAACATATCAGGGGCAGAGTCGACGGTGAGCCAGGTTTCAGTCAGCAATAGAATATCAGGTTTATCAGTGGTCAATAGGAGGAATATGTCCAACTGATGTCTGACAAGAGAGCGGGTGTTAAGGTAATAGATCGATAAGGGCCTAGCTCCGAGTTTAGCCTGGCTATGTGAAATGTGCTTGGGGGTGGTGGAAATCTGTATTTCTGGAAACGTGCTCCGTATAATAAAGATTCCATGTTTAGATATAAGGGACAAGGTTTCACGGGCGAGGTGCAAATGGGTAGAATGCATAGTTTTCAGTATTTCCGAGGGGTAGCTAGTAGGACGGGCATAACGAATGGCCCCTGGGCCCTGATGGGCGCGGACGGGCGCAGACGGGCTTGCCTTTGGCGCACCTGCTGCGCGCGTCCGCTGCGCTCCCGCGCTGCGAGTTGCATTTACCTCCGTTCCCCGCCCTCAGCTCCGCCCTCTCGCAGCGTGATTGGCTGCTACCGGGGGAGTCACTAGGAGCAGCAAGGAGCCGGAAACAGTCGGCTTAAGCGTGGATAGCGAACACAATAAACAAATTCAGATACAGTTCTAAAAATGCACGATTGTTTTTAAAAAGCAGTATTTCTTAAAAGTGATAATAGCGCTTTTAGCAAGGCCAATGATCGAGACCTGGTGGCAGGGAAAGCCTAATAGGGAACTCCTGCGCTGCGAGCTGCATTTACCTCCATTCCCCGCCCTCAGCTCCGCCCTCTCGCAGCGTGATTGGCTGCTACCGGGGGAGTCACTAGGAGCAGCAAGGAGCCAGAAACAGTCGGCTTAAGCGTGGATAGCGAACACAATAAACAAATTCAGATACAGTTCTAAAAATGCACGATTGTTTTTAAAAAGCAGTATTTCTTAAAAATGATAATAGCGCTTTTAACAAGGCCAATGATCGAGACCTGGTGGCAGGGAAAGCCTAATAGGGAACTCCCGCGCTGCGAGCTGCATTTACCTCCGTTCCCCGCCCTCAACTCCGCCCTCTCGCAGCGTGATTGGCTGCTACCGGGGGAGTCACTAGGAGCAGCAAGGAGCCGGAAACAGTCGGCTTAAGCGTGGATAGCGAACACAATAAACAAATTCAGATACAGTTCTAAAAATGCACGATTGTTTTTAAAAAGCAGTATTTCTTAAAAATGATAATAGCGCTTTTAGCAAGGCCAATGATCGAGACCTGGTGGCAGGGAAAGCCAGAGAGAAGGAAGGACACCTTCCGTGCCTGGTGAAACCTGGGAACCAAGGTCGATGAACAAGGCTGCAAATTAATTGGAGTTTGTGGAAAGTTACTCAAGGAAGGTGTTCACGGAATAACATACCATGTGACCTGTTAGGGGTGTAACTTTGTCTTTTTGTATTAGGCACAGGGACAGATTTGCAGGACTTCTATTTTTGACTGAGGAAGGAGAGCATCTTAGAACGAGCTCTGTAGCTTCACGCTACTTGACCCATTTAACGTGAGTGCACTTCTTAGGAAGTCAACAAGTGCTGACACCTTTGGGGAAATTCTTTTGGGAAATTAGTAAGGGATACCACTTTAGAAGTAGAGTAGGGACAGATTATTCTTTATTTTGGAAATACAAATGAAAAAGGATTTGGACGAAGTGTCTATACTCAGCTGTGTTCTGATTTTGGAATTCTTCGTTCTGTGGCTATTGTGCCGAATTAACTATATTCGTAGATTGGGCTCTGTATTAGTATTCATCCATCTTTACGCTTTGATTTTGTGGTGTGTTAATATTCTGTTGTTCCTTGCTTTGTAATAAATCAACAAAAACTGAATTCTGAGTCCATAGTACTTTAGTTGGACGGGAGGGGTAATGTATAATTGGTAACTTGTTTTCTTCCCTCTACACTTCTTAGCAGGCAATAAATACCATCGGCCAGATGTTACTAAGTAAGTTTAGAATATGGAATCCGGCCCCATCAATTGGTAGCAGAAATGGATGGTTGCCTCTAGAAGTGAGGGGAGATTTTATAAAATCCAGAACAGAATTAGACCCACAGAGCCCCGAAAGAGAGCCCATGATTGAAAGCAGAGGACAGCGGGCGTTGACGGAGGTCGGCGGAAATTGATGGTGCGGTGGCGGCAGCGGTAGCGTGAGTATGAACAGTGATGTGTGTGTTAGATTGCAGTGAATTGGTTGTGTAATGTCTTGCGGAGTTGGAATGATAGTCGAGTGAATGTGAGTTTATTGGTTTACTGGTCCGAACATGTGCGGATCAGGACGTTTTGGAAAACGGACTCAAGAGAAGTCCAAGATCCCGGGATATATTTGTACTGTAATAGTCTGATCAATGATGTGGGTGTCGTGGAGCGCTATCGACAGCTCACTTGGGGTAGCGGACTTTGTGTGAGTGGATCTAATAGAGTTGCATGTGGAAAACCTCAGGCCAGGGGCGGAGTACAGTGACTCGAGTGACTGACCCAGTTCGTGGGTCACGGAGTGTGAATGTTCTTGAGAGAGAGTGTATACTATCGATCTTGTAGATGACAGACAATTACTTGAGTTTTATGTAACTGTAAGTTATTGTGGCTGCCTGATAGGTAGTTACTTGGTTTAGTAGCTTTTGGACAAACAGTTTCATGGTTGTTTGAATGTGAGAACGAATGTATGTGATGAGATTGTGTAGGAGGGTGAACTGCTGCAGAGAGGGAATGTTGACGTCAGAGTGTGCTGCGCTTTGATAGGCCGGTTGGTGTAAAGCCGCACTGGGATTGGAGAGTTCTCTGCTAAATTTGGAAAGGGAAAATTGTTTTTTTGCACCAATTGAATTCAAGATGAGATGTTTCAAGATATTGCGAGACCTATGTAAAGGAGATTCTGGTGTAGTGACTCGGGTAGGGGAAGAAGCCCCGCCAGAGGATACCCCGGCACATTACATGGCAACAATAGTGTGGCTCCAAAATTGGCACAAGATTATAGGAAAGGAAGGAGAATTGGCTTTTCCATGTTATGGGTCATTTCGATTGGATGTGTTGTATCAATTAAGGGGGGTGATGTCTTCATTAAAACCTCCATCTAGACCCACACAATTCGAGGCATTAGATGCATGGATGCGGGCAGCACAAGCTAGGCGGAGAGAAAACTCTCAGGGAAGGATGTGAAAAGCAATGAAGTCATATCAGGATGCCAGTTGGGATGCTCAGTTGAAGAGGTGGAGGGTTGATACCATAGAGGAGAGAGATTGTATCCATTGTTGGTACAAGGAGCTGGTGCACGAACAGGAAATACAGAAGATGACAGTGACACAGATTATAGCTTGTTAGACAGACTGTTGGCAGTTGTCAGTCTGAGGAGGGAAAGCGAGAACTGGTAAACGGAAACCCAGAAGGAGTGGGATCGGCTCCGGTAGGCGTAAGTGTAAAAGTAGTGGGAAAGATTTCGTTAGGATCGGAAGGGGCAGGAAGGTCAGAAGTTGGGAATACTGAAATGAGAGAAGCCAACTGTGACACACAGTTACCAGAGGCCCTCACGGTGCCGGTTACCATTGGACCCGTAGTCTCAATATACAATCCGAGTATGGGAGCAAGTGGGAGTCAACAGTCAACAGGAACGGGAGAAGAAACTATCTCTGGAGGAAGCCTTACAATGGGAGGGACGGGTGTACCTTTGGAGCCTGTAGAATCTAGCACTCCATTGCCAGCGACGGCAGACCCTTCAATGATGTGCACAGGATCGGAAACAAGGCGAACAGGTACACTGGCAAATTCTAGGTCAGAAATAAGAATGAGGGAGAATATGAGGAGTTCAGCAGAGATAGCAATGAGACAAGAGGCATCTAGGACACAACTTGGCTTTCCGAACATAGGGTCAGAAAGTCGATGGAAGAGTCAGAGTTGTGAGAGGGAAGGACAGCCCACTGTCCAAGATGAGGGGTTGGAGGATCGATGGAGAAGTCGAAGTTGTGACAGGGAGGGACCGTGCAATGTGACAAATCGAGTAAGGATTGATGTTGCAGTGAAGGCAAAATTGTTGGATGTACTGAAGTTGAAGGCAGAGGCAGAGGTAGATGAGGTTTCAATGGGAACCTGCCACTGGAAAGAGTGATTCTATATGATCAGGATGAGCTGCTATTTGTGGCCAAATATGTCACTAGGAAGGCAAAACGAGTTCATGAGGCATTAGTTCAGTTGGCGCAAAAGTACGATGTGAATTTGACGAAAACGAAAATGTTGCAGGAAAATCACAGGTTAAATTACACTGACCAGGAATTGGAAGAGAAGAGAATAGGGTTGAAAGCCCATATTCGAGAACTAGTAATAGGAATGAGGGCATGGAAAGAGTTGGACCGATGGAAAGAGAAGTGGTCCAAGAAGAAAGGTGCCAAGAAGGGGATCGGAGACACTCCGCCTACCGGAGGGGGACGGAGAAAGTAGGAAATTTCCCATTGTGGGAGGTACAGAATGGAGGGTATGTACATGTGCCTTGGAGCAGCGGTGATTTGGCATCTTTTACAAAAGATTTCCCTCGGCTGAGGGAAATGCCTGCAGAATGGTATAAACAAATTGATCGGTTTGTGAAGATTTCAAAGGTATTGTGGATAGATTTAAATACTCTATTTGACATTGTGGTCCCAGGTGATTTGTGGGCAGCGTGCAAAATTACGATTGAGTGGCCAACCGCAGAGCCAGTTAGAGATCCCGTAACTCATGGCCCTTCACCGGAGGTAATGAGAAAATAGGAGCAGGCGATTACATGGCTCCAGTCCAAGGTGGCTTCTCAAACTCTTGATTGGCTCAAGATTGATCGTACCACCCAAGAACCTAAGGAATCAGTGCATGATTATTACCAGAGACTCCTATTGGCCTTTAAACAGCATAGTGGGCTGGATGCTCTTGAACAGAAAAGTTGTGTTAGGGTTGAGGGCTGAGATTAGTTTGATGAGTCAGCAACATTTGATATGTTGGCAGAACAAGTCAGAGGACGAGATTCTACGTTATGCCAAGTACTGTAGTGATCAAATAGAGTCCACACATAGGAAAATGAAGGATAAGCTGACGATGGTGCAGTTGAGGAATGCTGAAAGGCCAGATCTAATGCAGGGGAATGGAGGAACAATGGGTCGACGGCAAGGGAGTGGTCGAGAAGTAGGTCAGAATATGAGAGTTCACCCAGGACAGGGGAGAGGAAGAGGAATTGACACTGTTTCTGGAGTGGAGTGGGTTAACCCGAAGAGGAATACTGCTTGTTATTATTGTCACAAAATCGGGCATTGGAAGCGCGAGTGTCGCTCAAATCCAGCTAATCAAATGCAAAATGAGGAAACTGTACAGGTATCTGATGGTCTAAATACAGTAACTAAACCTAAGTCCATGTATGGGGGAGGTCCGGAACCTCAGGTACAGGTGCCTCAACCCCCAAGAATCTCCTCAGGAAATTATGTGTATCAACAGATGCCCTTCATTGAATTGATCGGTGGTTCTGATCTGAACCCATTGCCAGGACAGTGTAAGAGGGGGGAGGAGGACTGTACCCTTGGAGCAGCCTTAGAGGTAGACCAGAGTGGATCATTAGTGGAGGCCAATGTCAACGGTAATTCCATTACGTTTTTAATTGATACTGGTGCAGCTCATTCTACTGTAAGGTCAGCAGTGGTCCCCAACTTGTCTCTTTCCGGACAATCGATCCAAATGGTAGGAGTTACTAATCAGAAAATGACCAATCCTCTAACAAATGATTTACCTGTGAGAATAGGAACTTTTCAGGATCGACACCAATTTGTGTTGTGTGACTCGAGTCCGGTTTGTTTGTTAGGACGTGATCTTCTGTGTAAACTGAATTGTACCATCTATTGTACCCTGAAGGGGGAGGAATTACAGACTTGTGATGACGATGTTGCCTTTAAGATGGCAAATCAAAATTTGTGTGCAGAAATGTTAATTGTCTTGACTAAAGGCGAGTTACCATTTAATTTGAGAGACTCTGTCTCTCCTTTGGTATGGGATTTTACAGGCGAGGAGATAGGTCTGATTCAAAGAGTTGAACCAGTTAAGATACAGGTTACGCCGAATGCCGAATTCCCAAGGACGCCACAATACAAGATAACACCAGAGACAGTGGCGGGAATAACCCCCGTGATTGAATCTATGATTGCTCAAGGCATACTGAAGGAGATCAGAGGAAGCCCCTGTAATTCACCTATAATGGGGTTGCAGAAACCTAGTGGCAAGTATAGAATTGTGCAGGATCTGCGAAGAGTTAATGAGATTGTGATTCCATGTGGTCCTGTGGTACCGAATCCAGTTGTAATTCTGTTCCAAATACCTTGTGAGGCTTAATGGTTTACTGTCATCGACCTATGCCAGGCATTTTTCTCGATACCCCTCCATGAAGAGAGCCAATTTTTATTTGCTTTCCGGCTGGAGAACCATGTGTTAACATGGTGTTGTTTCCCACAAGGGTATACAGAAAGTCAGTCTATTTTTAATTAAATCTTGAAAAAGAATCTCAAGAGTCTGGCTATGCCACAGAATTCAGTTCTCGTCCAATACATAGACGATCTTTTGGTTGCTTCAGAGACGGAAGATGCTTGCAGGATAGATACTGTGGCTCTGTTGAATCACCTGGCAGAGAATGGACACAAGGTGTCCCCAAGTAAGTTCCAGTGTTGTTTGCCTGAGGTCCAGTATTTGGGGCATCGAATCGAAAAGGGACAGAGAAAGGTGTCAAAAGATCGCATAGAGGCGATCTTGCAAATGGATACTCCAAAGACACAGAAAGAAGTCCGAATGTTTTTGGGAATGGTCGGCTACTGTCGACAGTGGATCCCAAACTTTTCCTTAAAGGCAAAACCCTTGTTAAAGTTAACATGCAAAGATGTAAGTCATCTGGTACCATGGGATGATGACTGTTTGAGGGCCTTCCGGGAGCTAAGAGAGAGCTTAATTGTGCTCCAGCTCTGGGAATGCCCGATTATAACAAAGCGTTTTCGCTCTTCTGCCATGAAAGAGAAGGGTGCGCACTAGCAGTATTAACTCAGACACATGGAGGTGCCCGTAGACCAGTGGCCTATTTTTCAGCCACCTTAGTTCCGGTGGCTTCTGCGTTGTCCGGATGTCTCAGATCCGTTGTTGCAACAGGTGTCAGCATTGAAAAATGTGAAAGCATTGTGATGGGTCACCCACTTACGGTCTATGTCCGGCACTCAGTGGACCGCCTGATGACAAGAACAAAAACGCAGCATTTGATAAATAATAGGCTCACTAAGTATGAGCAAGTTATATTGGCATCCGAAGATGTTTCTTTGAAAAGATGTTCTATGCTGAATCCTGCTACTCTGATGCCATATCCAACTATTGAAGGAGAAGATTGTGAGGAACATGACTGCCTAGATGTGACTGAGCTCTCTACCAAGCCCAGACCCAACATTGTTGATGAAGCTATACCTGAATCTGATCTAGTCCTCTTTGTTGATGGTTCATGCTTAAGAGACAATGAGGGTTATTTGAGAGCAGCTTTTGCTGTTTGTACAATTTCTGGAGTTGTGGAAGCTGCTTGTCTACAAGGAGTATACTCTGCACAAGTGGCCGTAATTATTGTCCTAATACGTGCATATCTCATTTTTGATCAAGTCCGAGTGACTATCTTCACTGACAGTCAGTATGTGTTCAGAGTGGTTCACGATTTCGGGCAGTTATGGCCACAGAGTGGGTTCTTAACGTCATCAGGATCTCCTATCAGGAATGGGGATTATGTGCGACAGCTGTTAGAAGCATTTCAGAAACCCAAGGAAATAGCAGTGGTGAAATGTGCGGCACACGGGAAGGGGGAAACCGCTACGCCGATGAAGTGGCTCGCTTTTGTGCCATACATGCTTGTATCTTTAATGGAGAATATGTAGGAGAGAGCACAGAAAAGACTGAGCTCAGCATGATGTTGGATGTGGCTGATACCTGGGATGAGGTCAAGAGGCTTCAAGAGGAGGTCCTTGAAGAGGAAGAAGCAGCATGGATTAGAGCAGGTTGTGAGAAAAGAGGGGATGGCATTTGGGTGTCAACGGATGAAAGGGCAGCGTTACCCAACTGTTTGTTGAGTCCTATGGCAAGGCATATTCATGGAGCAGTACATCTTGGAAGAGATGCCATGGTGAGGGTGTTTTGACAGACATGGTTCAATCAACGGTTCCATGTGTATGCTGAGGCAGTGTGTCACAGGTGTGTTACGTGTCAGCAAATGAATGCGTGAAAGAAAAGCGTAGTTCCACTGAGTCACATTGGGAGGTCAGGAAGTCCTTTTAATAGGATACAGTTGGATTTCATCGAAATGCCCAGGTGCAATGGATTGAGGTACATCTTGGTGGTGGTGTGTGTTTTTTCACGTTGGGTTGAGGCATATCCAACTAGGCGGTGTGACAATCTCACGGTGGCGAAATTGTTACTAAGAGAGATCATCCCATGGTTTGGATTTCCGACCTCGTTGGAATCGGACTTTCATAGTGAGATCATGAAGCTGTTGTGTGCCGCCTTACAAGTTGATCAGAGACTGCATTGTAGCCACAGGCCGGAGGCGTCTGGCCTCGTGGAGCAGATAAATGGGACCATCAAGATGAGAGTGGCAAAAGATTGCTCGTCGACGTCTTTGAAATGGCCGGATGCGCTGCCCTTGGTGCTGATGAGTTTGTGTAGTCCTCCAAATAGGATAACAGGACTTTCCCCCATGAGATATTGATGGGGAAGGTGATGCATTTACCTGCAGTGCCAGCTACAGCATTGATAAACATCACCGATGATTTGGTTCTTGATTATTGCAAGGGACTGGTTAATGTGGTTAGTTCTGTGTCTCACCAGGTCGAGGCTGCGACTGCACCCACCTCGAAAGATCTCCTGCACGACCTAAGCCCGGGGGACTGGGTTTTGGTCAGAAAGCACATGAGAAAAAGTTGCCTTGGCGCACGGTGGCGAGGTCCGTACCAAGTGATCCTGGTTACTAGCACAGCTGTGAAGTGCGGAGGCTTACCGAACTGGATCCACACCTTCCACACCCACAGAGTCCTAGAACCCTTGGAAGATACAGCTCCTCTCAATCAAAGAAATCCAGCTGAGAGTGCAGACTCGGAAGAGGGGACAAGCTAAGCTGTGAGGATTCCCACTGAAACAGACTGTTCATTAGGTGGAGCTGAAAAGGATCACGCTGTACAAGATCCTGGTACAAAGTCTGAGAGAGACAGAAATATTGGAGTTGAAGTAGAGTTGGATTCAACCGACCAGACGGGTGTGGAACAGGCAAAGGTGGAGAGGCTTAGATCAGAAAAGGATCTCACTCCCATCTTCAAAACATCTGAATCTAAGCGAAGTGACACAGAACCAAGTCAAGAGGGTTTAAGGAAATCAAAGAGAGAACGAGTGCCGTGCCGAAAGAACGCTGCTCCCGAGTGGACATACCTGGTCACAGATGCAGGGGCCAGGGAGGTCCGGGAGGCTGAGGTCTGGAAGAGTGAGACGCGGAGAGACCATCCTGATTTACAAATGATGGGCGTGCGCAGAATAATAAAGTCCAGATAGCAAAGTAAAATTTACAAAGTTTCTTTATTGTTCAATCGATATCAAAGCTTTAGATTCCAGCCAACGCGTTTCGTTCTCCCTGGGAGAACTTCATCAGGGCTGAAAAAGGGTATAAAAACAATATTCAGTATATATACAATCAAATAATATAACAAGGGAAGAAAAAACAACAAAACATCTAAGAAAAAGAGAAACACAGAAAAACATACAAAGATACTATCACATAAAGAATTAATAAACAAGACATGACTATATATAACAACACCATATTGATAAATAACAATATAATAACACTGTATTGATTCACATTGAATAAACACAAAAATACAAAAAATAATAAACAATCCTACATGACATTTAGACATATAAACCACAAGTGAAAAGTGTGAACCCTGACGGGTACCTCATCTCATACTTGTTAGGAAATAGTCAAAAAACAGCGACTAATAACCACACATAGAAGGAGAGCATTTGGATGAGGTCATAAGGCAGCTCCCACATAAATGTGGAGAACTTGTCAGGGCATTTGTTGGATACACAGCATAACACAATGGAAGACATAAATAGGCACGCCAATAAAAATACAAAACTGCCATACCGAATTTGAACTAAATATAATTTACAAATAAATATGTTTTACAAGGTAAGAGAAGGAGAGGGAGAGATAAACATAAAGGGACACATTTTCAACAAGAGATAAAAGACTGTTATCATCAGAAATTAGTTACATACATGTGAAGTAAATCAGAACCACAACAGTAACTATAACATTGATTTATAATATATGAAAAGAAAAAGGAAAAGAAATAAGTGGGAAGTACACACGCCGCGATACCCTTCAAAAGAATCCCAATACAAACAATCGAGCTGTAATTAGAAGCTGAGGCGATCCTTGCTCTATATTCTAGGTTGGACCAGGCAGAGGAGTACATATTTTCACGGAATATTTGTTTACATTAATAATACAAAAAAGGAGGAGAAAAAAAGTGAAAAAAGATGAAAAAAAGTGAAAAAAGATCTCACCTCCTAAGGGCAATCACCCTTATGAGGGGGAAACCAAGTTGATTATGGAAAATCCTTGTGTCTAGGATATGTCCTGAGCTGTACCAGAGTGTATTCACGGCCAGGATGTCTGGATTAGGAGACGAAAGAGTCTTTAAGTCACAGAAAGTTGTATATCATCATAGACAATGGAGAAATTGCAATGAAGTATGAAGGAAAATTACAAATGAATGTGAAAAGAGTAATAAAAGATAGAAGTTTAATTATCAAAAGAAATAGAAAGAGGATAAAAAAAGAGAAAGAAAAATCAATTGAGCAAACCTAGATCAATCACGAATTCACACGAAGGATAAGTAGGGATTCTGAATAGCGGCTCCCACAGATTAATGTCAAGAGACTGCCGTGTGCTCAAAGACAGGTCCGTGTAGATCCTATGTTCTTCAATAAAACATGTAATGAGAGAAAGAGCAAACGTCAATTGGTATGAACCCGGGCCACTATCTACCCTGAATAAACGTTTTAATAAAAAACTGTGAAGTAAAGTCACTAACCTAAAACGTTTGCAAATCCATAGACATTGGAGATTCAGGTTTAATATGGATGAAGTCCCAATTCGGGATGTTGAGGCGAGTCGTGTGATCCCACACTTGTCAGCGAAAATCCTAATTTCTAAAACCAGGTTATGAAAAAACAAATTGAAAAGGGATATTAAAACAAAGTTCCTAGTGTCCCTGGGTGGAAAGCCGTTCCCATATTATGTATAAGTTCTTACCTATAGGTATACAGTAGAAAATGAATGTAGTATGGTCTCCAGGCAGTAACTCTGGAGTCTTTAAAGGGAAAAATTCCCACGGCCTTGTCGGGCCTGAATGAGAGGAAAAAACCATGTATGTAAGCCTGATATCTAATATGTCCAGCTTGTGGTTGCTGTACGGCAATGTTTTAAAAGAAGCACATATATACTAACCCCACAACGGGAGAGTTGAATAAATTGCACTCATTAAAGTAAAATAATCATATTGCGTTATTGACATAGTTATATTCTGTATTAATATTAAATCAAACATGGTCTAATGATAGGCAGTTCCCAGCCTAAAGACCTCTCGCAAGTAACACAAAGCGTACTGTGCATAGGTGCAAGCAGGGGAACGAGGATGCGCCCAGCAACAAGTCCAGAGCCACTCCAATTGCAGAAAGATCAAACACATGAGGTGGCAAAGGAACCAAAAAAGTAGCGTGTTCATGGTTGAATTCCCCAAAAGAAGCACATACATACTGACCCCACCACGGGAGAGCCGGACAAACTGCGCTCATTCAAGCAAAACAATCGTACCGAGCACCCGACACAAATCCGCTCCCTATTAGTACCAAATCAAACATGGTCTAATAACAGGCAGCTCCTATCCCAATGACCTCTCGCAGGCAGCGATGCCAAAGCAAACAACCCCCAAAGTTGAGAAGTCAAAGATGTGAGCAAACTGCCTCACCATCCGAGACAACAACCCATATCAGGCAGCAATCGACATCACACACAGGTTAAATCAACAATATCAACCCGTAGCGTTCGAACTACCATTCGCAACCTGCATATTCAAACGTACTCGTCCATGAAGCCAAACGTTCGGAGTGCCGAGAGAGAATCCATCTCGTGCTCTCCTTCACATAGAGCCCCATTTCCGGGAAGGGCGTGGCCGATACGTCGTGCGTACGTCCAGCCCGAAAAAGAACTAGAGCACCGCCTGGTGAGTCTCTAAGTTCATCAATGCGGAAGTAATACCGGCGAAAAAATCGTTACATCTTGTAACTTAAAGAGAAACTGACCGATCCTACAGAGTAAAGACGTTCATGGATGCGGAAATAATAACATTGAGAGCCATCATGCTGTGTCCAAAACAATAAAAATATTTAATCCAAATAAATAGAAGAGAGAATAATGAGTATGTGCATCCGAAAAAAGTGTGTACACACGAATAAAATTACCCAGACTGCGAGCATGCCCGGATGAGAACCCAAAAATGAAAAATAAAAAATAAAATGGGATATGAAAAACACCAGCTAAACTAAAGCAATAAAATTGCAACAGATGATCAAGAAACCCAAATGGGAAGGAGACATAATAAAGAAAACGTCAAACCAAGAAAAAGTATATATAGACAGGAAAAACAATTAAAAAAAGAAAATAACATAAATAAAATTACCCAGACTGAGCATACCCACGGTAAACCCAAAATGCTTTATATAGTAGAATACAGCAAAGCATGAAATAAATAATAACAACATTAGAATTGCAGTGAATGGTCAATACAGGAAAGGGAGCGCCCCATTCTGTAATAGAAGATTATTTGACAGACTGAAAAAAACACACCATAGGTATCGCTTTATAAAGATAATGAAAAACCTATTTATGAGGACAGATAATCAACCTACCAGCAAAAGAAGACCAGTACGGCTGAAGAGATATAATCAAGTGCATTGGTCATACTCTAAACCATTGTATATAGAGCAATGACCTAGAGTGGTTGATTCGGCACCCTAATGTTCCAAATACTGCATATCAACCGCAAATTGTCACATAAGAAATTATTACATAATCCAGGGTAATCTTCCTCAAATGTAGAAAATAGTACCCAATGATGTGCCCCAGGAAAGGTCACAGTCTCAGTATATATAATATGACAAAGATTCCAAAATAAAATAGAAAAACGGTCCAAGAGTAAAACCCAAGTGTTTAAAGGAACCAAAGAGTGTATAGAAAATTGAATATAAAAGACTCAGATCAAGGGTGAATTGGTCCAGAGTGAGTGACCTCCCAAGAAAGAACTCCCAAGGGTTAAAGGGACAAAAGAATGTAAGCCGAGAATACATTCAAAAGACTCACATCAGAGATAGGTTAATCAGAAACAGATTGCAAGTTGATCATTGAGATTTCTCAAACTGAGTACTGCTGCCCAATAAGCAAACAACACATGGTTTATCATTTCAGAAAGAAGTGCATTTCATTATCAGTATTATGACATGTGAAATTGACCGTAATCTACAAATCCATTTTGCTTCATTTTGTCTTAGGCTGAGTTCCCTGTTCCCACCTCTGGCACGTGCTTCAATGTGCTCGATGCCATAGAACCAAAATTGGCTATTCCCAGGATGAAATTTAGAAAAGTGTTCCGCCAGAGGGTATTTAGTGTCATTATTCAGAATAGCTCTTCGATGTTCTTGGATTCTTAGTTTCAGGTTCCTTTTAGTACTGCCCACGTGTATTAAGTCACAAGGACACCCAATGATGTAAACAACATACGGAGTGTTACAGTTAATAAATTGTCTCACAGAATGTTGAATAGGTCCATTGTGGCTGAAACTCTTGGTTTTATTGATCCCAAATTTGCAAACATTGCATGAGCTGCAGGTGTAGAACCCACTCGATTTCTCAGGAAGCCATGTTTCAGTACTGTTGGTGGCCATGACATAACTAGGGCAAAGTTTATTCCTAAGGGTGGTGCCTCTCCTATATGTAATCGAGGGATTATTACATATAGTACCCTTGAGGCTCGGTATTGCCTGTAAGAGATGCCAGTTACGTTTGAACAGTTTGAAAATGTCATTACTGAAATATTCTCTTAGGGTGTTTTCTGATCCTGACCCTAGGCAAATAATATCATCAATGTACCTCCCCCAGAACACAATATGTTCTATCCAGGGGGAGGCACTTTTGCCCCAGGCATGCTCCCTCTCAAACCACCCCATGAAGAGGCAGGCGTAAGAGGGAGCAAACCGTGAGCCCATGGCCGTGCCCTGTTTCTGATGGTACCAGGCACCGTCATGTAAGAAAAAGTTCTTAGTAAGAATCAGTTCAATCATTTCCATGATCATTTCATGATGTTCATAGAAATCAGCCCCACCTTTGTCCAGGAAAGATCTGATGGCCGAGATACCAAATCGATGTTGGATACAAGTGTAAAGGCTGACAACATCTAGAGTGACGAAGAGTAAGTCATCAGACCTGCTGAAATCTTTGAGCTTGGTCAGAATATCCTTGCTATCACGGATATACGAGGGTAGATTCCACACGAAGGGTTGTAATTTAAGATCAACATATTCTGAGAGTCCCTCAGTCGGGGACCCCACACCAGATATGATGGGTCTTCCTGGTGGAAAATTCTCTTCCTTATGTATCTTAGGTAAAATATAGATACAAGGATATTGGGGATTCTCTACTCTCAAATAGCGATATTCATTCTCAGATAGTAAACAGATATCCTTCCATTCAGTGAGTTTCATATTGATGTCCCTTGTTAGTTCAACCATTGGGTTGGTCCTAACCCGTTCGTAGCAGAGGATGTCGCTCAGTTGTCGTGTGATTTCACCCATATAATCCGGAGTATTCATCACGACGACGTTGCCACCTTTGTCGGCTTCGCGAATGACTATACTATTGTCCTTCTGCAATCTTATGAGTGCCCTTCTTTCACCGGGAGCGAGATTCATGGGAATTTTATTTCTGAACCTATTTGGTGTTTCCATTTTATACAGTCCCTCAGTAATTCTTTCATAGAATAAGTCAATGTTTGGATGGTAAGATGAGGAGGGAATAAAGTTGGATTTAGGCTTGAGGCCGCTCTCCACATTCAGATTTTCAGTAATATTTAATTCATCCAAAATCGTTTGCAATTCAACATCCTCCCCCTTTCCAAAGAAGTTTAACATTGGATATTCTTAATCTCTACCACCGAGTGTGATGAAGGTGCAGTAGTGTTTGTACATACAGATACACATTGTGACTTTTCATGAAAGAAATCTTTTAATTTTACAGTTCTCACAAATTTGAACAAATCAACGTGAATGTCAGTTATATTGCCATCCTGGGTTGGACAAAAGTTCAAACCCTTACATAATAGCTTTTCCTCATCAGCATCCAAAGGTCTGCTTGAGAGGTTCACAATCTTAAGATCATCATTAGGCAATGCATTTAGAGAGTCTGTATTATTAGTTCCTACCTCGGGCCCTTTTTGGAACGAGTAGACATTCTGAGGTCTTCTTTGGTTGGTACCCCCGAGCCTCCCTTTTTGTCTACGCCCTCCTCTCCTTGTTTTTTTGGGGCCTTTTTCTTTTGTCTCCCACTGATTCTCAGTTTTGCCAGCTCTCTCTGAAATGAGGTTCCTACTTCTAAAGGGTGGTCATTGGTAATGTTACTGGATGCTGCACTACTGGTTGAGGAGATAGATATACTACTAGTAGTCCTTGCTTCTTCACTCTCCTGCCTAATTCTTTTTCTATCATCTGGTACTGTAACCTGGTCAAATATTTTTGCAAAGGTGTATATTCGACCGTCTCTATAGTCTCGGTCGTCACGCCTTATTTTGCGGCCATGAATATTTCAGATTCCTTAATACAAATCTGTTTAATGTGAGTCTCACCATGGACTTCAGTCATGAGTCAATTAATTTTCTTGACTTGCATTTCTACATTAAGGAAGGTACTATACAAAGCACTCTGCACCGTAAGAGCACATCGTGCAACAGTGTATTGCATGCCAGTAGCGCACACACCAGCTCAGTCATTAACAATATACCATTCGGGGAGATGGTAAGGATCAGGCGCAACTGTAGTGAGCATGACAATTTCACCAAAAACATCACAGAAGCAAAAAAGAGATTAATCACTAGAGGCTACTCAAACAAAATCCTTGATATAGCAGAGAGAAGGGTTCATACTCTTGAACGAGAGACCACATTGTCAATGAAGAATTCTAAGAAAGGTGACAATGGTCTGAATAGGAAGTTACGTTTTATTACCCAGTACACTAACCACAGTAATGACATTTTCAAACTGTTCAAACGTAACTGGCATCTCTTACAGGCAATACCGATTACATATAGGAGAGGCACCACCCTTAGGAATAAACTTTGCCCTAGTTATGTCATGGCCACCAACAGTACTGAAACATGGCTTCCTGAGAAATCTAGCGGGTTCTACACCTGCAGCTCATGCAATGTTTGCACATTTGGGATCAATAAAACCAAGAGTTTCAGCCACAATGGACCTATTCAACATACTGTGAGACAATTTATTAACTGTAACACTCCGTATGTTGTTTACATCATTGGGTGTCCTTGTGACTTAATACACGTGGGCAGTACTAAAAGGAACCTGAAACTAAGAATCCAAGAACATCGAAGAGCTATTCTGAATAATGACACTAAATACCCTCTGGCGGAGCACTTTTCTAAATTTCATCCTGGGAATAGCCAATTTTGGTTATTTTCTTCTTTGAATTGTTTTTTTCCTGTCTATATATACTTTTTCTTGGTTTGACGTTTTCTTTATTATGTCTCCCTCCCATTTGGGTTTCTTGATCATCCGTTGCAATTTTATTGCTTTAGTGTAGCTGGTGTTTTTCGTATCCCATTTTATTTTTTATTTTTCATTTTTGGGTTCTCATCCGGGCACGCTCGCAGTCTGGGTAATTTTATTCGTGTGTACACACTTTTTTCGGATGTACATACTCATTATTCTCTCTTCTATTTATTTGGATTAAATATTTTTATTGTTTTGGACACGGCATGATGGCTCTCAATGTTATTATTTCCGCAACCACGAACGTCTTTACTCTGTAGGATCGGTCAGTTTCTCTTTAAGTTACAAGATGTAACGATTTGTTCGCCGGTATTACTTCCGCATTGATGAACTTAGAGACTCACCAGGCGGTGCTCTAGTTATTTTTCGGGCTGGACGTATGCACGACGTATCGGCCACGCCCTTCCCGGAAATGGGGCTCTATTTGAAGGAGAGCACGAGATGGATTCTCTCTCGGCACTCCGAACGTTTGGATTCACGGACGGGTAAGTTTGGATATGCAGGTTGCGAATGGTCGTTCGAACGCTACAATCAATCAATCAATCATGTCACTTATAAAGCGCACTACATACCCGCGAGGGTCTCAAGGCGCTGGGGGAAGAGGGGGGTGGTGCTGCTACTGATCGAAGAGCCAGGTCTTGAGGAGTCTTCTGAAGGCCAGTAGGTCTTGGGTCTGTCGGAGGTTGGTGGGGAGGGTGTTCCAGGTCTTGGCGGCGAGGTGGGGAAGGATCTGCCGCCGGCAGTCGTTTTCCGGATGCGGGGGACTGTGGCGAGGGCGAGGCTGGTCGAGCGGAGCTGGCGGGTGGGGGTGTAGAAGCTGAGTCGTCTGTTGAGGTAGGCTGGTCCGGAGTTGTGGAGTGCTTTGTGTGCGTGGGTGAGGAGCTTGAAGGTTATCCTCTTGTTGACAGGGAGCCAGTGCAGGTCTCTCAGGTGGGGTGTGATGTGGCTGCGTCGGGGGATGTCGAGGATAAGACGTGCAGAGGCGTTCTGGATGCGTTGCAGCCGTCTCAGGAGCTTAGCCGTCGTTCCTGCGTAGAGGGCGTTTCCGTAGTCCAGCCTGCTGGTGACGAGGGCCTGGGTGACTGTTTTTCTTGTTTCGGTGGGGATCCACTTGAAGATCCTGCGGAGCATTCGGAGGATGTTGAAGCAGGATGAGGAAACGGCGTTGACCTGCTTAGTCATGGAGAGGGTGGGGTCGAGGATGACCCCTAGGTTGCGTACGTGGTCGGTGGGTGGCGGGGCTGTTCCCAGTGATGTTGGCCACCAGGAGTCGTCCCAGGCTGAAGGGTTGGAACCAAGGATGAGGACCTCCGTCTTGTCCGAGTTCAGATTCAGGCGGCTGGTCCTCATCCATTCGGCGACGGCCTTCATTCCTTCGTGGAGGTGGGCTTTGGCGGTGTGAGGGTCTTTGGTGAGGGAGAGGATCAGCTGGGTGTCGTCGGCGTAGGAGATGATGTTGAGGTTGTGCTGTCGGGCGACGTGGGCGAGGGGTGCCATGTAGATGTTGAACAGCGTTGGGCTGAGGGAGGAGCCTTGGGGTACGCCGCAGATGATCTTGGTGGCCTTGGATCGGAAGGGGGCGAGGCGGACGCTTTGTGTTCTGCCGGAAAGGAAGGATGTGGTCCAGGCCAGGGCCTTCTCTTGGATCCCGGCGTCGTGAAGGCGTGTTCGTAGTGTGTGGTGGCAGACCGTGTCGAAGGCGGCTGATAGGTCCAGGAGGATGAGGGCTGCTGTTTCTCCGTTGTCTAGCAGGGTCCTGATGTCATCGGTGGCGGCGATGAGGGCGGTTTCGGTGCTGTGGTTGCTGCGGAAGCCGGACTGGGAAGGGTCCAGGATGTTGTTCTCCTCGAGGTAGTGGGTCAGTTGTTTGTTAACGATTTTCTCGGTGACCTTCGCGGGGAACGGGAGCAGAGAGATGGGTCGGAAGTTCTTGAGGTCCTTGGGGTCTGCCTTGGGTTTCTTGAGTAAGGCGGTGATCTCGGCGTGCTTCCAGCTTTCCGGGAAGGTTGCTGTCTCGAAGGAGATGTTGATTATTTTCCGGAGATGGGGCGCGATGGCTGTACTGGCTTTGTTGAAGATGTGGTGAGGGCACGGGTCTAGCGGTGAACCGGAGTGGATGGTGTTCATGATCTCGCTGGTGTCCTCGTCATTGATGTTGGTACAGGAGAGCAGGCGGTTGGTGGTTGTGGGGGCAGTGGTCTCGGTGGTTGCCGGGGCGGTCGTGGTGTTGAAGCTGTCGTGGATGTCGGCGATTTTGCGGTGGAAGAAGGTGGCCAGTGAGTCGCACAGGTCTCGCGACGGCTGGATGTCGTTGGTGTTGGAGCTGGGGTTGGAGAGTTCCTTCACGATGTTGAAGAGCTCTTTGCTGTTGTGTGCTTTGTTGTCTACGGGTTGATATTGTTGATTTAACCTGTGTGTGATGTCGATTGCTGCCTGATATGGGTTGTTGTCTCGGATGGTGAGGCAGTTTGCTCACATCTTTGACTTCTCAACTTTGGGGGTTGTTTGCTTTGGCTTCGCTGCCTGCGAGAGGTCATTGGGATAGGAGCTGCCTGTTATTAGATTAGATTAGATTTGGTACTAATAGGGAGCGGATTTGTGTCGGGTGCTCGGTACGTTTGTTTTGCTTGAATGAGCGCAGTTTGTCCGGCTCTCCCGTGGTGGGGTCAGTATGTATGTGCTTCTTTTGGGGAATTCAACCATGAACACTGTTATATCCTGATACGTGTACTTGTATGTACTCTAGCCCTGCTGCCTCTAGCTGCTCAGCCAGAGTGTGAGTTGGTTATGGAAAATTTGGAGCAAAAGGTATGCCAGCCCCACCAGTGTCCAAGTCATCGGACGGCCCTCCCACCAGCCTGAACTTGCTCCATGGACTTGACCACAGGTATGGTCTGTTAGGGTATGTCTGCCCTACCACATCCTTTTCTATGTGCCGCATGCATGAGACTGCAGCGTAAAGGGATAGTGGCTACATAAAGGCGTGTTAAAGACTAACACAGTGATTGTTTTCACATGTGTAACACAAGAGCGGTTTGGATAGGCAAAGATTTGTGCTTGGGTGAACCAAAAAAAGCTGAAACAAGGACATTTCATCAAGTGTGTTTCCAGTTCCCATACCCAAATGGATTTACATGTTTAGTGTCACAAGCGCCACAAAGGAGTAGTGTGGCTATACAAAGATTTGTGCTTCGGTGACTCCAAGAAAGCACAGGACGCTGCGTAAAGTGAGTCTTTGAGCACAGTAAGCTGTCTTACTCTTAAGCAGTTTACTGCCAGATGTTGGCGTTACTTTGGAGGTGCCTGATCAGTCACTTCATGTGCTGCTTGTCCATACAACGTGCGCACAGATTACTTCTCTAGATCTTGCACAACAATTGGGACTCTCTTCTAAATATAGACTGCTGTCTATGAAATTCCACAAGAAGAGTTCGAGAAATTCTGTGGACATTTTGGTGTGTTGGTTCATATGGTGTAGTTGACAGCGTGTGGAAGACGCTTTTACAGAGATTACTTTTCCTGCTATTCAACCTACTTTAGAAGGTTTGGAAGTGTTGGGCTAAGCTTAATTACATTTATTTTTGGGCCCCATGCGTCCACTTAACATTTTGGCAGTTCAACCACCTCCATTCAATTTGAAAATTCATCTCCACGAGCCAAGCAGAGCACGCACACTTACTTGCTTTGTGACGTGACCAGCTCGATGCGATCCTCGGCGACGCTTGTTTCTGCTCTGGTAATGCTTACAGACATATTTGGTGCATTTACGCGCCGGGAACCACTCGGTGCAACGACGCAAGCATGCCATCATCTTGGGCTTGGAAGCACCATTGTAAGCCCGGAGCAACGCAGTGCTATGGTTTTTCCTGCATTTCCTGCCAACCACGTTTTTTTTTGTTGGTCAACCCCTTCCATGCTCATGACGAGCTCAGCTCGTCATGCTGCGCGGTAGCGCTGTGCGCATGACGAGCTGAGCTCGTCACGACCCCACCCGCGATCGGAATGTCCAGCACACGAGCGGAATTCCGATCGCGGTCAAGGGGTTAAAAGAAAAACTTTACGGTGATGATCACATATCCAGGCAAGTGTTTGAGCAAACAGCTTCTGTTTGTGGTGAACTCGTAGATCTGGTGAATTCGTAGATCGCAATGTCAGCGCAAATGTCTTCAACAGAGTCTATTTCGTATTGGATGCTCTCTTGTTCACGGACCGCCGCCAGGCCCTTCTACATTTTTTTTAATGAAGGTGACATTCTTTTCTCGAGTGCAGCGCAGTATTGGAAAAAATGTGAAAGTTTGTTTTCATGCATTTCTTTAATTCTTTGATTTGGGTTACGCTGCCATCTAGTGACAATTTATAAAATTTCGAGCTTGTGCCTCTAAGTCATATTCTATTCACTATTTAAATGCCAATTTGTATATGTCCTTTAGGAGGTATGATTTTAGGCATTTTTGTAAAAACATTTTTACATTTATCCATCTCTACACGGGGTGGGTTTGTGGGTCATTCTCATGAGAATTGGCCCTACGTGGATGGTAAGTTTTGGAGTTGTCTGCAATATCTACATTTTGTGACTGCACACTGGTGTCACTTTGGGGAAGAAATTTATGTAAACATTTTCTAGTACAAAGAAAGGGGATGTGAATTTCCACAAAGCTTATGGCTGTCTTAAGAACTGACGTTAAAGTTAACATTTACATCTATAGTGTTTTTACTTGTTTCTGGTGGTTGGCACAAATTTTGGGGTTGTTCAAAATTTCGTGTGTACTCAGAGTGGTTATATTCGGGTGAGAGATCGCTCACCGGCGTGGGGCACAGTTCATTATTGTTTACACTAAGTGGAGGTGTATTAAAAGTTGCTTTGTTTTAGTGATGCCACAGTTTAACACAGTTTTATGGTTGGGACGTCCTAGTCTCTTTGAGGGTGGTTATCACAGCTTATTCCTTAGGTGAGGGGTAAGGTTGGGTTTTAATCCCAGGTAGTAACCATAGTTCCCTTTCATGAGGGATGTTGTGGGGTAGTTTTTCTTTACGTTTCTATGTTTACTACTCCCACTTGGGGTATGTAACCTCTACAAGGGGTTTGGGTTAGTCCCATACATATACAGTACCTAGGTTAACCCTTTCGCGGGGTTGGGATGTGGGTTTTTACCCCTTTCACAGTTGTGTGCAGTACATTTGTACATCCCTACACGGGCGTTTCTATGAGTGACGACCCATATACTTCTTTGTTCCCTTACCACTGGGATTGAAGTCGCAGGGTATTCTACCTTTCGCTACTCTAAGTTATGCTTTTTGGCATTTGTGTTTCGGGTTCTTTTACCCTTTGCGTTATTGCACATTATGTTACAGTGTTTTATACAATATGCTTGAACTGTATTTCTTGTAATGTGACACTTTTGCTTACGCTTAAAAATGTTTTATAATTCCTTATTAGGGAGGATGGGGGGATAGTGTTGGTCAAGTGTTTATTTGCTGTATCTTTACCATCCTTTCTTGCTTTAATGGTTCTTTCTCCTGCGATGTTTTGTCTTTATTGCTGCATCCGAGAGACTTGTACCATGATTCATTTTTCTTGTTTATAGTTCTTGATTGGTGTTATATTATATTCATTTTTCGTTTTCTTCGAAGAAAAAGGGATAATGTTGTATCCTGATATGTGTACTTGTATGTACTCTAGCCCTGCTGCCTCTAGCTGCTCAGCCAGAGTGTGAGTTGGTTATGGAATGTTGGTGTGCCTGTGATGCGTGGAATGCCTGGGTGTCTGAGTGGATGAGTGTTGGGAGTTAGAGATGGGCTGAGCAGCTAGGCAGGCTGCTCCTGGTGGGGCTGGTACCACACCAGTGCTGGCTGGACATAGGATTGATGTAAACGGTCTTAGAAGTTAATAAAGAAGACCACAAAATACGTCCTGGCTCCTGGTGTCTACTTGTGAGAACACAACAAACACACTACTTTTTTGGTTCCTTTGCCACCTCATGTGTTTGGTCTTTCTGCAATTGGAGTGGCTCTGGACTTGTTGCTGGGCGCATCCTCATTCCCCTGCTTGCAACTATGCACAGTACGCTTTGTGTTACTTGCGAGAGGTCTTTAGGCTGGGAACTGCCTATCATTAGACCATGTTTGATTTAATATTAATACAGAATATAATTATGTCAATTACGCGATATGATTATTTTACTTTAATGAGTGCAATTTATTCAACTCTCCCGTTGTGGGGTTAGTATATATGTGCTTCTTTTAAAACATTGCCGTACAGCAACCACAAGCTGGACATATTAGATATCAGGCTTACATACATGGTTTTTTCCTCTCATTCAGGCCCGACAACGCCGTGGGAATGTTTCCCTTAAAAGACTCCAGAGTTACTGCCTGGAGACCATACTACATTCATTTTCTACTGTATACCTATAGGTAAGAACTTATACATAATATGGGAACGGCTTTCCACCCAGGGACACTAGGAACTTTGTTTTAATATCCCTTTTCAATTTGTTTTTTCATAACCTGGTTTTAGAAATTAGGATTTTCGCTGACAAGTGTGGGATCACACGACTCGCCTCAACATCCCGAATTGGGACTTCGTCCATATTAAACCTGAATCTCCAATGTCTATGGATTTGCAAACGTTTTAGGTTAGTGACTTTACTTCACAGTTTTTTATTAAAATGTTTATTCAGGGTAGATAGTGGCCCGGGTTCATACCAATTGACGTTTGCTCTTTCTCTCATTACATGTTTTATTGAAGAACATAGGATCTACACGGACCTGTCTTTGAGCACACGGCAGTCTCTTGACATTAATCAGTGGGAGCCGCTATACAGAATCCCTACTTATCCTTCGTGTGAATTTGTGATTGATCTAGGTTTGCTCAATTGATTTTTCTTTCTCTTTTTTTATCCTCTTTCTATTTCTTCTTATAATTAAACTTCTATCTTTTATTACTCTTTTCACATTTAATTTTAATTTTCCTTCATACTTCATTGCAATTTCTCCATTGTCTATGATGATATACAACTTTCTGTGACTTAAAGACTCTTTCGTCTCCTAATCCAGACATCTTGGCCGTGAATACACTCTGGTACAGCTCAGGACATATCCTAGACACAAGGATTTTCCATAATCAACTTGGTTTCCCCCTCATAAGGGTGATTGCCCTTAGAAGGTGAGATCTTTTTTCACTTTTTTTCATCTTTTTTCACTTTTTTTCTCCTCCTTTTTTGTATTATTAATGTAAACAAATATTCCGTGAAAATATGTACTCCTCTGCCTGGTCCAACCTATAATATAGAGCAAGGATCGCCTCAGCTTCTAATTACAGCTCGATTGTTTGTATTGGGATTCTTTTGAAGGGTATCGCGGCGTGTGTACTTCCCACTTATTTCTTTTCAAATTTTATAAATGAATGTTATAGTTACTGTTGTGGTTCTGATTTACTTCACATGTATGTAACTAATTTCTGACGATAACGGTCTTTTATCTCTTGTTGAAAATGTGTCCCTTTATGTTTATCTCTCCCTCTCCTTCTCTTACCTTGTAAAACATATTTATTTGTAAATGATATTTAGGTCAAATTCGGTATGGCAGTTTTGTATTTTTATTGGCGTGCCTATTTATGTGTTCCATTGTGTTATGATGTGTATCCAACAAATGCCCTGACAAGTTCTCCACATTTATGTGGGAGCTGCCTTATGACCTCATCCAAATGCTCTCCTTCTATGTGTGGTTATTAGTCGCTGTTTTTTGACTATTTCCTAACAAGTATGAGATGAGGTACCCGTCAGGGTTCACACTTTTCACTTGTGGTTTATATGTCTAAATGTCATGTGGGATTGTTTATTATTTTTTTGTATTTTTGTGTTTATTCAATGTGAATCAATACAGTGTTATTATATTGTTATTTATCAATATGGTGTTGTTATATATAGTCATGTCTTGTTTATTAATTCTTTATGTGATAGTATCTTTGTATGTTTTTCTGTGTTTCTCTTTTTCTTAGTTGTTTTGTTGTTTTTTCTTCCCTTGTTATATTATTTGATTGTATATATACTGAATATTGTTTGTATACCCTTTTTCAGCCCTGATGAAGTTCTCCCAGGGAGAACGAAACGAGTTGGCTGGAATCTAAAGCTTTGATATCGATTGAACAATAAAGAAACTTTGTAAATTTTACTTTGCTATCTGGACTTTATTATTCTGCGCACGCCCATCATTTGTATCTCAAGGATCTGGAGCACAGAGGCATCATTAGACGGTTGATGCCAGGGCTTGCTGCGCGGGACCTGTATATATGTCAGAACTGGCGTGAGGTGCAGAAATCTTAGTCAACCGTCTTTTCATGTGTTTTCGCTAGACCATGCTGATTATTGACATTGAACTGTTAGTCCCAGGAGTCGAGGCTCCCAGGCTCTTGACTCTGATGGTACCTGATCCTCCAAGGCTGAGTGGATTGCGACTTCTGATCCTAAATCATCTCTCATTTCCAATGTTTGGTCGCCAGCCTTCAGCTCAAGAATTGGCAGCGTTTCGTATGGAGATCTTGGAACTCGGTGTTGATGCTCTTGGCACTCATTTGATCTATGATTAAAACTGAACTGAATAAAGAAAAAGAAAGTATATAATCTTTGTTCTAAAGAAGATAACCTAGGACCCAGTGGAAGAAGAATACATTTAGGGACTTTTTCAGTAGAAGAAGAAAGAGGGATAGGGATGGCTCTTCATGAACTGTAGAATATTATTGCTGAATTGAATACGGAAGAATTCTACAATTCTGAAAGGAATCTAGTAAGAACTTGTGTGCAGAATCATTAAGGGAAAAGAAAAGACTTTGTTATTTCCATTTCTGTACCATGTTGGAAAACTGATTCAAAATGGAGTCTGGAAATTTGAACCGTAGGCAGAAATGCATGATAGGCACACTCATAGTGGGGGTAATTGTAGTCATTACTGTAGTGGTCATTACATCCATGGTTGAGTCCAATGTTGTGGAAGAAGGGGAACGGGGGACACCTACACCTTCTACACCAGACATAAGAGAGGGTGCATCAGAATCAGATGAGGACATGATAAAAGAAACTAGTTGTTTATTATATGTAGACCTCTCCAAGGGTGACTTTACGTTAAATGCGTATGCAAGATTGACGTATGAGTATGTGGACACCATGGACGCAAAGGATTGCTATGTGTGCATGCAGTTGCCAGCATCAGTAGAGGAGGGCATTAGATATCATCACCTACCCCTGACATATGGCATCACTTGTAGTGTGTTGCTGAGTATGTTTTATGGTAAAGCACATGTTGAGTATTATTTTTCTAACTATGATGTAGTGCTCCCTAGGGGCCCCGTACTAAAATATTTGAACAAATAAGATTATTATAAGCAGGAAGAAAGAATGTCAAAGTGTTTTGTGCCCACAGTAACTTTAGACACAGCATATGCCCATCGACACAATTTGACATGCATGTTATCTGACATAGAAGATACATTTGTGAATCAGATAGAGGATAGGCATAGACAGTCATTATTCAGACCTGATCCTAAGCATGATGTAATTCCATGGACCCAAGAGGAGTTAGATCACACGGCGAAGGGAAGTTCTGGTCCAATAGCTTTGGATTTGCAGCAAAAAGGGAAAATTTGCATTACCACAGACATATTATGACAAAATATTCGTAGGAGAGAGTGAAGGTGAGCACATTTTCTTGATTGAAGCATCGATAAAGAAGGCACTATTGGATAAATTGACCATAGTGCCCAATGTGTATTTTGTATGTGGGAGAAACCTATATGTTCGATTGTCTCCACATTGGTATGGGACATGTTATTTGGCTGTGGTTTTTCCAAAAATATTCCGTGTGGAAGATTTGTAGCCATTGGAAGTAAAAGGATTGCATAGAGAGAAACATGGCATGAGTGCAGGCAAAATTGTTGGTGATGTATTTAGCGCAATGAGACCGAGTTTGGGAGTGGTTCTGAATGATGTAAAGATTAGAAGGTTGTCAACACTAGTGGACAAACTGTCAGTGAACACGGCTCAAGCTTTATTGCTTGTTGATGGGGAGATGGTCTCTATAAGGGCCATGGTGCTTCAGAACCGTCTTGCGTTAGATGTATTATTGGCAAAAGAGGGCGGAGTCTGTAAATTGCTGAGGGTCCAACAATGTTGCACTTATATCCTTGACAATAGTAAGAATTTAAAGAAATATATAAGTAACATCACTGAGATACACCACGATATACATGAATTGGCTACTGAGGGGATTTGGTATCAAATTGGTCAAGGATTTGGGAAAGTTGGAAGTTGGTTTGGAAGTTTGGGACAGGGAATCATTGGTCACATTCTGAAACCTATCATATTAGTCGTGATCTGTATCATTGTATTGTTGGGTGCCTTTAGAGATTATAAGTGGCACATGGCAAGACAGGCTGAGAGTTCTCTTAGGAGGAGGGAAAGGCAGATGGAAAGACTGCAGGACAGTCACTATCAGAACCTTAAGAACCAGGAGAAATTCAGGCAAGGAAGACAGACTAAAACTTCTGTTTAGGTCGGTCTTTTCTGCGAGGAGAACATAGCAAGGGAAAAGTGCTATGTTTGATGACACTAGTCATCAGAGGGGGGCTGATAGAGCGCTCAATGCTCTTAAATTTGTAGGGGTGCATTATATTCATGTATGAACTGCACTTGCATATATTCTAATGTTTGGTTGAACTTTGTGCATATTAGAACAAAGTTTATATATCATCATATTAAAATCAGTGGAGTGAAATTGTGATGCTCTTTACAGGATTGATCAGCATTTCGCACGTATTTAGATAAATCATGTAACTATGCACGTATATAATGATTATTAGGTAAAATAAATGTATTCATTGTTCTAAGTTTCATATTAAGGCTTGTGTAACGAGTGCACATTAAAGAACGTTCTTAGGTTAGCCAAATTGCAGGCCTAACTTTCGTTTTTCTTAAAGTTTCATTTCTCCTTGTTTGCTCTCGGGTTGGGAGTTAATTAAAATTTAGGTGTGCAGAAAGTTTTCCTTTCGCCCCTACTGCAGGTGCAGGAATTTGACCTCGTTATTTTAGATTAAAGAAGATACATGAGAGGAGAGGAATGTCTTTGCAGAACTTGAACAGAGAGAAGGGAGGACACCTTCCGTGCCTGGTGAAACCTGGGAACCAAGGTCGATGAACAAGGCTGCAAATTAATTGGAGTTTGTGGAAAGTTACTCAAGGAAGGTGTTCACGAAATAACATACCAAGTGACCTGTTAGGGGTGTAACTTTGTCTTTTTGTATTAGGCACAGGGACAGATTTGCAGGACTTCTATTTTTGACTGAGGAAGGAGAGCATCTTAGAACGAGCTCTGTAGCTTCACGCTACTTGACCCATTTAACGTGAGTGCACTTCTTAGGAAGTCAACAAGTGCTGACACCTTTGGGGAAAATCTTTTGGGAAATTAGGAAGGGATGCCACTTTAGAAGTAGAGTAGGGACAGATTATTCTTTATTTTGGAAATACAAATGAAAAAGTATTTGGCCGCTGTGTCTATACTCAGCTGTGTTCTGATTTTGGAATTCATCGTTCTGTGGCTATTGTGCCGAATGAACTATATTCGTAGACTGGGCTCTGTATTAGTATTCATGTATCTCTACGCCTTGATTTTGAGGTGTGTCTATATTCTGTTGTTCCTTGCTTTGTAATAAATCAACAAAAACTGAATTCTGAGTCCATAGTTCTTTAGTTAGAGGGGAGGGGAAATGTATAATTGGTAACTTGTTTTCTTCCCTCTGCACTTCTTAGCAGGCAATAAAGACCATCGGCCAGGTGTTACTAAGTAAATTTAGGATATGGGATCCGGCCCCATCACTCCCCATCAGGCGTCCTACCCTCATGGCTCATGTAACACAACGCTCTTGCGCTCCTTCTTTCCCCTCCGACCCATGCCCTCACATATTTGCTCCTGCCAGTGCCAGGCCGCTGATGCCCGTGACAAATATCAAACTCTAAAGATGGCTGGAAAATATGAGTGTCCCAGATCGATTTATGTATTTACATTTATGTACTTAAGCTCTTATGAGGGGCCCAGGTTTCTGTGCAAGGTATATGGAGAGAGTAATTGCACCACAGTGTCCCTCAAAACCGTCTTTGGAAGGCTATTTATTTTCTTTACAAGTGCCAAAATGAATGAACGCCACTACCTGCAGTAAAACAGTCCTAGACCAGCAGGGCATCGGCCGTAAACCAGCTGGAGAGCGGACCAAAATCTCAAATACAGGCTATAGACTGCGTTGCTCCGTTCATCCCTGATTAGAAAGCATGTGTTGAACCTGTCTGTTTTTTCCATATGTTGATTCCAGAAGGCAAGTCCTCCTTCTTAATGGCACTTAGTGCAACTGCTTGACATCATACAATGACTAGGCAACAAGATATGCCATTTGGGAAGTGTTTTGCTTTACGGTATGCCTGCTGAATGTGTTTGCTGGAGTGTGCGTGTGTCTGCAGGTTGTGTGTATGTGTGTTAGTCTACAGGGTTCGCATATCTGTAAGGGGTGTGTTATCAGCAGGTTGTGCAGGGTAGAATTGTGCGCGTTTGGAGGGTGTCTGTGTTTGTCATTGCAGGGTTGAGTGTATGTGTGCAGGGCTACACGTGTCTCTGCATTGGGTTGTGTGCGCAAAAGGGGAAGGTGTGTGTGTGTGTGTACCTCAAGGTCTGTCTCTCTGTGCCGGAGTATGTGTCTGCAGGGACTTTCTCTGCAGACTTTTTGTCTGTGCAAGGGGATTTGTGTTTCTTTTCAATGATGTGTGCTCTGTTCCAGGGTGTGAGTATCAGTGCCAGTTGTGTGGGTGTCACTGCCAGAGTGTGTCTGTCTCTGCAGGGAGGGTTTGTGTGTGTGTTGTGTGTGTGTCAAGAAGTGTGTGTCTGCAGCATTGTGTGTGCATGGTTTCATGTGTGTCTGCACTAATGTGCATGTTTCCAACGGGCTTGTTCATCTATGTAGTGGAGGTGTGTGTTTGTTCAGTGGACGTGTGTGTCTGAGCAGTGGGTTTGTGTGTGCAGTTCGAGGGATACTGAGTCACAGTCCTCCTTCGGGTCCAAGGCAGGACTACAAATGGGTTTGACTCTATTGCAGACATGCCTTTCCAATGCTCCTTAGAGCTGGTGAATAACATTAACCCGGAATCAAGCTGTTCACATTTTAGCCCAATATATTACTCTGAAGCAAAATGGCTTTCAATGTACCCCAATATTTTGCTGTGACAAAAGGGAAAAAAGAACATGAATTTGAAATTAGTTTGCTTCAAAATCATATTGCAGAGCTGAAGAAATCATAGTAAAAAAAAGCATTAAGTGCTGTGAGCTATCTTCAGGGTCTTCAATCACTGACCAACAGAGACAACATAGTTTAATGGTTAATTCCAAAATCGGTAGTATTCATTCTTTTTTTTTGCTCAAAATGGTTGTCACCTACATCATTTATCACTATTTGTTCTACTAATGCAAAACATTACTGAAATATTCTATATTAATAGAATTGTATTAGCTCCTCCGTAAATGGCGTCCCTCAGTTGTATTAGTGACCACGAGAGGGATTCATGCTTTTCCCTTATAGAAGTTCTCCATGTGCTTTTTTCACAGCTGTGAGTGTTGTTATAGCCATCATTCAGAGCACCTTCTCGGAGTGAAAGATTTTTTTCATCACCAGAAGAGGGAATTCACCTATGTACTCAAGAAGGTGTGAGAGAGCTTCAAATTCACCCATAAACTCCTCAGTTGTGAGGGAGCTTTTTGCAGATCCCCTTACAGTAAAGAGTGACTGAGAGATTATTAATCCTCCCCTATTAGCCCTCTGTTTCTCTAGGCGGCTTTAGAGGAGAACCTTCCATTTCTCTTAGAGCATGGGTACCCACAAACATTTTCCCGGGGGGCCGCAAAGTTTGTTCTTTGGTGTGACCGAGGGCCAGCGCGGGGGGTGGTGGTAAAGTGGGTGTAGGGGAAGCAAAGCATGTATATCTACTGGCTGAACTCAATTGCGCAATGGAAAACAAGAAAACCTTGGATGAATCCCGGCTTCTTCACTTGACCGAATTGTGTGACCCTGGGCAATTGTTTTATTTAAATTTATCTCCTTTTTCTTCATTATCACATATAAGAGGACAACAAAATACATGACTTCAGGATCCGTACTGTACAAAACCATCTTCTGTGCTTGGATGTAATCACTAATGGCATTGTTGTCAGGTTGGGAAGCATGAACGTTTCTAAATTCATGTTTGAAAACTATCACTTTAAAAAAATACTTCTGAATGCACTGTTATAATATGATTTACTAAGGGAAAATGGTTCTACAGGTCAATGAAATACACTTTTTGAACTTTGAAAAGACTATCTAATTTTTAAATATTTGCTGTCTTTAAAAATGAAGGTGTTCCTAAAGTTAAAGGCCTGGTTACTTCCTTGTGTTTAACTGCAATTAACCTTTAAATAAGTGCTTGCTGTATATTTAACATTTTTTTAATGTTAGTGCTGAGTCGCGTAAACAGCAGTCCAGTGCTGCTGCTGCTCAGGGGGCCACATCTAAAGGTCAGGAGGGCCGCATGCGGCCCCTGCCGTACTTTGAGTATCACTGTCTTAGAGTGATCCCCACATAATGGAGGCCTATGAGGGACATTTTCCAGTCCTTTGCAGTGAACTCCCCTATATGCCAAGAATTGCTGTGAGAGGGAATTACTGATTCCTCCTCCTTCTCTTCCTCATGCAGTTTCAAAAGGCCATGTTAAGTCAAAATATTTATGCATGCTACTTTCCGTATCAGCCTGTCCTGTTTAGGAATTCACTGATGACACTTAATTGATGAGAGAGATGGGCAGCTGCTTTGTATCTTAGGTTCTAGAGGACACGGGGCTTAGGTACCCCTCCCCAGCAGGGAGGTCCTGCATGTCATGCTTCCGTGCCTTTAATTCATCACTGCATTTCCTTGTTCTACTTCTGTGGATGTCGTAGGGCCAATCAGAAAGCAGTCATGGGATCTGGTCATCTGACTGTGGAGGTTGCATTCCTCTACCTGTGCCTCGTTACAACTAATATCCCTACATACACCAATCTTCATGAACAGATCCCTTTCATCATATCAGCAGTACATATTAGACACAACGTCTAGCACCATCCTGTGCATAGCATGGTACCAGGCCATTAAGTTCTTTCAGTATTTTCTCCTTCAGCTGCACACCCAGATTGAGCTACGCAAGTACATAAACTTGTAGTGCACGTTTGACAACTCCTGGCACAATCATGCCCACAACACAGCCTTTTAATTTACCACCTTAATAGTACATCCATTCAAGTTATGCTGTATCTATATCCACTCACCAATCTACATACAAAGTATCCTGAAAATGTTAACTTAAACTTACCACACCCAAATACAGATAAGATGTTAAAGCTATATACTGGGCAAAGATTTCTGTGTTGGCCCTTGAGATTGATGTTATCAATAGGTGGCACAAGTAGATTCTTTTTAGGACATGTAGATTTCAGTTGCATTTCGTCCCTAGGACAAGCAGTTAATTTTACAAATTCCACACCCCTACTGAGGGTCCTATGTTTTATACCTGATCCCTTCTTTGAAGTAGGAAAGGTTTCTTTGAAGTGCTTGGAGTTGCCTGCCTCCCTGACCTGGCTCCAGCCTGGCTGCAGGCAGAACGGACTAGCGGGATGTTTTTTATATGAAGACAGGGCTCAACCTATTGCTTTGCAAGTGGGGATGTTCTCAGCCCTGCCCCCATCCTGCCAGTGATGGCCATCCTAGGCACACCTAATCCCTATATTGTGTGTATGTCCATGAAGAATTTACAAAGCCCAACTGCCGTCTACACCCAAGCCCAACTACCAACTACACACAGTCATGTGACCCAGGAACAGGTTGCAGGCACCAAATAGTTAGGGCAAGAAAATGGCAACTTTCTAAAAGTGGCATTTTCAAAATTGTAACTTAAAATATGACTTTACCATTAAAGAGAGTTTAAATTACAATTTCTCAGACACCAAATATGACTTTCCTACCTGTTCCTAATCATACGTTACCACTTATTAACTGTAATAATGTAGCCCATTGCTATCCTATGGGAGAAGTAGACCTCACATTAGAGAAAAACAAATTTGTGGTTTTTTCTCTACCTTCACTTAAAGGTACATGTCCAACCTTTTAATTGAAATATACTCTGCTCTATGGGCTGCCTAGGGCCTATGTTAGGGGTGACATGTGTAATAAAAGGTAAGTTTAAGGTTTGGCAAGGGGGTTATTTTGCTAATTGGCAGTTTTAAACTGCATACATGTTGCAATGGCAGACTTGGGACATGTTTCAAGGGGCTATTTAAGTGGGTGTCACAATAAGTGTTGCATGCTCACTAGCAGCATTTACATGCCCTAGGTATATGGTATACCACTCTACTAGGGACTTAGAAGTAAAATAAATTAAACATGCCAATCAGGTGTAAGCCAATTTTACAATGTTTTTGGGAGTGAGCGCAAGAACTTTAAAACTGGTTAGCAGTGGTGAAGTGCAGATAGTCCTAAGGCCAGCAAAAACAAATAAAATAAAATAGGTGAAGGCAAAAAGTTTGGGGGAAGACCACCCTAAGGCTGACGGGTCGAACACACCCCTATCATGCACTGCCAAAGTTTGCTGAACTATTTTGATGCACTGCTTGTTTTTTGGAATATACCACCTGCAAACTTGTTTTACCACCTTTCATGATTCATGTCAAATTAAATTACATTTAATGAAAATGCCATGTTGTTCGAACTCAGCCATTTTGTTTTGCCCTTGTGATACTTAGGTCGAACTGTACTTGCACTTCTGACACATTTTGGCTCCTTTTCATATTGGCACCTGTAAGCAAGGACTCACACATGACTAGTTCACACTCTGAGAAATGTATGTAATCTGTATCTCTTAAAGGTCCTCTCCATCCTTCTCATGAGAAAACCCAGCACCTGATGAAACTCACTCTATCCAATTCTCAGTTTTTGTCACATATCATGTCTATTGCTAGTTATGGGATGAAAATGGATAAAAAGTGATGAATTCATTTTCGCTGTCTGTGCCTGGTTGTGGAATAAAAGAGGCACACATGAGCATGGTTTTAGATTTATAAGACTTTAATTTCAGATGACTCAGAGTAATTGAGTCACAAACTTCGTTCAAGGCAACAGGAACATATTCTTGGAATTCTCTTGGTTTCCAACATTAGAAAAAGTTGGTACCTACTGCATAAAAGTAAATTAAATACTTATAGCACAAAGCAAGCAGGCCAGTGAAAGGAGATACAATTGAATAACAGTGGCAATAATGATGACCCTTGAGGAACTCCTCAAGGACGGGTCAAACTTTTGAGGTGAAAGGGCTTTCTGAATTACTTGGGACCTGTCCGACAGAAATGATTGAATTCACTTTGGAGGAGAACCAGAGATGGAAGATTCAGACAGGCAGCAGATAGGGCTCTGGTGATTTCATGCATGGACCTGTTAAAAGCCACGGGTATGTCTATTAGAATCAGGGTCCTCCACAGCGCATCATAAGGCACACTGCATTTTCAAAAGTCACATCTTTATCACCACTCACACCAGTCATATCACTCATATTACACACACAGGGCCTAATTCACAAAGGTAAACTGAGACGAAAGTCTAACTTTATGACTTTCAGTTGTCACAAAGGGCATTTACGAGTAGCAAAGTTAGACTTTTGCCTCAGTTTTGGTCTCAGTTAAACTTAAGACCAAAACTTAAGTTTAACTGAAACAAAAGTCTAACTTCACTACTCGTAAATACCTTTGTGAATACCGAAAGTTGTAAAGTTTGACTTTCGTCTTAGTTTACCTTTGTGGATCAGGTCCATTATTTATAACCTTCACCTTACCAACTCCATTCTTGCCTCTTGCACTACTCACATTCCTCCCAAGAGTCTCAGCCTATTAGATTTTCTGTAACTTGTCTACAGCCATCCATCCACTCACTCACCCATTCATCCTTTCAATTCCCACTCCCAGCTTTCACCTTTTCAAAAACAAATACATGCCCTCACTCACTTATTATGTATTCATGCCCTCAGTTACCATTTTATGCATATTTACTTCAATTGGCTTTGCACATTTTTGCTTGCTATGTCATCTAAATGTTAACCACTGAAACATTTAAATAAAGGACATGAAACTGGCACTTGTCAGGTAAGTGATGGATTCCAGAGAGCTGGAAAGTGCAGACTCTGCACAAGTGATATTTTGGTGAATTGTACTGAACTAATGTGAAGTGATCAGTGATAATTTGAGCAGATGGTAGTCGGTGGAGACCACCAACACTCATTTTTGGGGACCATCACTTATTTTCCCTGAACAGACATTTGCTGAGAGAAAGAGGGAGAAAAACACACAAAGGGGAAAGAATAAGGAAAGGAAAAACAGGAAAAAGCCTCCCTCAGAGGGAGACACCTGGAACCTGTAAGAGTGAGCTAAAGAGGCAGGGAGTGTCTGGCAGTGGATTAAAGAGTCATGAGGTGGGTTCAAGGTTTGCAGTCTTGGTATTCCGTTTGCCAACATTTAGTAGCACAGGACCCTGGCTTCTGAGCAGAGCTTTGGGCACCAACACTCATTCTATTGCAAATTAATCACTGTAACTGTTCATGTCTTCCCTTTAATTATCTTCATTCAGTTAATTGAAACCATGCTGATAAAAAATCTAGAAACGCAAGTAGCATACAAATATTAAACAGCAAAAACATACAGAGAATACACAATTATTATACAGATAATTTCTTTCTTAATCTAATAACACCACTAAGATCATTTGAGAAGGCTGAGCAAGTAGCTTCATTTGATGACATATGAAGATGAACAAGGGCTGGTCAACTGAATAAATGCAGAGATTTAAGAAATGGTTTCAAGTAGTGTTTCTGAATATAAAGACAGAGGGGCTTATTTACAAGCCCCTTGCGCAGCCGGTGCGTCACTTTTTGTGACGCACCGGTGGCGCAACCTGCTGCCTCATATTTACAAGGACACGTGAAGCCGCCCTGTGTGGCTTTTTGTGTCCTTGTAAATATGGACCCTTTACACACAACACTTTGCATGAAAGGGGCGTGCCATGGGTGTTGCTGTGGGTGTTCCCATGCAACACCCATAGCTTCTGCCACATTTCCAGATTTACTAGAAATCGTAAACCTGGAAATGTGTCAGAATGCTGCACCTCCCCAGGGGAGACATAGGGAGGCGCAACGAGGAGAACTGTTTTCATTTCTCCTCGTTTTTTTCCTCTTTCTATGCGTGCTGCATTCTGCAGCACACATAGAATGAGGAAATACCTCTTGTGATTGTTTATGTGCAGGAAGATGTCCCTTCCTCCACATAAAAAAAAGGACGTTTTTCTACTTCTTTGTGTGATGCATTAAGCAGCACACATAGAAGATTCAAAACACCATTTCAGATTGTTTATGTGCAGGAAGGGACAACTTCCTGCACATAAACAATCATTCCCCTCAACGCAGGCACCCTTGCCCTATGTTGCAAGGGTGCCTGCGTCAGCACATGGCAGCAAATTGTGCCCCAGTGCAGGGGAGAGCAAAGGGATCCGTCATATCACTGTAGATAAGATGCATCCCTGTGCTTCGGAATTAACGCAGCGTGGCGCAGCCAAATGACTTGCGGCACCGCGCTGCATTAATTCCTTGTAAGTGAGGCCCAAAATGTATAAACCCAGCCCAACTGCAGTGCAGACTGGACAGAAACAGCATCACATGGACAGGGTGGAAAAAAATCTCAGCCCAAAGTAAAACTTATAAAAAGGTGCCCACGGCCTAGCCTAAAATGTCCCAGTACTTACCTGGGATAGGTGTACTTCACCCTATAGAGACAGGGCTCAATGTTAGGAACAGTTTTTAAAAGAGCATACAGCCACGCTCACTGTTTCAGAAGTCCATTGTCCTCCCTCTATGCCCATCGAAGGGCAAGGAATTAAGATGTAACCCAACACTTATCTTTTTTTACGACATTGGCAGGATTAAAAAAAAGGGCAGGTCTCCCAAGTTCAACCCTTATTAATCTAATACATTGGGACCACAGGACCTTTAGGGCACCATCTAGAGAGGAACATTCCGAAATTAGTAATCTATTCAGCTGAGTCCCAAGTTAAGGTCCACAGCACTAATGAGTAGAGTGTGATAGTAATGTCAGAATACTGCAGCCCAAGCTCCTCGCGACAAATGAAAGGAAACAGGTACCTCCAATACCCATTCTCCTCCCTTTGCAAATTTGCCTTGTCCCCTATAACCCCAGACCCTCACCTTATTCCTTGCAATGGAAAGACATTTAGTAGGGTAAACATCAAGCATGACCTTAAGAAGTGTGGAGCCTGGTTTGGAAGAAATATTTAACACAGCATCTATAGGCCTAGAATATTGCTGTCTCTGAATGGCTAGTAGGTGGTGCCAACTACCAGATCTATTGAAAGGGACTCCTAGTAAGTAAAGAATTGTACCTTGCTAATTGGTTTATCTTTAATTTTAAATGGCTTGAAGGTCGCACATTTTGGATCAATCCTCGAGGAAAAAATCAAGATGATCTGCAAAACCACAGAAATCTGCAATTTCTGTAAATCATTAGCAGAGCAGCAGGTGGGTGGGAGCACACTGCCTCACATCCCAGCACTCAATTTGCCTCAATGCATCATGGTAAATGCCGTACATGATAACACTTACTTCAGTAGTAGTCTTTAATTCTTCACCCTTGTTAGTGCAGGCTGTGCTGTGTAACTCTAGACTTGTGATTCTGGACACATTTCATCAGCATAGAGCAACAAGTCATTTTGGGGGTGTGAGAAATGCTGCCCAAAGACTTCTACGGTCTCTGTACCGCTCACTGGAAGCCTTTTCAAACAGAAGTAGGTTGGGCGCACACTGCCTCACATCCCAGCACTCCATTTGCCCCAATGCATCATGGTAAATGCAGTGTATGATAACACTTGCTTCAGTTGTGGTCTTTAATTTTTCACTCTTGTTGGTGTAGCCTATGCTGTGTAACTCTGGACAAGTGTTTCTGGATTAATTCTTTCATCAGTAGGGAGCAAAAAGTAATTTTGGGGTTGCTAAAAATGATGCCCAAAGTCTTCTCAGGCCTCTGAATCTGACAAAATCCCTTCTCATCCCCATCAATGGAGGCTGCCTTCAAACACAAATCAAAGTCTTGTTGCCCATATTCCAACTTAATGGGTTTCCCCCTTGCTTCTCTTCCATCACCGAATCCTCCATATTCAACATTGACCCCTGCCTTTCTGGTAGTGAATGCATAAACAGAAGACGTATCTACCAAATGAACTTTCTCTGAATGAATTAAAGCCTTTACCCCAGCTTTACAACCACACTATTGCTTTTGTAAGCACCAACACCTTACACATGTAGCCAGCATGGACAATTGCTTGCAGAGATGTATCTTTTCCAAATTCATCTCAAAGAGTTTGGTACATCAAGGAAATTCATACATGTTTGAATAGTTTTATTGAAAGAATTACATGCTCCAAAACTCACCAGGGACAGAGATTTCCCCCTCAGCACAGGGGACACAGTGAAAGCAGCAAACAGGTTGTCCTTCAATGCCAGTTCTTCTGTATCCAGGAAGGCACTCCTCACTGCAGACAGAGTGTGGTCTCTGCAGGACAAAGACACTGGTGCTACTGAAATATGTCACACAATGGGTATATTGGAGGATGAGGAACAGAGAAAGGCATACAAGAAAAGGAGTAAATGCTGAGTGGTACTTTCAGCAATGATGTCACAAAAGGTATATTTAAAAAAAATCACAAGTATGTTTGTGTAATGCCTATTATTTAATACTCTTTTGCTAGTAATTAAACCTCCAAAATCAGAATTTAGAAACTAGAATTGAGATTTTAGATGTTGGTGCAACACTGAATGGTGCATTGATTAAGGTATTACGTCTGGCCTGTTTGTAAAAGTGCATGTTTTTCTTCTTTGATGGGGGAGAGAGAGAGAGAGAGAGAACATGAGAGAGAGAGAGAGAGAGAAAGAGAGAGAGAGAGGAGAAAATGAATGAGGGACAGAGAGATTCAGTAAGTGCATGGACAAATGCCTCTACTAAACTCTATACTCCCTCAAAATGGTGAACTGCTGTCCATTTGGACCCTGATGTGGAAGGAGACAAACCATTGAAAAAGTCGTCACAATGGGTATCCAAGATTAAAACAAGGGATCATATGACCTGGGATTTAAACGACTCTTGTGCTGACACCAGGATTCAAAATGTAAACATTGTTTTACATAACAGGCCATAGTTCAGCACCTCCTAGACCTTTGAATGTTTAACGTTGCAGCTCTAGAGCAACCCTGGGTCTGTAACCCTAAATCATCAATTTCTAAACCATGAAGTGAAGGCAGAAAATAGCCCAAGGGGAGAAGCTGGTTACTGTAGGGGAGGAGGATTCATTGGAGGCACTACTGACATATATAGAAGGCTCAGGAACCAGTAGAGTCACAGGCAATAAGGGTCTATCAAGATCACAGATACAATCTTTCCCAAATCTTCTTCTGCACCATTTGGAAGAGGGGAAGGGAAGGCAATGCAAGCAGTCTTCGCGGAGACCAAACCAGGGACATGGCTTCTGCTCCCAGGCTTTATGACATCAAACTTCGGAACAGAACTGCAGAAGAAGGGTGATGTCCTCTGAGACATAGAGGTCTAGTCTAGGCTGGCCCAATTGCGATGTTAGTAGCTGAAACACTTCTAAAGATGGATAGAATGACCCTGAGGATTGAATATCCCAGATAAGGTGAAATCCTGCCTGGTTCACAGTCGAGGGTTGATAAGAGGCTTGAAAAGACAAAAGGTGCTTTTCTGCCCTTGAACATACGAATTGAGCCACCTGCCCTAGAACGAGATGCTTTGTTCCCTCCCGGACAGTTGATCTAGGCCTTTGCTACCCAGCTGACGGTCCTGACTAGGACTGCTTTGCCTTGATGAAGAGGAGCAAACCCTAAGAGAGCTCAATGGGTCCTTGAGAGCTCCCTCTAATTTGAGAACTGAAGACTTTCCCTCTGGGGCCAACAACTCTGAAAATCTCGATCCTGGATCCCTACCCCAGTGTCTGGCATCTGTGGGGAGGAAAAATGGAATCAAAGAGATAAAAGAATAGTCCTTTGTAGGTGTTCCAGACTCAACTGCTACTTTGGGGCTTGGGAAATGCTGGAGTCACTGGAATCAGGTGTTCATAACCCTGTGAATCCGGTGTACGAAGATATAAGAAGTGATTTATCTATGCTTCAGATCCAGGTAAGGCCAGTGAACCACCGCAGTCATTGCTGACGCAACACCTTGGACTCATACCCAGTCCCTGACATAATCTAAAATAAAGTTCAACAATCTCTGAAGTCGAGTTTGGAGAAGTCAATTTATGTCCTCTGACAGGAAGACAAAACCCAAATTGAGCTTGAACAAGGCTCAGATGAACTGAAGTTTCTGAGCTATCATCAAATGAGGTTTCTCCAAGTTCAGAAGAAATTTCAGCTCCAGAAGAAAATTGCAGATAGTTGGATTGTGCCTTACAAACAAATGGGCAGAAATTAACCAGCCAATCAACATAAGAGGAAATTGGAACACCTTCAAGTTGTAAAGTAGCTAATACAGGTGAAAATATCTTCACAAAGACTCAAGGAGAGCATGCCAGACTGTAGGGAAGGATCCTGATCTGGTAATGATGGGAACCCACTCTAAATCTCAGAACTGCTGACTAGCAAGGGTCTCCAACCAGTAGTTTGTGAGCTACTATAGCTCTCCAGCTACCTCTGAGTAGCTCACCTATGCGCAGTCCAGCTTATAAAATTAGAACGTTTTTGCTTGATTGAATTAATATATATATAACAAAATTGAGATTATACAACACTAATAATATTAGTAGCTCTCAATGCGTTTCATTGAACGGAAGTAGTTCTCAGTACAGAAAAGGTTGGAGACCCCCTCATCTTAACGAACAGGAATATGCAATGTGGCATCTTTCAAGTCTAGAGTTACCAGAAAATTCCCAGGAGCCACTAAGAAAATTAAAGATTACCGGTAGACAATCTTGATGAGTGTGTGTGGAACATATTAGTTGACCTAATGCAGAATAGGTCTATAACTTCCATCCGCTTTGGGAACAAAAAAATTATTGAATAAAATCTCAGTCTTATTTGTTCTGTAGGAATCAGAACCACTGCCCTCCTGGCCAAGGGAGAGGAGGTTCCTTGAGATAGATCTGAAGGAAGCTGTGGAGGTGGAGCTTCTGGGAAGATATTGGAATATGATCGAATATCCATATCTTCGATTTACAGAACCTATCCTTTGTGAACTAGATGCTGCCAAGCCTTGAAGAACCAAAGTATGAAAATCCCAACAGGAGTGTGGGGGTGTTCTCAGGCTTTCGAGATTGTTGTTTGTTCTTGGAACAGGACTTATGAAGTAACTGCGATGAGGTGTGAGTTGACGAAGCAAGCATGTACTTCATTCAGGATCGTTCACATCACAATAACGGTGACACTTCTCAAACAATGCTGTGGCATGGCTAGGCGAAACGTGCTCATTATATACATAGCAACCTTAAATAATACATATAGGCAGAGTAATACTTACAAGTGGGAGATATAAGAACTAGTCATAGATAGTAGCCCCCAGCCTCGGCCACAAAAGTGATGTCACCCCTCTGAAAAAATTGTGGAGCTCTTTTGGACACAAAGGAAAGAGATCTGGGGAGTTTGACATGAAAAGGCTCAAGTATCTTTTACTTTTTTCCTGCCTTCTAGACTAGATTGTTTCAGTGAGGATCATTAATTCTTGACCCAAAAAATGCAGATGTCAAATCAGGGCCATTTGATTCTCGTGGGCTAACACAGTTTCATCCAGAGTATAGTGTCTTGCAAGTTAGCAATGATGGAACTATTTTGCTTCCTGAAGAATTCTGTAGAACTGTCATGTTAGTGTTAGAGTGGAATGCAGTGAAGGTTGGTTAAGAATGTTGAGTTTGCATTGACACACAGATGAATAAAGATGTGTAATACTAAGGGGGTTATTATGATGGCGGGCGGATCGCCACCGCCCGGCCGGCGGTGGCGATCTGCCTGCCATCACAACATGAATTACCCCCGCCATATTACTATGGCGGGGGGTACCGCAGCGGACAGAAAGTCCGTCGGCCGCTTTTCCGCCGGTCGGCAATCGTCACGATTCCGGCCGGGCGGAACTCGGGAATAATATGGTGGCGGTCCCTGGAAGGCACCACCATCCATATTGTGATGCCTGGTGGATCCGGCCTTTTCATGGCGGTGATGCCCCAATGATAGGGCTGGTGGGAATTGCTGAGGGGGCCCGTTGCGGGCCCCCAGGGGTGTGGGGGGCTGCCCTTGGGGGTACCTATAATACCCCCCTACATTGCCATGCTCAAGGTGGCAGGCACCGCGCGGTGCCTGTCACTTTGTGCATGGCAATGCACGACATGCCTCGGGTGCTGCTTATAGCAGCACCCGCCGCAATGTTAGTGATGCGGGATGCGACCGCCACGGTGGCGGACGCATCCTAATTGGTGGTGCGGTCCGCTACCAATAGGTGGCTGAAGTCCGCCCGCCATCCTAATAGGCCCCCAAGCTCTGTGTTTGGCCTAGTCATTGGCTTGAGTAGACGCTACTACTAGTGACGAGATAGAGGATAATAACTCGAAGATCGACAGTGCTCTCCCAGAGAGTTTGCTATGATCCAATCGAACTGCTTGTGTGTGCCATGTGTGTTTCAGTCAAAGTACAGAACTGACATTTAACACATGTAGAGTCAAAGCGCAACTCCACCCACTGTAAAGCAGTTGAAGACAGATAAACTAGTGCAAAGAAATCTCAACCAACCAGATGTCAGCAAGTAAAAACTGACTTTCATAAATAAATAAATATGTGACTTACTGAATACATTAAGGAGAGGCATCATACCACAGCATGCAGTCAGGTGGCTCAAGAAGAAGAGCCAGGTGTTTACAGAAGTTGCATCCACAACCCAAACAGAAGCGCAAGGGTTGTGTTTACTGAGCCGTCCATACTCAACGTTGCTTACCACAAAAGCTGCTGAGTGGAGCTCAGAACAACACAGTAAGCCATACAAAAGTGAATGGCTGTTCTTCTGATGGAGACCAAGAAGGAAGTCAAGTTTCCAGCTGTCATTTAAGATGATCCAGAGGCCAGTGCATCATAAGGTCTCAGGAACAGTGAGCAAACAACTGTGTCTGGGAACACGCTACTCTCAAGTTCTACACTGGTCTACAACGCTGCTGCTTTCCTGATACCACAACCACCATTCGATATCACCAAAAAGTATAATCCTAGCAATAGATGGATTACTTGGCTAGAGACATTTGATAATTTCATTGATGCCTTGAAGAGACTTATAACAAAAAGATTATCAAGTATCTCAAAAAACTTGCTGGTTGTGGTGTAAAGGAAGTCATAAACAAAATGCTGCAAACTGAGGAAAAAGTCACATATTGTCAGATTAAAGAAGTACTGAATCTCAAGTTTAATCCAGTACCATATGTTGATTACAAGCAATACATCTTCAACCAAGAATGGCAGAAAGTTGCTGAGACCACTGATGAATTTATGGAAAGACTCGACACACTCATCAAACATTGTAAGTTCAATGAATGTAATGATGAAGAAGCTATGCATTTGAGAGTTATTGACGGATTCCTTTCAGATTCATTCAGAAGATGGATGCTGAGAGAAACTCTTAATCTGGAGCAAGTGTTGATGGCTGTCAGAGCTAAAGAGCGTGGTGACAGACAAGCTACTGACATGGAGGCCAGAGGTGCCCAGAATGAATCCGGCATAGTGTAAAAATTAACCCGAAACAAAGACTAAAGGACACAGATGTCTATATGAAAAATTAAATTGTGTTATAGACGAGGATTTTCATATCTGCACGAAGGTAAATGTCCCACCATAAGACAGATATGTAAAGGCTATGGGAAGGAGAACCATTTTGAGACTGTCTGTAAAGCGAAGGAAAATGTAAGTGCATCATAACGTGAAGACAAAATGCCCACCAGAATGTTCCAGAAGCAAAGTTCAACGAAAACCCACAAGGCCAAGCGGTGACATCAATCAATCAAGCAATCAATCAAGGGTTTGTTTAGCGCAGCTACTCGCTTGTGAGAGTCTCAAGGCATCAGTTAAGACAAATCGACACTGAACAAAGTCAGAATCAGAATCAGATCAACTTTATTCAGCTGAACATTCAGCCATAAAAGTACCAAATACAACAATAATACAATATAATATAATGTAATTTATTATAAAACAGATTCTAAACATAAAATCACATGTACATTTTGTTTAATATAAATCTGAGTATCCTGTGATAACATCTATAAAAACAATTTAACCCGTTAAGTGCTTCTGTCGGCCAACGGCCGTCGCGAGCACTACCTCGGTAGTGCTGCGCACGTCCGTTGGCCGACGCGGCCCCGCCCGCTTAATAGAACGTTCCGCACTGGCGCGGAACGTTCGAAGCAGTTAACCGGTTAAATAAAGTGCTGTGTGCTTATCAAAGTACATAGAGCGTCTGGATCGCACAGCTACCCTTAAAAGTAGGCTTCCAGGAAAGCATGTTTCATCATCCTGCATTTGTTCAGTGAACAAAGTCAATTGTCAACGAAATCATAATCAAACAGTTCTTCTGTATCATTATCAAGTGAAAGTGAACAAAATTATTGTGGCATGCCTCTTTTCGCTTCAGAGAAGCTTGTGTATGTTGGTTTGGCTGCTTGTGAAGAAAAATGTCAGTCCAAGAAAAATCCACATCCCAAAGCCCCAAAGTCATTTGAACATTGTCCAACGATTACACTGAAAATGGACAGTTGATTGATACCTTTCATTATTGACAGTGGTGCATCGATAACCATCATTCCTGAAGAGAAGTTTAATTAAATATCTCCATTACTGCAACTTATACCATCTAATTCCAAAGTGTATACATGTGCTGCATTGTTGCCCTTAAAAAGTCAGGGTTCATTTGTGGTGACAATGAAACACAAGAAAACGAAGATGCAAGCACCCATTAAGTGCTTCAAGGCACAGCATCAAGTGCCTGACTACTCAGTTGCAGCACAGCCGCTAATATAGGAATGATTTTGGTGAACTACAGAATGAATGCTCACCTCGAAATAGTCAGTCAGTTCCGTTCATTATTTCATGGTTTGGGAAAGCTTAAGACTATGAAAGTAAAGTTGCATATTAATGAGGACGTCCATTCTGTTGCTCAAAAACATAGACAAATTGCTTTTCATTTTCGAGAAGCTGTTGAAAAAGAACATGAATTCTTAGTAAACATGATATCTTTGAGCATTCCACTGGTCTAATGGGATGGGTTTCTCCCATAGTGGTAGTGCCTAAAAAGGACAGTGAAGGATCTGTATGCATATGCGTTGACATGTGTTAGGGGAGAAGAAGTGGCCTAATGGCTAGGGTGGTTGATCTCAAATCTGGGGAACCGGGTTTGGGTCTTGGCAATGATGCTCAACATCCTGTGATTCTAGGAAAATCACTTAGGGTCCTCGTACATAACAATTTAGTTTTTTTCAAATGAATGTGTCCTTGTGTAACGCAACTGGTGCTCATGTAGAACGCTCTGATACCTGATACCTTTGGGTCAAGTTTGCGCTATATACAACTCTGGAAAAGAAAAACCAAGGCAATTGAACGAGAACAACATCCTGAGCCCTAAAATTCGGCCCTCCTGCTTTATAATCTACCCGCCCCAGCCCTAATAACGACCCCGACCCCCTACCTGTAGCCCTAAAACCGAGCCCCCTAGCCCAAAAAAATAACCCTCACCCAAGTACCTCGCCGTGAGCCCTAAAAATTGTCCCCTGCCCTGAAAACTGCCCCTTCCCCCTGCCCTGAGCCCTAAAATTTGGTCACCTGCCCTAAAAATTACTCCAACCCCCTGCTCTGGGTCCTAAAAAACTGCCCCGCCCTGAAAAATGCCTTTTCCCCCTTGCCCTGAACCCTAAAACCCAGTCCCCTGCCCTAAAACCTTCCCGACCCCAGCCCTGAGCCCTGAAACCAACCCCCTCCCCTAAAAACTAACCCCCTCCAGCCGCAGCCCAACTTATCATGATGCGTCCCGGTCCTTCCTGTAGTGATCCTTACAGTTCCTCTCTCTGCCCGCTTAGACAGCTAGAACATCTACTGCTTTCACCACGCAAATGCATGGTCAAGGCAAGCGTTGCTCAGCTTGTGGGGAAACAGCTTGCGTGGAGATAACAGGAGTGGTAGTTGAAGAGCCAAGTGCGCCAGTAGGCGCGTATGCAAAGTGGAGGAGAAAGGGGGCATGGCCACCAAAAACCTCTCAGCAATCCTGCTGTGTGGGAGGTAACAGGAGGGGTAGTTGGCCCCCAAGGACACTCAAGAGCCAAGGGGATTTCATCCTTGAACTAGTAGTGTACTAGGAGGTGCATTTCCAGAGTGTTGGAGAAAGTGGGCATAGCCTCCAACAGCCTCTCAGCAATCCTGCTATGTGGGACTTACAGTAGGTAACAGGAAGGGTAGTTGGCCCCCAAGGACGTCCTTGAATTTGGCTTAGTCTACTCATATATCTCTTCCTTGGCAGCGGTTTTGAGGTGGGGCTATTCCCTCCTCTGGGGGATGAGAGAACACTTAGGGCTGCCCTGAGAGTCGAAATGTTTCTTAGGCTGAAAGGACAGCTGACATTTTTTAGGTCCCTTGAGCGAGCAAATGATGTATTTGGGCTTAGCTTGAACATCGATTTCCCCATGTTAAAGCCTGTGTTGAAGTTGTATATAAAGAGTTCTGTGTCCACCATTAGCTTGACTAGCGATATTGCCTTAAGTCAGCCCAAGTCGCAAAATGAGGTGGTCTGTGGGAGCAAACCACAGTCTTTCTTAACGTGGAACTTACCTCATGGGGTCAGAAGGCTAATGCTCTTGTTGAGACTGCATTTACAGCCCTTAAGAGAAATTCCTGGTATTGGGGACAAAATACCGAAAAAGGAGAGAATTTGTGAGCTGTGTCACCTACAAGTTCAAGATATTAATCATGTGATATTTGTCCGGATTTGCAAAAGGCTAGGCACTATTTGTAACGGCCTTTAGTCCTTAAATTTAATATTCACTCTGCCCCTGAGGCCCGTTCATTTATTTTGTCCCCCTCAAATGAAATGATTTGTAGCAGGATCTATCTATTTTTGTAAAGTTTTCTGGCTATCTATTAGAAATTTTAATGTTAATGTTATTTCTTATGTCATAATATGTTTACTTCTCCTCATCTAGGTATATGTGTGTTGTAATATTTTTCAGGAATGTTCTGCTTCAACTTGCACCTTATATACTGCACTCTGCACTTTGTTGTTTTATAAGATTGTTTTATTTTCTCCGGCACCTTGCACAGCATGTATGGTAAAATGTTTTAAGGAGGTAGTTTTTATATATAGGAATATTATTTATCGGAGGAAATGTATTTTTCAATCTATCTGTAGTTGTATAATTATGTGAAACTCTGTAGGAGTTCAGTGTCATAAAAATATAAAAACTTAAAAACTTCACAGGGCATTGCTACCAGTGGTGCAGTCGATGCAATGCACCGTGGCCCAGAGGTGGGAGGGACCCAACAAATGTAGCCCCTTGAGCCCTGATAGGTGGTTTAAATAACCATCCTGGAGTTCCAAGCTGAACTTAAAGATTACTTTAAAAATGTGTTTTTATTTTTAACTTTTGCTCAGTGGTTCAAAGACAGAGGTTAAATGTCAGTCTTCTGACAAATTGCTGCTTATTCTTTTAACATTGAGACTGGTGTTAACTTTTCTTTCGCTTACTGAGAAGTGTGTGGATTTTGTAAAGTGAAATATGTGGTAATCTTGTTGGTGTGTAAGAAAAGGCTGTTCGATGTTGTTTTCTTCTAACACAGACCAAAATATAAATACCTATAAATGAACTGTACAATTATTGCAAAATAAATAAACAGGAAACGACAAATGAAGAGTTTTTTTCTAATGATGGAAACAAAGATTTTAAAAGTGTCAAAACAAATCATGACACTTGGTGATTCACAAATGACAAATATTCACTGAAACCCAATTTCCATAAATTATCATTTATGAGCTGTATAGGTCTGTCAGTAAAATTTTGTGGTAATTTCAATGGAAACTATGCTGTCTGTAAATAACAGAGGATACCACTCCATGTTTTAGTAATATATTTCTGACAGTGTGCTTCTAAATGCAACACCTGATACATACTACATCCTTACCATACTCCGGCTGAATGGGCATGGATCCTTTGTGACACTTTTTCTTTGAGCGATGCTTGGATTTTTCAGAATTCAGAGTTCAGTGATGTATCACTGATGGTAGCACCACTAGTCTGAGAATTGCTCCAGCATCACTGTGTACTAAAGCCACAGAAGCTCTTATAGCACTGGGAGCTTGCTGTTAGCTCCGTCTGAATCCCTCAGCTGTAGGAGTCGGACTCTAAGCAGCAGAATCTACTGAAGCACCTATAGGGGCACTGCGAAGGCCTCATTGTGCTGCGCAGTGTGCATGCTCATGTTTGTAAATGCAGGTTGTACCATTTGGCTCTGGCAGCCTTCCTCCAGCAGGGTCAAAAAAGACGTTATGTCTATGCTGCTGCCTGGCTTCTGAATGCAGGAGAGTCACAGTATTCACAGTGTTCAGCCTGATGGGTGGAGGGCAGACAATAGGGGTTAGAAAAAGAACATTGACTTACTTAGTACCGAGTGCTGAAACAGGGAAAATAAATTATTTGAATGTTGTTTGCTCAACCTTTTGCAAAGAAATGCACAGGTAACTTTAAACAGCTTCTTGAAGTCGCTAATGTACAATTATTCCTTAGTAAAATCTGCAGTAGTAGTAGTTATCCTCCTGAGACCTGTGGAAACTTGCCTGAATTTTGTACAGCTGTTTTGTATGTGAGAATATCTTAGCTTGCACTGCTGATGACCATCCGGTACCGTGCTGCATAAGACGGAAACCTACACTAGCGCTAAATGCTACACATTGTGTGTGTGTTTAGCACATGCTTGGAATGCTGCTGCAGATGCTGCCCATGTTCTGTTTGGTATGTGTTCTATAGGTGTGAGGGAAACATGTACTCCTGCCTGGTGCTGTACCTGTTTTGTGTCTGGAAATCTTGCTCTGCGTGGGAGTCAAACTTGCACTCATACACCCAAGTGCTGTTCCTTAAACTTGTACCAAATCTGAAATGCTGCATGTTCGTTGTATTTAAGGGTGCGTTAAATGGTGCTGCCCAGTGCCACACTTGGTTCATGTCTTTGAAGGACACTAGCACTGGTTGGTCCTACAGTACCACACTTGTTCCATGCCTTTGAAGCAAGTTTGAATTGGCCCTGAGTGCCACACTTGCTCCATGTGTTTGAGGGATGCTTGCCGGGGCTGGCACTACAGTACCACACGTGTGTCATGTCTTTATAAAGAAAGGTTCGACGTTGCTGTTCCTGTAGGGTCATCCCCAGACTTTTTGCCTTCCTCCTCCTACTTTTGCTGAATGTGTTTTTGTTTGCCTTAGGACTCTGTGCACTTTACCACTGTTAACCAGTATTATTTAACAGGTACTGGACATACCCAGGTCCTGTAAATTAAATGCTACTAGTTAGTCTGCAGAACTGATTGTGCCACCCACATAAATAGCACTTTAAACATGTCTAAGATCTGTCATTGCAGTTTTGAAATACCATTTTGACCTGCCATAATAATCCTTTTTGCCAGGCCTACATCTTTCTTTTAATACATATAAGTCACCCCTACGGTAGGCCCTGGACAGCCTAAAAGGCAGGGTGCGGTGTATTTAAAAAGTTGGGCATGTACTTGTAACTTTTATATGTCCTGGTAGTGAAACACTTGTAAATTTGTTTTTCACTACTGCAAGACCTATTCTCCCATAGGATAACAATGAAGTTGCCTTATTACATTTTATACGTGTAATTTCCAAATGGGACCAGGCGAACCATTCAAGTTTATTGTCTTTGGAATTGTAAATAGAATTCCTAACTTATGGTGAAGTCAGATGTTTTAATATGATTTTGAAAATGCCAAATTTTAGAAAGTTAACATTTTCCTGCCTAAGCAATTTAGGGCCTGTAGCCTCTACCTGGTTCACATGACTGCGTGTAGCTGACAATAGAGCTTTGTGTATTCCTCCTAGACAGCCACACACAAAAGAGAGCGTGGGTGCTCTTGAATGGGCAATCACTGGCAGGATTGGAGGGAGTAGCTGGGCACAGCCCTACGTACACTTGAATAGGCTATGTCCTGCCTCCACACAAAGGGCTGCAAACCCCCTGTAGTTAGTCTAGAGCCAGGACAGGAGAGGCAGGATTCCTGGGGACTTCAAAGGGAAGCCTCTAGAATATTCTCCTCCACTTCAAAGGCACAACTGGGTATAAATATTGGACTTAAACATCAACTCTTCTGTACACTCCTGGACCTGTGGATACTCTGCCAGGGAGAAACACTGTTATACTGCTGAAAGGACTGCCACTCTGCTAGTCTGATGCTCTGAGAGGAGCTGCTGCCCTGCTGTGCTGATAAGCTGGTCTCCTGATCTGAGCCTCAGGGACATAAAAGCCTCCCCAACATCCTGCACCAGCCCCAGGACCCAAGTGCAGCAAGCCTAACCTGGTGACTGTATCTGACCCGTGCACCCTTGCGGTCGACCTGAAAGTGTGTTTATTGTTTAGTTAGTTAAAACCTTAACAATATTTTGCATAAAAGACATTATAAAAACTCTACATAATTTAAAACTTTATGGGTTTTAAATTTTTTCCAAATTGTTGTTAACATTATTAACAATACATTCCTAAAGTGATAATTTTGTTGTGTCAATAAAACTTGTAGCCTATACTGAAGATTATTATTACATTTAATAATAAAAAAAATCTACGTTCTATAATTAATAAATTCTGATTCAATTCCTGTGCCTTTTGTTTCTGTTAGCAGATTTTAAAACTTGCAAGATCGATGAAATGAAATTTCTACATTCTATAATTCGTAATACTTATTTAAATCCCGCGCCTTTTGTATCTGTTAGCAGATTTTAAAACTCGCAAGATCTATATAATAAAGTTCCGAAGGATCGTGGTTTTCTCAGTCTGCTTTGACAATGAGATTTCAGTTTTCAGGACCTGTTCGTAAGAGTCCAAAAATTATATCAATTTACAGTTCATTCGAGGGTATGCATGATCTAGCCCTGTTATTATAGCCGCTCTACATGTCCTTATTCCTCTAAGATTCAAGGCTTTCCTTAGCATTGAAACTCGTGCTACGTGTAATTTGGAACATGTACAAATTATGTGAATAAAATCCTCTTTGTTGCTTCCGCAGAGTCGGCATGTTTTGGGACCGTTATATATCCAGGTTGGCTGGTCCGCAATCGTTCTTAGTTTCCCAAGCCGTAAGGCCATCAGTTGTCTTTTTCGGTGGATCGAAAATGTAATGTTTATGTAGGGTGCCGGGGCCAGTGTTTTGTAGCTGTTTATCACCATCCAGGCGTGTGACCTTGAACTGAACGCGTTTTTGTCAAGTAGTAGAGAATGAAATTTAGCTGATTTATTTATCACTTGCTTGAAGGACAGAAAGGACAGGTTCTTGTTTCACAGCTCAGCCGTGCAAGTAATTTTTAAGGCGTTATAAAGGTATTGCTTATATGGAGATTTTTTATCCTTTTCCATTTCTGACCAGAGGGCCTTGTTGAGTTGAGAGTTAGCCGTGTTCTGTTTAGGCTGATACCATAACTTTATTGTAGTATAGATTCTCCCTACCGTTTCATTTAAGAGGCCGAATTCAAGTCGTACCTGGGCTGAGGAGGCTGATTGGTGTATTTGGAAGACCTTTTTGTATGTTGAAACCAATAATTTATTTAAAAGATCAGAATACGTTATTGTTGGGAGCATTTTGGCTGACATCACTGCGAGCAAAGGTTTATACGATGTGCCCTTCAATTTTTTTGCCAGGGTCCTGAAGGCGAACGTTAGTGCATTATTTCTCTGTGTCATATACATTTTTTGCTCTTGATGGTTTTGTCTGATGTCCATGTAGAACCCCAGATATTTATAGCTAGTTACCTCCTCTAACTGATTAACATCTAGCCATATGTTATGTTTGGCAGTTGGATGATTGCTGATAGCATCATCTTAGTTTTTAATGTGTTAATTTCCAATTTATTAATTAAAATATATTCCCTCATTTCCTTGAGAGAACTTCGGGGTCCGGTCTTAGGGGTCGATTAGGATGGTGGTCGGGAAACCATTCCGACCGCCGTGGTAGCGGAAATTAACCGTCCGCATGTACCGTGGGAAAACCGGTGGTCAGATTAGGATGAACCGCCAGAAAAATCCGACTGCGGCGGACGGATTCCACAAAACTCCGCCGGGACCGTCCGGAGCAGGTGAAAATCCTTCCGCGGCGGTCGGATTTGCTGCGGAAAGACCCAAAACCGCTGTTTGACCAGCGGATTGACCGCACGTGAAATTAGGATACGATTGCGGTGACAGCGGAACGATCAGTTGTTTCCGACCGCCGCGATCGCAACAATCGATGAATGGGAGAGCCGGCGGAAGGGCTGTTGTATTCCGACCACCGCGGTCGCTCCGGAAGAGTAATGGCGGTCGAAAGCAATCACACAACAAGGCTAGCAAGTGTGGCTATAAATCTGGCTCAGCCTCAAAAAACACCTAACACACCCCAATGACACATCCCCATGGCAACTAAAAAATACAAATCCCAGGTCAACCCACACAACACACCTGACATGAATACTCCATTTTGACCCACCCACTTAGCTGAGTATAAAACCAGCCCCTTCCCTGCCAAGAATCCTTTGCACAACTTCACAACTGAAGGGCCCAACCCCACAGCACAAAGGAGAGACAAATCAGCACCCATCACACCATCACAACCACACACACACCACACACATCACCACCACCACCTTCACACCTGCACTTTTCCCCCATTTGCACATCACACACCATGTCACAGAAGAAGGTGCCCAAATTCACTGACAATGAGTTGTCAGTGATGGTAGATGAGGTAATCAGAGTAGAACCACGTTTGTTTGGAAGCATAGTCCAACAGACACCAGTAGCCACAAAAAATCAAATGTGGGCAAGGATAGTCAACAAAGTTAATGCAGTAGTGACCACCCCGCGCACCCTGAAGGACATCAGGAGGAGGTGGCATGACCTCAAGACCAGGGTGAAAGAGCGTGCCAACAAGAACCATGAGCTGGCTCAGATGACTGGTGGTGGCCCTCCCATTCCACCACTAACATTCACCGAATGGGAGGAGAAGGTGCTTGCCACACTGCATCCAGAGAGTCTCACAGGAATACCTGGGGGAGTGGAGGCTGGTAAGTACCAACAAATGTCTACCATTACACTGCTATGTACTGTCTTGCACAACTACAAAGCTACACTTCCTAGACCCAAATGCACTTATGTACAACACACTCTTCCCAACACATGTCTCACAGATCTAACATTTCCTTCCTCTGAATCACCCCAAAGGTAGCTAGCAATATTTCCATGGGGGCATGTGGATAGGCAGCCAGCACTACAACCCCCACCAGGCCCCCTTGTTCCACAGCTCAGCAAGATGCAGACCTCCCCACACCCAGAAGCATGTGGCAGCCATTTCATTGTTCCCATCAAACTTACAGGTAGTTAGCCTTCTCATGCATGCTCTCTTGTCTCACCCATGAGCAGGATGGAACACTCCCCCCACCCAAGAGCCACGTGTAACCTATTCCCTTCCTCTGCTCCACTTCACAGGTATATATATAAAGAACAAGGGGACCCCAATAGTGTGACCAGGGGTAATATATATTTGTAAAGAACAACGGTCAGAGTTGGAGGCCAGATAGGTCCTCGGATAGCCGGAGCTATTATTAATACAAAGGTAGTCTTAATCTAGGTATTATTAGTGAACACAAAGCGCCAACAAAATTTGGAGAACAGAGTATGCAGGGACACAAGGTTGTTTGAATGATACCACATTTATTAACATCATAAATGAGTATCAATCACATTAGGAACTAGTCCTGGTGCTCACACAAGGTGAAAAGTGCGTGAAGTGATAAGTGCTGGTGACTTAAAATTTACATCGCATTGACAACACTGTACAAAACTCCATAATTAATAAAATATATTTAAAGAGTTTCGGTTGTGAAAGTCGACGGCGTTTCGATCTCCTTAGGTTGAGATCATCATCAGGACGAGAAAGCGTGTGAGCAGATAGGATCTTGTAGCGGAACGATATAATTAAGAATCGTCAGCGGGTAACAATAGTCGGGTTCAACCGAATGTAGTAATGTTTAGTGAGTGGTCTTGCCACTCAGCGGGGTACGTGCTGGCCGAGAACCAGGGAAAAATCAACCAACAGGAATCAATCGGGCAGGTTGGAATTGAAGGAAGAGGGACAGGATCCTACTACTTCCAGGGCAGCTACAATGAATGGTGTAGGTAGCCATCTCAACAGGGAGGGGTGTTTGTGGGTGGGAGGCCAGCACTCCAACTCCCACCAGGCCCCCTTGCCCCATGGCTCAGCAGGATGGAACACTCCCCACACCCAGAACCATGTGGCAGCCATTGCATTCCTCTCTTAAAACTTATAGGTAGGTAGCCATCTTAACAGGGAGGGGTGTTTGTGGGTGGGAAGCCAGCACTCCAACTCCCACCAGTCCCCCTTGTCCCACAGCTCAGCAGGATAGAACACTCCCTGTAGTGTAGCTCCTATTTCCCTAATAGGCTCTGCGCATTGGAATAATATATCCTATAGGTTTGACATAGGACTAAGGTCAGTATGTCCCTATCGAGTATATTAAACTTAATTACTTGTGCCAGCTAGCTCAGAGGCCACTAGAAACTCCTTGACAACAAGAAGGGAGTAGTTTCTGGCAGCCGCAAAACATGACCACTTTGTTTCCCTTTAGAATCAGAACGTGTCCCAGAGTCGTGGAAACAATAGATAACTATTTCACTCAGCTCAATCGTGCATACTTAGTTTTCTCCAAAATTACACAGAAAGAACAGACAGGCGTTTCAATAAAAGATTTATTGAACAGTCTTGTTTCTGGTGTAAGTAAAATGTGCTGTGACGATCACAAGATAAATAATGCGAGATAAATAATGTACAGCGTGAGCAGTAGAAATAAATAATACTGCGATAGCATTATCTTTTAGTATATATGCATTTACATAAATAACACAGACTAAAAATGCGAGTACTCATACGATGCGTTTCTAAGCTAGTTCTACCCCAAAGTGCCTAACCCAACCTAGGTGTAGGAAGAGGGAAGAAGTAGGTGAAGTATTCCTTACTATGGTATACTAAGAGTATGTTAAGCCTAGTATGCCTAGTATGCCAAGAGTCCCGTTAGGTTCTAGTCAGCTCCATACCTGAAGAATGAGAGAGGTAGGAATCTCTTTGCCAGACTCGAACTCCAACACCCCGCAAGGGAAGTCAGATCACTGGAAGCTGGACTCTCTGCGTGCAGGGATGACAGCGTCTTCTCAGTGCGTCAAGCCGGGAAACGGGCTCCTCTGAAGTCGAGGTCTCCTCTGATTTACAGGGGCTAGGGAAGGTATATTTATACCTGAGAAGCACCTAAGAATGTTAGTATTGACGTGAGTCGGACAGCGGAAGACGTCATGAATGAACCCCTAAGGAATAATGGTTCATGCATAATATATGAGTCCTTGAAGAAATCAATAGTCCTGGGCTAGGGAAACTCCCGCAGCCTAAGGGTCTGTTCTTCATGAACTCGTTGTGATGTTAGGGTGGAAGGATGTCAGAGACCATGCCTGTATTTGGAGTGCACGGTTTAATGCCTAAATAAGGGCTGGGATTTTATGCCTATATAAGGGCAGGGCGAATTGTGCCTATATAAGGACATGATACTTGAAAGCCCGTTTATGGACACCCTAAGAGGAATACAACACCCACTCCACTTTCGTGTGTACGATAATACTAAAATGCTAAACATTTAAAATGCTAAACATTAAATGGAGTACCGCATATTTAAAAAATATTTCTTAAAAGCATATAAAAAACATAGTAAAAAATGCAAAAGGTACTGTACATTTGAAGCATTGCTTTTCATTTCAGGCATATATTAAAAAAAAAAATGCAATATGAATGAAAGAAGCAGTAATATTTACATGTGACAAAAAAATGATCGATACGTTTTTTTTTTTTTAAATCAAAGTCGTTTTATGTCTTGAAAATTAATGAACTGTTTTAGACACATAAGATGACTAAGTGTCCGTGGAAGTACCGTGAAGTCTGTACTATAAGGCTAGTTCTACTTTAAGCAGATTGAAGTGCCATTTTCGTTCGAAAAATGGGAAAAAAGTTCAATTTTGGTAGAGTTCCAAGTTGTTTTGAAAAATGAAGGCCAAATTGTTACTGCATCTCTAGAACACTGTATGCTGAATCAGAGTCAGTTTACGGGTCTGGTGTAAACATGAGATCATCTATTTCTATAGACAAAACATCGTCCACTGTAGTTGGTGTCAGTTGGAACACCTCGTGTAGCAGATTAATTGCACAGAGATGAGAGGCTTCGCTTCCAGCATAGGGTGCCGCAGCAAAGTTCGCGTCCGTTGTTACCTGTGTGCCTGTAGATCTTTCTCGTACCTCAGCAGCAGCCGGAAGCGTCTGTGAGATCTCAATGAATGCAGACATCAGGTTTGGTAGCCTCTGGGGACAACACAGAGCATGGGCCGTTATCGGGACCAGCAGAGTATCGACATCCGTTGGCGTTGCTGATGGAAATGTTAGACAGGTGTCCAACACGCATTCTTCACCGCATAGCAGGCATCGTAGAACAGGTAAGATGCAATCTTGCCAGATTGGTCTGAATGACAAGAACCAAGTTGTATTAAGGTCCCGTAGACGAGTCATACCCAAAAGCTGTACTATTCACTCACAACACTTTCGTTCAAGGAGAGCTTTCTCCATTTCGCTCGGAGTGATGTCTGCGAATAGGCTGGCCATAGCGCAATAGCAGGAAGAGAAATAGAATTCCGGCAACAAGTGCTAGAATTAATGGTATGCCACCAAACACCGAATGTGCAAAGTTCGGGATGATTCCGAGTATTGCCTGGAAAGGTGCTAACAGACCGGAGCAGATGCTCTTAAATACATGTACAATTCCGGTTGTATCAGACATATTGAAGATACGTCCTATCATTTCTACGAAATGTATAGGGCAGTTTGTACGTATTAAAGTCTGTATCTCAGCCGAAGTCCTTGCTACTTGTAGATCATAGGTTTCTTTGGCTGAGGTCAAAGGCACTGTTTGCTGTAAAAGCATGGCTTTCATTCTGCTCAAAGTATCAAATCTTATAAAAGAGACGTTCAGCGAAGGCCATAGAGGCGACTCCCTGACTGTGTCTATTGGGGCAAACAATACTTGCATACAGCAAGTGACCCTGGAGTTGACCGTTACTAGATATGGGATGCCTGGCAGCATGCCGCAGCCACTATGATCATTCAACATGAGGTAACTCCCATTAGAAAGTTGTCCAAACGTTGGATTAATCACAGCAGCTGGTGTACCCTGCTGATGGCAAGACAAATTTGCCACAGAACCATTACAAGCCCTGTGTAAAGAAATGTCCTGACATATAAGTGAACCGCTCAGTGCACTTTTACAGTGTGTACCGCTCAAAAACACTTCACGATCCCCACTCCAACATCTATATGTATACGGTAAATCCCAAGATGTCTTAATGTATTCCTTACCCAACCTTTCATATTTGCCTGCTTGCATTTCTCTGAGGCAATACTGAAACTGAAAAGTACTCACAGGTAATGTGATTTTGCCATGAATTAGCCATTCTGTAGCTGGTTTTTCTGCCACTGTGAATGGTAACTTTTCCAGTTTTTCAATGCTCAGCACTGTATACTTTGCTCCTCTTTGTGCCAGTTCGATCTGTTTATCAGTTAGATTGTATTCTGCAAACAGAGCTGATGTATTAATGAAACGCCAAGGCACATAGCCCGCTCGCAAAGATTGCAGCGTCCAGCTTAATAACACAATAGAACGTAATTGAGATTGGCCTTGTTGTAACATCACCAAATCTTGTTCTAGTATGTCGATAGCAGAGGATACAATGCCATCCAATGAATATATTCTGGAGGACAAAGTTGTTAACCCATTGTCGACCACAGAGAGTGTTTTCTCTAAATTAATACGATCAAGTTCACGTATTCGTTCTGCGGCCTCCATCTGTGATACTTCCCATGCTTCATTATACGCAGCATAAATGCCGGCATATATGAAACGTTTTTGACGCGGTTTTCTTGGTCCAAGCAAGAATTCCCTAAGGTCTGCGTCCTTTTTAAGTAAGGTTAAGTGTTGTTTCACATCCTGTAGTGTAGATTTATGCAGCCAATCGAGGCATCATTTTCCTACACTGTATGTTGTTACTACCCCCGGATGTTGTCTTTGGACATATCTTGGGTCTGGCCTATTAATAATAAAGCCCTGAGTTTTATTCAGGAATCTTTCATGACAGTTATTCGTGTCTGTGGGCCAGATCAACCATTTTTTCCAATCAGGATTAGATCTGTTGAGTTGTAGTATATTGTCAACTGTCACCACTGCCTGTGTATCGTTATCACTTGCAGGTGTTGGTACAGAAGCTGTGTTCATCTCCTTGATCTTGGCTAGTCCAAGACAAGATGTTTGTTGGACAGTTTCATTCAAAAACATTATTTGTTGAGGGATGATGCAGGCTCTAAATAAAGCTTCTATCCCCTGCACTTGCCAATCTTTAGTACCCCAGACTGTTTTTGTGTCTATTGTGTCTTTCCAAAAGTTGAAACCCTGTCTAGACAGTTGGGCATTAAATAATGCAGAGTAAATCTGTTTTGTATTTGTTAACATAATTTTCATTCCTGTTTTGTTTACATTTTTAAAGTAAAACTTTTCTGGATCAGATGTATTGTAACCTGAAAAATATGGAAACTTGTTGTCAAATGTTTTTGAACTACCGTGTGGTGGTGTAGGACAATGCTCCCATTGGTTAAACATAAACACATTTCTTGGATATGCAGATTGATGCAAATAATGATGACCATAGTGGTTATAACAATACAGTTGTTCATAGTCTGATGAACCCTCTAAATATTCATGTTTAGAAAATGCAGCAGATTTTTCTAGGTCAAACATTATGTCATTCACAGTCTCAAAGTCCCAATCATCTGAATAGGTACTGGACGTAATTAGATCAATTAGTGAAATTTTAAACAAATGTGGAATGTTCAATTCTTCCGTCGGGCCGAAGATGTCAAAATCTGTTTTGTCCCACACTATACCATCCTGTATAGGAACAGCTGTGATGTTCACTGATGACAAGTCTCTTGCTTCACGATGGGAAGATTTATGAGGTTTCAAAAGTACGTTCACGCCTTTTCCTTCAGTATTCACATGGATGTATCTGCCACTTATGAGCACGCTCACAGTTTTAACCAAAGCTAGCCAGAGCAGGAAAAGAAAAAAGTCCAGATGTAATCCAGAGTTCAATCCTTGGAGAAACCAAATAAGTCTTTTTCAGAAAGTGAAGAAAGTCTTGTACTTGCTGCTTGAATTTCAATGATGCTGGCGTCGTTTCAGGTTCACTCGGATCTTCTGAGAACGTATCAAAGTTAATGAAATAGCCAGAAGCAGTTCTATCAATTGTTGGAATTGCATCAGGATTTGTAGAAATCACTGGAACCAGTCCATCACTTGCTACATTGGTGTAGACAGGTGTATTTGGACGAACTGTTACTTGGTGTTCAAGAGGGATGAGTTCCATAGCATTGTTGCTTAGTCCTCCATCTGTTACAGCTGAATTCTCGATTGTTATCAGTCTTTCAGTCTGAACCTCTTGGATAGTAGCGAGAGGAGTGCGTCTGCTACTAGGTCGGAGTCCACGAGGCCTACTATTTAGTATTGGCCACATACTGTGGTTTGATGAGGTCGATGGACACAAATCTTTTCTCCTTTCTTCCAGCAAGGGGCGGCAGAACTACTGTTCTTGTTCCTTGAACTGCTAGGACAGGTACTGGTTGTCTGTAAGAAGGTCCAAATTCCTTCTTGTCCGCAATCTTTTCTCTGACTAGATCCCCAACTTTTGGAATCCAGACAGTCCTTGCTGGGACCGCCGATTTTTCACCAGTGGTGGTTGGCTGTAGAAATATGTTGCTTTGTTTCGTTCTTAACTCATTGAGTTCCTGTAAAACAGCCAAACGATCTTTGATATCAAATGTTTTATTTTCCACCACTGTGCCTACGTGTTCAAGGTCTGGTACCCACATTCTTGTCCCAAATAGGACCTCATATGGAGTGACCCCCCCTAGAGAACTTCTTGGCAGATTATTCAATGAGCGTTGGACCCCATTAAGGTGTTTGACCCACCCATCACCCGAACCTAATACCCTAGCTGTTATAGACTGCTTTATGTCTCGGTTTTTCCTTTCCACAACCGAATTTCCCTCAGGATGGAATGGAGAGGAGTACCGCAATGCAACGCCGAGACTGGCCATGGCTTCTTTGTAAGCCCGAGAGCTAAACACAGGACCCTGGTCAGAATGTAGCGTGCCTAATGCGTATGTGCCGATAAAGACTCGCAAATATTTTATAACAGTTCGAGCGTCAGCCGAGCGCTGAGGCCATAACCATAGGAACCTAGAGCATGAATCCACTGCAACAATGATATATTTATAGTTACCGTCCCTTTGCAAGGGACCGCAGTGGTCCAGGTAAACACAAGCTAATGGTTTGTCTGAAATTAACAGGGGTGTCTGCGCAGGACGTTTCACTGTTGAGACTTTCATCTGTTGGCAAATATCACATTCTAAAACATAGTTTTTAGTTTGTTTCCGAATGCCAGGCCACAAATATCTTTGCTTGAGTAAAGATACTGTCGCTGAAACACCTGCATGGGCAGAAGCTATCCCTTCATGTGCTGCTAGGATTAGTCCTAATTTGTGTTCCTTGTTTGGAATTACCCTATCCCCCACTCCAGGGATTCGAGCAAAAGGAACGTTGTTTGCATCAATTACATAAGAGTACGTGAGTGGAAACTTTTTTGGTAACGCTGCACTGCTGCCTTTGCTTGAAGCATTGACAGCCAACATTATCTCACCGTCTATTTTTGTTTTTGAACGAGTGATCGCAGCTACGGAAGCCGTCTGCACAGCCCCCTTTGCGGCTTCATCAGCCAATGAATTCCCTGCAACGTGAACGCCATCACGTTGATGACTCAGTGTATGGATCACGTGAGCCTTTGGTAGTTCATTTTTCAACTGAACTACTTGTTCCCAAAGCATTTTGTGCTTTATTGTGCCACCTTTCGCATCTTTGAAACCATTTTCAAGCCAGTTTTGTATATAGTCATTATACGACTGAACACAGTAAAAGGAATCGCACACTATTAGTGTGGGGAATTCTCGATCTGTACTTTCAAGTGCCAGTTTGAATGCTTGTAGTTCAGCTCGCTGAGCTGTACAATCTCCTAAAGACTGAGTTTTTGTGACCATAGGTCTGAAGATGCCATTTCGAATGCGACCTTTAACGATTGCACACGCTGCACTGTAAGCTTGCTTACTCCCTATTGCGGGCTATGCGAATCCGTCAGTGTAAATTATGAATTTGTACTGATCGAGCGGCAGAATTTCAGTAGGCAGAGGACATTCTTGTTCATATTGCAGGAATGCTTGTGTTTTTAAATCTGGATCAAAAACATATTCAACATCTGTTGCAGCAAGAGAATTAACCCATTGTATCCATCTTGGATGTAATGATTTAGCATTTGGAATGCTTGCTTTTGTGACCGCTTCTAAAGCTGGTACCGGTGTTACGACAATAATGCGTTTCCCTTGTGCTAAGGCTCTTTCTTTTGCTACAGCGGTTTGAACTGCTGTTAGAATTTTTTCAGTTGAGCTGAAGCGCATTTCCGCTTGTGTGTACAAATGAGATTTGTATGCGATTGGTATTTTCTCACCCTCATTGAAGGTTAAGTAGGTGAATCCGCATTGACCCGAAATTATTCGGATCACCAAATTGCGTTGACTTACGCGTGTTTGTAAGTGATTTGTTGCTAACATGTTAGTCTGGAGTGAACGCAAGATTTCTGTGTGTTCCTGTGTCCAGTTTCTGATCGAAAAATCAGGTTTGATTAATGCGTAGAGGGGTTTAACCCTTTCTGCATAATTTAGAATGTATGTTCTTCCAAAGTTTAGGAAACCCAGGATGGATTGTACGTTTTTTAGCGTTTTTGGAGGTTGGAGCAGCGCACACTTTTCTAAAAAGTTAGCTGCCAAGCTCTTGCCTTCACTTGAAAGCTCATATCCCAGGAATAGGACATTGAGATGGGCAATTCTGGACTTTTTAAAGTTGAACTTGTAGCCCTCAGAGGCGAAACCCAGTATAATGGTGCTCACCCTGTTCAAGTGTTTTTCCAGGTCATCGTCTGTCAGATAGATGTCATCGACATAGGACAATGCCTCATTGTCATAAATTTGTAGTAACTCCGTTACCCTCGCTGAGAATAAACCTGGGCTGTTCTTGAACCCTTGTGGGAGTCGACAAAAGTGACGCTGGGTCCCCATTATGGAGAATGCTGTTAAGTACCTGCTTTCAGGTGCTATGTTTTGACAAAAGAAACCATTTGAGATGTCTAATGTTGTTTTATACTTTTTACGCACAATGTTATTCATTAATGCTGTGCTATGTGCATTTTGCACTGCAAAAGTTTTAGAACAAGTGTTTAAGTGTCTGTAATCCAAAACTAGACGATATGTATTGTCTGGTTTGGAGACAGGAAACAAAGTATTGTTCATTGAGGAGGTGCATGTTTCAATCACCCCTTGATATTCAAGTTGATCTAAGATCTCCCTGACCTGTTTTTTAGCTTCTTGCTTTATTGGGTACTGCCGTTGTGCAGTTGGTTCATGTTTCAGATGTATTTTATGGTGAGGTGAGTCCTCATCCCATCCTACATGATTTTTATATAATGCTGGGGCCTGGGCCACTTCCCATTTCCTGGCATATGTATATCTTAGGTGAATTGGAATATGGTTGGAGAAGGCAGGCATAATAATGTCCTCGCCATGTGGGCACTCCCTGACAAATTGTGGTGGCCAGTCCTTTTCTGCTAGAAGTATGTCATAGCCCTTTGATAGTCTTTCCCAAAAAAGTGCTTTCACCTGTCTAGGTTTGTCTCCCTCCATCCGGAGAGTTATTTCATATAACTTTTGTGGAGTACTAACCCTGGTGTCTACAGTCTCTACTTTAATGTACTCATTCAAGTCCACTATCTCCAGAAGTTCCTTCAGGTTCTGGCGAGCTATTGTGACTTCTGCTGCACTGTCCAGCATTGTCTGAGCCCATTCTCCGTTCTTGAGTTGTGTTCTCAGTATTCTCTGCATGTCTGATCTTTAGACCTGCTACTTTCTTTTTGGAGAATTGAGGTTTTGCTTTAGTTTTTGGAGCGTGTTTGTCGTCTTTCGATTTCACGCGTGCTTCTCTATGTTCCGATCGTCCTCTTCTTTCCGAAGTCTGTGATGAGATCTGAAAGGGACGAGAGGAACGTGTATCAGTATCTTGATACCTGTCAGGTTTTCTCAAATTATCCCTATTCCTGAGGTTATACCTCGTTTCAGAGGGCTCCTTTTGAGGAGACCTACCTCGAAATTGAGAACGTTTCTCATTTGAATTTTGTTTATTAGTCTCCCACTTCTTTTTAGAAGATGTAGGAGTTTGTTTAATTGAGTCCTTCTCAGGACTTTCAGATAGTTTCGGCTTCACTGGTCTTCCACCCAAACTATCTCTGCCTAATTCTGCATAAGATTGTTCAATTATTCTGGGTAGCTCTGTTTGATGTTCTGTAACATCAAATTCCCTTAATTTTTGGCGGATCGCCACTGCTGCTGCCTCTCCTTTAATATTTGATAATATTATTGTTGAGACCTGGTCGAAATTTTTCAGTAATTTCATACCTAAATTTAGAGCAGGTTCTGCCCCGTATTCGTTTTGAATTTGTTTCAGGACATCAGGTATTACCGCAATTGACGGAATGCCATGTGTTTTAGTATAGATGGCAGCAAAGACTGAGCCCCAAGTGGTGCAGTCTTCCAGTTGTGGTGTGATCCCCATTGGTAACCTGATTGTCAGTATTCTGTGTTTCTCATACGGGCTAGTATTTGGAAATACTGCTTTGATTTGAGTAATTTTTTGAGCTATCCAGAATGGAATTTGCTCACGTTTTGTGGGCATTTTACCCATGACTGCGTATAGAGTCTGTGGTGTAATTTTTAGTGTATTCCCCTGGTGAGGAGTTTGATTTGGAATTGTTAATGGTTGCTGGACTGTAAAAGTCTGCATGACATATTGGACCAATTGTCTGTAGATTTTTATTAACTCTGTGATTTGAGTAAGTAGTTCCTCGTTTGACATTTCTTCAATGTCAGGATGAGGTGTGTAGCCGGCTAGAATCGGCCATGTTGCTCCTGGTCTACCTAGTGGACCGAGCCTGGTAATGTTTTTGTGATGTTTTAGGGCGCCTTTAAACCAGAGCTGATGCTCCTGGTATGTTAATGGAATTTCTATATCCTCGAAAGGAATGTATTCCTCTGGTGGATCATCTTCTTTGTAGAAGTGAAACATGTGTGTTACTGAATTGGATTCAGGAAATATTACCCATGAATAGAATACCTCTGTCTGAAAGGATTCATGTGCCTCTATCACGAAAACTGCTCTACCTCCTCTTGGTGGTAAGCCATGTTTTATAAGTTTTAGAGTGATGGCTCTTCTTAAGTTTGGAGGGATGTTTATGACACCCTCCTCGGTTTCAATTAAACCTGTAATGTTAAAAGCTGCTGCTTGGGCTGGATCAGCCGCAGCTCCACCGTTTCCGGCTTCATTGTCGGAATCAGGCATTTTGTTGTTTGAAAAATGTAGAACAAGTTTCAAGGAAACAAAGATTAGGTGCACAATATTTTGGAACACTGTATCCTTCAACGTTGAGCAAACCAAACAGCTAATATATAGGGTACTGCCCTATGTAGCCTTGGTGGATACTTAACCCTGCCCACTCCAGACGTCTTTTGGAGGATATGGGTAGGGATCTCTGAGAGAAAAAGCACGGCTGAGTTACTCAGTATCTAACGTTGAATTACTGCCTTACCAAACCGTTGGGCGCCATGTAGTGTAGCTCCTATTTCTCTAATAGGCGCTGCGCATTGGAATAATATATCCTATAGGTTTGACATAGGACTAAGGTCAGTATGTCCCTATCAAGTATATTAAACTTAATTACTTGTGCCAGCTAGCTCAGAGGCCACTAGAAACTCCTTGACAACAAGAAGGGAGTAGTTTCTGGGAGCCGCAAAACATGACCACTTTGTTTCCCTTTAGAATCAGAACGTGTCCCAGAGTCGTGGAAACAATAGATAACTATTTCACTCAGCTCAATCGTGCATACTTAGTTTTCTCCAAAGTTACACAGAAAGAACAGACGGGCGTTTCAATAAAAGATTTATTGAACAGTCTTGTTTCTGGTGTAAGTAAAATGTGCTGTGACGATCACAAGACAGTATGCGAGATAAATAATGTACAGTGTGAGCAGTAGAAATAAATAATACTGCCATAGCATTATCTTTTAGTATATATGCATTTACATAAATAACACAGACTAAAAATGCGAGTACTCATACGATGCGTTTCTAAGCTAGTTCTACCCCAAAGTGCCTAACCCAACCTAGGTGTAGGAAGAGGGAAGAAGTAGGTGAAGTATTCCTTACTATGGTATACTAAGAGTATGTTAAGCCTAGTATGCCTAGTATGCCAAGAGTCCCTCTAGGTTCTAGTCAGCTCCATACCTGAAGAATGAGAGAGGTAGGAATCTCTTTGCCAGACTCGAACTCCAACACGCCGCAAGGGAAGTCAGATCACTGGAAGCTGGACTCTCTGCATGCAGGGATGACAGCGTCTTCTCAGTGCGTCAGGCCGGGAAACGGGCTCCTCTGAAGTCGAGGTCTCCTCTGATTTACAGGGGCTAGGGAAGGTATATTTATACCTGAGAAGCACCTAAGAATGTTAGTATTGACGTGAGTCGGACAGCGGAAGACGTCATGAATGAACCCCTAAGGAATAATGGTTCATGCATAATATATGAGTCCTTGAAGAAATCAATAGTCCTGGGCTAGGGAAACTCCCGCAGCCTAAGGGTCTGTTCTTCATGAACTCGTTGTGACGTTAGGGTGGACGGATGTCAGAGACCATGCCTGTATTTGGAGTGCACGGTTTAATGCCTAAATAAGGGCTGGGATTTTATGCCTATATAAGGGCAGGGCAAATTGTGCCTGTATAAGGACATGATACTGGAAAGCCCGTTTATGGACACCCTAAGAAGAAGGTGCCCAAATTCACTGGCAATGAGTTGTCAGTGATGATAGATGAGGTAATCAGAGTAGAACCACGTTTGTTTGGAAGCATAGTCCAACAGACACCAGTAGCCACAAAAAATCAAATGTGGGCAAGGATAGTCAACAAAGTCAATGCAGTAGGTACCACCCCGCGCACCCTGAAGGACATTAGGAGGAGGTGGCATGACCTCAAGACCAGGGTGAAAGAGCGTGCCAACAAGAACCATGAGCTGGCTCAGATGACTGGCGGTGGCCCTCCCATTCCACCACTAACATTCACCGAATGGGAGGAGAAGGTGCTTGCCACACTGCATCCAGAGAGTCTCACAGGAATACCCGGGGGAGTGGAGGCTGGTAAGTACCAACAAATGTCTACCATTACACTGCTATGTACTGTCTTGCACAACTACAAAGCTACACTTCCTAGACCCAAATGCACTTATGTACAACACACTCTTCCCAACACATGTCTCACAGATCTAACATTTCCTTCCTCTGAATCACGCCAAAGGTAGCTAGCAATATTTCCATGGGGGCATGTGGACAGGCAGCCAGCACTACAACTCCCACCAGGCCCCCTTGTTCCACAGCTCAGCAAGATGCAGACCTCCCCACACCCAGAAGCATGTGGCAGCCATTTCATTGTTCCCATCAAACTTACAGGTAGTTAGCCTTCTCATGCATGCTCTCTTGTCTCACCCCTGAGCAGGATGGAACACTCCCCCCACCCAAGAGCCATGTGTAACCTATTCCCTTCCTCTGCTCCACTTCACAGGTAGGTAGCCATCTCAACAGGGAGGGGTGTTTGTGGATGGGAAGCCAGCACTCCAACTCCCACCAGGCCCCCTTGCCCCACGGCTCAGCAGGATGGAACACTCCCCACACCCAGAACCATGTGGCAGCCATTGCATTCCTCTCTTAAAACTTACAGGTAGGTAGCCATCTTAACTAAGACTGCGTAGTGCACTGTTCGCAATGATTGCACAGTGCCGGATGCTTCTCCGCACAGTGCAATCATTGAAAACGGCATCTTGCACAGTGCGAGCTGTCTTTACTGCCGCTCGAGTAGATTTTTACTCGAGCGGCAGCTTTCTCAACGCGGACTGGTAGTTTCTCATCGCGAGCGGTCGCGAGCATACGCGACCACTCGCAATGAGAAACCTGACCTCCCCGCGTTGAAAATCTCACCGGGAGGTTTATTTTCCACGCTCGCGATCGGCAACTTGATGTTGCCGATCGCGAACGAGGAAAAAGTCTCGCCGGGATGTCATTTTGCTTGCTCGCGGTTGCCAACTTGACGTTGAGGACCGCGAGCAAGCAAAAAATGACCGCTGCACTACGCTACGCTACGCGTGTTTGCACTGTGCTACATGCAATTCGCGTTGTGCGAAGTAGCGCAAACTTCGGAAACTACGCGAGCGTAGCGTATTGCTTTGCCCAGGGTTAATCTTAACAGGGAGGGGTGTTTGTGGGTGGGAAGCCAGCACTCCAACTCCCACCAGGCCCCCTTGTCCCCCAGCTGAGCAGGATGGAACACTCCCCACACCCAGAACCATGTGGCAGCCATTGAATTGCTCTCTTCAAACTTACAGGTAGGTAGCCATCTCAATAGGGAGGGGTGTTTGTGGGTGAGAAGCCAGCACTACAACTCCCACCAGGTCCCCTTGTCCCACAGCTGAGCAGGATGGAACACTCCCCACACCCAGAACCATGTGGCAGCCATTGCATTGCTCTCTTCAAACTTACAGGTAGGTAGCCATCTCAATAGGGAGGGGTGTTTGTGGGTGGGAAGCCAGCACTACAACTCCCACCAGGCCCCGTTGTCCCACAGCTCAGCAGGATGGAACACTCCCCACACCCAGAACCATGTGGCAGCCATTACATTGCTCTCTTCAAACTTACATGTAGGTAGCCATCTTAACAGGGAGGGGTGTTTGTGGGTGGGAAGCCAGCACTCCAACTCCCACCAGTCCCCCTTGTCCCATAGCTCAGCAGGATAGAACACTCCCCACACCCAGAACCAGGTAGCAGCTATTGCATTGCTCTCTTCAAACTTACAGGTAGGTAGCCATCCCAACAGGGATGGGTGTTTGTGGGTGGGAAGCCAGCACTACAACTCCCACCAGGCCCCCTTGTCCCACAGCTGAGCAGGATGGAACACTGCCCACACCCAAAACCATGTGGCAGGCATTGCATTGCTCTCTTCAAACTTACAGGTAGGTAGCCATCTTAACAGGGAGTGGTGTTTGTGGGTGGGAAGCCAGCACTACAACTCCCACCAGGCCCCCTTGTCCCACAGCTGAGCAGGATGGAACACTCCCCACACCCAGAACCATGTGGCAGCCATTGCATTGCTCTCTTCAAACTTACAGGTAGGTACCATCTTAACAGAGAGGGGTGTTTGTGGGTGGGAAGCCAGCACTCTAACTCCCATCAGGCCCCCTTGTCCCACAGCTGAGCAGGATGGAACACTCCCCACACCCAGAACCATGTGGCAGCCATTGCATTGCTCTCTTCAAACTTACAGGTAGGTAGCCATCTTAACAGGGAGGGGTGTTTGTGGGTGGGAAGTTAGCACTCCAGCTCCCACCAGGCCCCTTGTCCCACAGCTGAGCAGGATGGAACACTCCCCATACTCAGAACCATGTGGCAGCCATTGCATTGCTCTCTTCAAACTTACAGGTAGGTAGCCATCTTAACAGGGAAGGGTGTTTGTGTGTGGGAAGCGAGCACTACAACTCCCACCAGGCCCCCTTGTCTCACAGCTAAGCAGGATGGAACACTCCCCACACCCAGAACCATGTGGCAGCCATTGCATTGCTCTCTTCAAACTTACAGGTAGGTGCCATCTTAACAGAGAGGGGTGTTTGTGGGTGGGAAGCCAGCACTCTAACTCCCATCAGGCCCCCTTGTCCCACAGCTGAGCAGGATGGAACACTCCCCACACCCAGAACCATGTGGCAGCCATTGAATTGCTCTCTTCAAACTTACAGGTAGGTAGCCATCTTAACAGGGAGGGGTGTTTGTGGGTGGGAAGTCAGCACTCCAGCTCCCACCAGGCCCCCTTGTCCCACAGCTGAGCAGGATGGAACACTCCCCACACCTCGAACCATGTGGCAGCCATTACATTGCTCTCTTCAAACTTACGGGTAGATAGCCATCTTAACAGGGAGGGGTGTTTGTGGGTGGGAAGCCAACACTACAACTCCCACCAGGCCCTTGTCCCAGAGCTCAGCAGGATGGAACACTCGCCACACCCAGAACCATGTGGCAGCCAGTGCATTGCTCTCTTCAAACTTACAGGTAGGTAGCCATCTTAACAGGGAGGGGTGTTTGTGGGTGGGAAGCCAGCACTACAACTCCCACCAGGCCCCCTTGTCACAAAGCTGAGCAGGATGGTACACTCCTCCCACTCATAACCATGTGGCAGCTATTTCCCTCCACTGTGTCACCGAACAGGTAGGTAGACAGTGCATGCACCCTGCCATCCTTCTCAAAATGCATGCAGCCATATGACCACACCAGCACTCACATGTCATCCAACTTGGCATATATCCAAAAGCCACATCCAGTGTGCAGACAGCTAAGCGTACGTAACTGTCACAGAAATTAAACTTTGACTCACCAAGTCACATGTGGAAGAAATTCAGGGCCCAATCATACACAGCACTGAATGCAATGTGTAACTGCCATGGTGTCAGAGCATGAAGGCCCATATGATCACAAACCATGCATGGTCAATCATACAAACAAAGTTATGTACATGATATGAAAAAGGTATTTATAACATTACAATGGCTAGTTCTTGCTGAGCTGAAAGTGATTCCATGCAGAGCAAACCAAAAAGACGCATCACATAAAGTTGGTGTGCCGCAAGTTGTTAGATGACAACATGTCCTTTTAATCACACAATCTGTACGTGGCACATGCTTCCCTTTTACATGTCACACCATGGACAAGTAATGTATGTACGTCAACATCATGTCCTGATGCCCAGTATCTTGCAGCCATACCAAGTGAGTGCAATGTAAAGTGTGTGGTGTATCACATGTAACATTTAACGTCTAACACCAAGCTTGTGGAGTGCACTTCAATGACCATTTGACCTCTGTTCGACAGGAGATCCACAAGCAACTGCAGCAGAAGACAACACCAACCTGCAGAGCCAGTCTCCCCCCCGGAACATGAACTCTCGGATGCATACTCCCTACGTTTCTCGGATGAGGAGCAACAACCTGGCCCATCCGGCTTCCCAGGGCGCACCACATCTCAGGCCCTCATTGTCCCCACCACCACCGCCACCACCACAGCAGCAGCAACAACATTGCTGACCCCTGCTGCAACGACCTGTGCGGCCTCAACCGCCACCACCACCACTGCTGCATGCAACACTCTCCCTGCCTCAGTGGTTACCAACACTACCACACAATCAGAGGAGGGCAGGGAGAGTTTGCGGGTGCGTCGAGTGCCAACGCCACTGGTCTGGGTCAGCAGGGCGGGTGGGAGGGCAACTGGGGGATAAATACAGGAGGACACTGGGACCGAAGCCCTGGCCACCATGGCCAGAGTCCTTGGGGCATATGAGCAGACCCAGGGACAGATGGGCCAGGTTGTGGAAGAAGTGCGTGAGCTCCGCCTGCTGCTGAGGTCCATGGACACGCGTATGGGCCAAATTGTGGGTGTTCTGAGGGACAGACATGTGGCCCAAATGACAGCTCAACCACCCTCCAGTGGCCCGCATGCTGATACTTCCACCACCTCAGCTGTGGCCACAGAGAGGGGTGAGCTGCAACAAAATGACTCCTCAGACATCGCTGAGCCCACAGCAGAGGCTCCCCCTGCCAAACCCACAAGGGGCCATCCAAGAAACACCAGGGGAGGATCACGTGGCAATGCACCATCCAAACGCTAGTTACCGAGCCAGCCATGATGGCACCTCTGTTTCCCTTGACATTGACTTTGTTGACTATCCTTACCCACATTGCCAAGTTGATGGCAGGAGTCTGTTGGACTGTGTGACTACATCAATGTGGTGACTACTCTATTGTTCTCACTTACCATCACTGACAACTCAGAAATTCACTTTCCACAATTTTGTGAATAATCACTTCTCTGTCACAAATAATTATTGTAAATAAACACTCTTTACACACCTATGTCTTTGTGTCAGCTCAATGTTTATCACAGTATGTACAATGTCAACTCAAATTCCAATGTACCACAAGCTCTGATTGTGTTGAGGCATTGAGAGGGTGAAGGGACCTAGAAAGTCACAAGACAATGAGATTTACTTGTCAGGTGATGCCATCACAGCTAGAACACACCACTAGTCATCAACGTACACAAACCAGCAAACATAACAATGAGCAACTACTTCAACATAGACATGAGGTACCTGGACAAATATACCCTGTGCCACACACATCAGCCATTTGCACAGAGCCAACAACAGGCAGCAGTCAAAAAAATCATCTATGCCTTGCCACTACCATCGAAGACAACAGACAATGTCACTTTTGTACAATGTCACTTACACTCGAGGGAAGTAGTTGTCGATGAGCTGTTGATGCAGGTCAACACCTTCCTCTTCTCCACTATCATCGTCACTGGGCATGTGTGGGTTTGCAGGGGGGGCATCTGCTGCTCATCATCGTCCAGGAGCAAGGGGATCTCTTTGCGCAAGGCCAGGTTGTGGAGCATGCAGCATGCAACTATGATCTGACACACCTTTTGGGGAGAGTAGAGTAGTGCACCTCCGCTCTTGTCCAGACAACGGAATCTAGACTTCAGAAGCCCAAAAGTACGCTCCACCACCGGGTCCTCCCATGTGCATCATTGCAGCGTACTTCCCCCGGGGTCCTTGGATTCCTCAGTGGGGTCAGCAACCAAGGCCGGTTGGGATACACAGTCACCTACGTGTGACATACAGGGAGCAATTTAATTACATAAACAGGAGCTGAGAACAGCATGTCATACATACAGCACACTACTTGACTCTGCGTACTCACCAACAAGCCACGCACGCTCCAGATGCAGATTTGCCATCCGTTGTGGTATGATGCTGTTACAGAGTATGGAGGAGTCATGTGCTGATCCGGGAAATCTGGCATAGACATGGGAGATTATCATATCCGCTTGGCATAACACTTGCACATTAATGGAATGGAAATGCTTCCTGTTCCTGTATATGTGCTCACGTGCCTGTGGTGGAACCAGGCCAACATGTGTGCAGTCAATGGCGCCCACAACATTAGGGATGTGGCCAAGGTCATAAAAATCAACCTTCACATCTGCCAATTCATGTCTCCCAGGAAAATGGATGTAGCGGTCCTTGTATGTCATCATTGCGGACAGGACATCACATAGCACCATGCTGAACATCGGTTGAGACATCCCACCGGCGATGGCCACCGTGTACAGGAACGAACCAGTTGCAAAGTAATGCAGGGCTGCCATCACCTTAACTGTTGGTGTCAAAGCAGTCGGATAGGTTCTGTGAGGCCTCAGATGGGGCTCAAAATGAGCACATAGGTCTTGAAGGGTAAGGCGATCCAGACGGAATTTTCTTATGATGTCCTCATCCTCCATGTTCGGCCAGCACTGGGAACGGACGATGCACATTTGGTTGTCTCCTGCATGCAGGGGACACATGTCAATTTCATTGCCCTATGAGATGTGTCAAACATCTTACATCTTGACTGACGCAGCGCCAACAATGACTGGACTGAAACAACAGCTTAATGCACAAGTCACATGCAGAGACACCTTGATCTCATGTAGTTGTACATGTGGTCAGTATGTATATACTGACCACCTCCAAAACAGAATCTGACTACGTGAATGGAAAATGGTACATTCCTACATCTTGTGTAACCAGCTCTGGGAGTGGTTGACACAGCACATGTTTGAAACAGCAACACTGCTGACTTCTACGTAGCTGCTGTACCTGCCACACCTTCTTGCTTAAGTTGCACAGAGCACAACTTTTCTACACCATGAGCAGTGTGTGTAAGCAGATCAACTATCAAAATGATTTCAGCAATCTACACAGTTAAATAGGCACATTATGTAGTCAGTCCATCATTACTGTGGGTTGATTAGCCATCACACACATTGACATGTTCACAAATATGAGAGTCCATTACACACCAAATCTGTGTACATGCACACAAATATCATATGTGACATGTGAGGAAGTAGATGCCAATGCATGTAATCATGTGCACTGACATGGCATGTGTCATCATCAGTGAGTTCAATGTCACACTAGCATTGAATTTAGCAATCAGGTGGCATAATGCATTGTAAGTGTCTAGTGTTCCATGATGAGATTTGGCCATTGCCATTGCTAGAGCATGATGTGTCCATAGGTGCGTCATGCGTGCTCCGCCACCGCAATCACGGTCATTTGCCACAATTGAAAAATGCCAAATCTTGGTAGCCTCCGCCTGGCCACCGCCAATGCCCATGCCATTGCAGCCAATGGGAGCCGCAATCGCGGTAGTGAATTACACATTTGAAACCCGCGGTAGGCGAGCTCCGCTACCACGGGACCGGTCATTGGGTACAATGGAAAGATGCACGATTGCGGTAGTGACCACCTGGCCCCCGCGGTGTGCCACCGCCAATGCCCATGCCATTGCAGCCAATGGGAACCGGGATCGCGGTAGTGAATTACACATTTGAAACCCACGGTAGGTGTGCTCCGCTACCACGGGCCCGGTCATTCGGTACATTTGAAAGATGCCAAATCGCGGTAGCGACAGCCTGGCCCCTGCGGTGTGCCACTGCCAATGCCCATGCCATTGCAGCCAATGGGAACCGCGATTGCTGTAGTGAATTACACATTTGAAACCCGCGGTAGGCGTGCTCCGCTACCGCGGACCCGGTCATTAGGTACAATTGAAAGATGCACGATTGCGGTAGTGACCGTCTGGCCCCTGCGGTGTGCCAATGTCCATGCCATTGCAGCCAATGGGAACCACGATCGCGGTAGTGAATTACACATTTGAAACCCGCGGTAGGTATGCTCCGCTACCGCGGGCCTGGTCATTGGGTACAATTGAAAGATGCACGATTGCGGTAGTGACCGCTTGGCCCCCACGGTGTGCCACCGCCAGTGCCCATGCCATTGCAGCCAATGGGAACCGCAGTCGCGGTAGTGAATTACACATTTGAAACTCGCGGTAGGCGTGCACCGCCACCGCGGACCCGGTTATTGGTTACCTTTGAAAAATGCTGACCAGGAACACCAATTGCAGCAGCTGAGTACCACTGAAACAACCCCAGGGGGCTATATATATATCTGTGAGAGAGCCCCACATTTCAATTGCATCCAGACACTGCTGCCTGCCATTCTTCACCACCAACTGCTGCTGTTCCTGTCTCCTGGACCCAGTGATGGCGAGAACTGAGAACATCAGGGCCCGTCCCTTCACCACAGAGGAGCTGGAGGTCCTGGTGGACGAGGTCCTTTCACAGTATGGGAGGCTATATGGTGCGCCAGATGTACTGGTAAGTGTTTCAGAGTGAAAGTTTGAGAGTGCTCAGAGTGCTCACATGATGTTGCTCTGCAGTAGTATGTGCCTGTGAGTGCAAGTTAATGTGCATGCATCCTTATTTTTTATATACCATGCTCCCAACATGGCCCAGTAAGAATTGCACTTGAGTATTTGGGGAGGATGGCAACATGGACATTTCTACAGCCCTTCTTCAGCAAGAAAAATACAAACGTTGGTCTGAGACTGGGTAATGTAAATGTGTGATACACTGCCTAGCATGCTGACTTCATGTCAATGGGGTGTGTAGCCTTATTTCCACAGATCCATGGCTGCATTGTAGGATGGGAGGGACATGCAGTGTTTTTGCAGCCATACAGTAACACTGCTGGTTTGGACAGTCGACGTCTGAACAAACATTGCCTGTGCTATGTGATGTCATAGTCCATGAGGTTTTCACATGCTCATTTGTGACATTACAAATGTATTTCGTCCTGAGGGTACTGAAGAATGTGTGTACAGTTTTCATATTGCCCCCATGGATATGTGTGCATTATGCACAAGAGTAAAATGCTTGAGTGTAACACTCTTGGTGGTAATTCACCTACGACACATCGGATAAATCTTCTTTGGAGATATCATCCTTCCATTGTTTTCAATATGTGTTCTGTCTCGCATGTGTAGGCACTGTTTGCCCTCTCATATTGTACATGCATGTGAATTTTCTGATGGCCCAAGTTTAACCTCAGTGTGAGTCCCCCTGGCCTGCACAGAAAGTGCACAATTTTAATAGGATCCATCTGTAAATGGACAGAGTGAAACATATGTGTTGTCCACCACCCTATTTCTCAATGAGCTATCTTAGGCCTGAGGATTGCACAAGACAGGCCTACACCTTGTGAGAAGAGTGTGAGAATGTAAGATCATGGCCCAAATGTGACCTCCATGACAGAAGTAGCCATTCACTGGCCAAGGACATTGAGGGGTGTGTAGTGTTGGACACAGTGAGTCTGCCCCGACACATCATTTCAAATGTATTGTGTGTATTGCTCACTCACATACTGCATCACAGATGAGGGTCTTCTTCACATTGGTTTCTGTGCTGGCACTCTGCATGTGTATGAGATGGCCAGGTACTGTGTCCATCATCATACATGTATACATTTCTATGAGATTATTTGATGCAAGTGTACTATGTGTCATGCTGTATGGCCTCTGCTCAACATTTATGTATTGGTGTGCTATGTTTTTTTCATGCTCCTGTACTGACACACAGTGGTACATAACACAGTGTCACTGAAACTTCCTCTTCTTGTCTCCCATGCCTGCAGCTTAAGGTCCACCAGCGTAAGGCCATATGGAGGGCCATTGCACGCATGATGCGGGCTCTGGGTGTCTCCAATCGACGGCACACACACTGTCACAAGAGGTGGGATGACATCTGCCGGCTGAGCAAAAACATGGCAGAAATGATGCTGGGGGTGCTCCCTCGGAGTGGCAGATTGGTGCGCAGGAGCATGACACCACTAATAGCCTGCATCTTGGCAGTGACACAGCCAGAACTGGATGGATGCTTGAGGGCCCATCGGCAGCAAGTTGGGGTGAGTATTGTGCGAAGTGTGACTTTGGGGGTGAGTGACTGCATGAATCGCAACCCTGAGCCAGTGCGGAGCTCTGTGATGTCTCTAGTGTGATGCAATGGCTTCTAAATGGCCTCAGTGTTGAGTGCAGCTGTTATGCATTTTTACAACATGTGGTTTCTCATGTGTTTAATACAATGACCCTTGACATTGACAGATCAGATGTGGCCTTGTGACATATGCTGCAGTATGAGTGTCATAGACATCACCTGGCAGTGAACAGCAGTGAGCATCATGTTAGTGGGCATTTATAGATGTGTGCAGTGCACAACTTAAAATTTGTGACAACTACACAGCTGACACCAATGTGCAACTGTAGTTGTGCTTCAAAGCACAACATGGTGGATAGCAGGAGCTTGTGGCCATTCCAAAAGGACATTTGGGAGTCTGTATCTATAGTGTTCCCTTAAAGTGAATCCATATGTGACAGAGACAACATGTTTAGATGTATATCTATCTCACCTACAGGCACGCAGGTATGCTTACAGAGAATAGTATGTTAGGTTACAAGGAGGCACGGGCCAGCTATTTGGCTGTGTCAACATCACATGGGGCATTAAAATCAACTATGCATGTTTCCATGCATCTTCTGATGATTGCATAAAGGTTGCACATGCTGACTGCACATGGAGGAGGGCAACATGGGAGTATCATTTTCAAGTTTTGTGCTTTGCTTGCATATGATGTTTGTGAGTATGGCACTAAACTGAACCTATGTCTCTGTTTATAGCAGCATCTACTGAGGGCACGGAAGGACAGGGGACCGACACCAGTGGGGAAGCTTCTGGCACGACTGCTACACATGAGCTCACTGACCCTGATGTGACCCGTGCCTCGGAGGGGGACAGGAGTGCCCTGGATGAATCACGCCCGGAAACACCAACCTCAACATCATCAGACTCCAGCGGTGACTCCTCGATGTTGGCAGGCACAGGAAGTTCGAAATCTGCCTCTTCTTCCACCACACATTGTCCAGTGCCCACCCTCCCAGTTGCAACCACAAGTGCTGTCCGTGCCCTAGGAAGGGTAGAGTCTCCTTCCCTCCAGGCACCGCTGCCCCTGCCCCTGTCTCCCCAGCTGCCCTCAGTGTGGAGGCGGTGGACCTTTTGCGCCAGCTGTGTGTGGGTCAGACTGCTCTCCTGATTGCCTTCCCGGATCATGACAAGAAGTTGGCACAGGTAGTTGCCTTCATGGAGGGGATTCATTCTGATGTGGGTGGCCTACACCGAACTGTCCAGTCTTTGTCCTCCACAGTGACGGCTGCCATTTAGCAGTCACAGGCTCCCAGTCTGGCTCCTGTCCCTTCAGCAACCACCCTGCCAATGGCACCACGTGACGAGAGTGCCCACACGCCCTCAGGCACCAAGTCCTCCACACGCAGCACACAACAGCAGCACTCCAAGCGGACCAGACCACAGACACCATCCCCACAACACAAAACAGGCACACAGGAGCGCAAAAGCCCACACTCATGGGCATCAGGCCAAGAAGCAGGCATCAACATCACATTCACCAAAATCACCCCCATCCAAGGGCACTCCCATCCCCACACCTGCTCCCAAAGGCAAACAAACAGTTGCCCTGTCTGCTGTGAACCTGGTGCCTGCAAAGACTAAGCACAAACACTTCTCTAAGGCAGATTCACCCACAACGTCAACTCCCACCTACACCCCTGTCAAGCTGGGACAGGAGAGCAAAGTGGGGCGTTTACCTGGACAACAGGGAATGCAGGGGAAAAGGCAAGGCCACCCCAAGCTTACCACCAGATCCAGCAAATCCCCACAGGAAGAGCCACCTGCACCTGATACAGCTTTGGTGGAGAGTGAGGCTGTTGTACCCACCTCACTTCCCACTCTGGCCAAGACACTTGTGGGCTACCGAATCCCCAAGAAGTTGAGACCCAGCCCTCAACATTCACCCTCACACACTGTGTCTACCGGCAGCATGTCTCCACCTCCCCGTGCCACCACACCACCCGGTCCAAGCATCCCTCAGGCTCCCACAGCAACTGATGCCTCTACCTCAGCCGGTCCTCTCTCTCCCAGGTCCAGTCCTCCAACTGGCCCCGACAATCTGCCACCTCCCAGTTCAACTGAAAGCCAAAGTTGAGACAAAGTCCCCCTCCCCACACCATTTCTCCCACAGCGGTGCCTGGACTGCCCATTTGTTCCCCTGAGCTGGGGTGATTCCCGTGGCAGTGGACGGTGTTACCCATTCTCTGTGCAGTTTCTCATGCACACATGTGCATACTTTGAATTTGTACTGGCCAATGGCCTTGCTGTTTGTTACTTTTGAGGCCCATTCCCTGTGCAGTTTCTCATGCACACATGTGCGCACTGGAACTATGGACTGGCCAATGGCCTTGCTGTTTGTCACTTTGGATGCCCATTCCCTGTGCAGTTTCTCATGCACACATGTGCATACTTTGAATTTGGACTGGCCAATGGCCTTGCTGTTTGTCACTTTGGATGCCCATTCACTGTGCAGTTTCTCATGCACACATGTGCATACTTTGAATTTGTACTGGCCAATGGCCTTGCTGTTTTGTACTTTTGATGCCTATCTGGGTATTATGTAATAAAGACTGTTACTCCTGTTGTCTGCTTTGTCAATGTCCTTGCTAAATAAAGGGTTTTATGTATGGGTATCGGTTCATGTGACACATTCTCTGTATGCCACTTTAACATTGTCAATTGCTTGTTTTACTTTTTCTGAGCTTTCCAGAGGTAACAAGCACTTTTGTTCTTCTTGAGTCTGAGGCTTGAGGGTGCAATGATGGTTGTTTGTGATGATCTACTCTTCTCCTAATCATTCTGTGCTCAGGTTTGCTAAATTGTACACATGTCATGTTAGGATGCAATACCACAACAGAGGTGAATGCTATCCACAGGATTACTTGCGGGTGGCCAGGGTCCGGCATTTCTGTGGGCTCTTTCTTGATGTGTGCACAGCAGTGTTGGTGTGTAGTCATCTTGTGTGGGCCTGTCTTCATAGTCACATGGGTACATTAGAATGTGTGCACTTGAGTAGTCATACAGTGTGATTGGCCTGTCATTGTCAGTAGTGTTGATGTGTATGTGCCCCTGCACATGCCTACTACACACATGTATGATTCCAGGTAATGAGTGCCTGTTTGTTTACATTGTCAGACATGTGCTTCAGATTGTGGGCACATGTAGGAGTTGTAGGTTGAGCACTGTGCAGTGTGTCGGTGTGTCCTTGCACTCCTGGGGGACACCTACTTGTTGTCGCTGTCAGTTGTGAGTATGCAGTGTGTCACTGCAAAGTCTGTGTTGTGTTTAGTTGATCAGCCATGTGTCTTGTTTACGTTTGTGCTCACTGTGCTGACCTGCTCAGCCACACTGACATTATTTGTGAGTTTTCTCATGCATTGCTGTCACTTGACACATTTTTGGCTCCAATATGGTATGTGGTATGTGGAGTCATACCATCCCCTATAGGTGCTTCTGATGCCTACACATTGTGAGTTACTCCTGTATGTGTTTGTGGACTGTACACTCCTCACCTGGCTACTACTGATGTACACACCACTTCAATCTCATGTCTTCCACCCCATGGCTTGCCAGTGTGTGAGCCTCCCCACCACTTCATAGTGTGACACTATACTGTGTGAGGATGATCTGTGTACAGGACCAATGTGCCACTCAGGACAGTTTCACAATTAGTTATATGTTATTTTCTTCTAATAGTTTGCACTCATGGTTGCTCATGTGCAGTGCATATGTTTGAGCAGCACAGTCCTCTAGTCATTTTGTTTGCATCTGGGTTTCCCTGAGTTGAGCATCTGTGGGTGATGGATAAGCTGTATGTGTGTTTGCTGAGGTACTGCTACCCTTCCTGAGTGTGATGTTATCTGTGTGCTGTGATGATTTGTGTTGTGGGAGTTCATGGTGGGGCACTCAGATATGTGTGCTACTGGTTTGGTTGGTGTGCACACACTGCTTGGTGTGCATGCAGTGCTGTCAGTGTATGTTGCCTTGTACTTGCCTGGTGTGCATCCCCCTGATGTCCAGCTGAGTTTGCTATGTGATGGATTGGTATGTGCATCTGTTGTGTTTTTGTTGTGGATGGATGCAGTGTTTGGCCTGTGTTGGCTCTTTCTACTGACAGGTGCAATGTGTGTGTGATGTTCTATTTGCATGACATTGTGTGTGAGTAGTTTGTGCATTGTGATACATTCTGATGTGTGTTGCATGTGTAGTGTGCATTTCTTGTGTGTATGCACATGCAGCAAGGTGGATTCTTGTTCATGAGCTTGTTTTGAGTGAACAATAGTGGTTTGTCATCCTATTTTTGACCTGTCACTTGTCAGCAATGTGCATGTGCATGCTTGTGGTACACTGTGACACCATGTTCACTTGATGACTGGTGTGGTGTCTATGTCTGTGTTAGCTGATTTGTCCCCTTGATCCCAGTTAGTGTTCATGATTGGCTTTTGATGATGCAATTCTTGTTTGTGTTGGGGTATGGCGTCTGTGCATTTGTCCAGAGTGACAATGTTGTGTAATCCTGTTCTGTCTAGGGTCACATTGCCTTTCCACTGTTTGGCTGCACATGGCTGGGCTTGTTGGACTTCTGTGGATGTTGTTTGTGAGATTTGTGTTTGGCTATTGATTTTGGGTCAGCATTGGTTCAGACATCCCTGAGTGTGAGTCTGACATTTGTAGATGCACCCCAGGGTGTGTGTTTGGTTGTCAGTCAACTCACAGGACCTTATTTGCACCTTTGTGTGTGTTTCTCACAGGTGTTGAGTGTTGCAGGTGTGAGATGGGTAGATGAGGAGTATGTGTGAAGGTCCTACTTGGGTTTGACAGTCAGGGAGTGTGACAATGAGCCATATGTGTTGTGCTGGTGGCATACACATGTCAAGTAAGTTGACACAGATGTGTGGCTGGTCACTGTATGACTTCTGACACTTCCTATCATTCCTGTGCCTATGCATAGCTTGCATTGATGTATCCCTGAGTTGTTACACAGAGGTCACTGTGGTTTAATTTCACTCACTGTGCCTCCCATGTCTGATTTGAGGGCCTAGGGGTAGTGTGATATGTTTCTCCTCTTGCATGTGATGTACACATGCTATGTGGCTTGCTGCATGGTTTTCCAGCACTGTGCACTTCACTTTGGGCTAGCCCATTTATTGTCCTACATTGCTGCTGACCTATGGTATGTGTATGATGCAGAGTGTCAGTGTTGGATCTTTCTGAGGGACTTGACAAGCAGTGTGAACAGTTCAGTGGTTGTTCATAAGCAGTGTGAGTCTTCATTTCTTAATTATACTCTGTTTGATTCACATGAGTGGAAGGTAGGTGTGAGGAGGAGGGTTGCCCAGGCCCTGACCTTCTGTGCAGGGTGTTCATCTTCACCCCCACTTTCCCAGTCAATTTACCTTGCCCTTTGATGTGTGAGGTGGGAGGTCTAGCCACACCTGGGTGATACATTGTGCAGGGGGGCACAGGAGGGGCACACATCATGTGCCCACATGGGTGTGGGAAGCATACTGTGGGTAGGGTGAAGGTGGAGCCCTGGGAAGCTGCCCAGAATGCCCATGCCTGGCACCGGCCCTGCCTACTACATTGTGCGCAGGTTTTCCCGCATCTTCACCGCTGCGGTGACTTGCCCGGGACATTGCAGTGATTTCGCGGTTGATGGGTGATCTGGATGTGGAGGTGTGGATTTCTAGCAGGCAGAACATGTGTGAGTACACTGGGGGATATGTTCCTGTCCCCACCAGAGTGTCTGATGTAGACAGGAACCATATTTCAGCACAGGAGTTGTGTGTTGTGGTTGTATGCAGAGTTGTGTTTTTACGTACCTGCGGTGTTGACCGCGGCGACTTCTTATTTGCTGGTAGTGGATGAGGTACAGCAGCGGAAGGGCTTGAAGAGCTGGATCCATAGCGGTCAGGACCACGTGGAGGTGACCGGGATTCTAGTTTCGCTCTCCGCAGTAGTGCTCCCGCCGTCTACGAGTGGCTGGCTTCTCCACTGCAGATGGGCTGTTTGAGGCATCGTGATTTGTCCGGCGGTCGAGACGTCATTCCGCCCAGCGGTGTTTCTCTATTGGCTCCCTCTGCCACCGTTGCGGAAGGAATTTTCTGGTGGATCCCGAGACTCCGCAGCGGACAGAAAATGGGCTATCTTTACCCATTGTAATATGGCGGACGCGAGGACCACCGATGGAGTGCAAAAAAGGACATTTTCCACCACCGCCAGCACCGCGGATGTGCCTACGACCGCCATCCTAATGACCCCCTTAGTTAGGCTCATTAGTACGACGTCATCCGCATATGAGAGATGTGATAATGATAGTTTCCCTAGTTGCGGTGGGTGAGAATTGATTTTATGGAGCCTTTGTGCCAGGTCAGACATGAATAGATTAAAGAGGTGCGGCGCCAGCACACATCCTTGTTTTAAGCCTTTGTTTGTATTCAGTTTCCTGGATAGTCTTGAGCCATCGCCCAGTTTTATTCTTATCCATGTTTGAGAATAGAGTAATAATATTCCTCTTAAGATTCTCTCAGGTATACTCCAAGATCTCAATTTTTCCAAGAGAAGGTATCAATCAATGCTGTTGAATGCTGCCTTTAGGTCAATAAAGCAAAGGTGCAGTTGTTGTTTCCTCCTCTTACAATTATTTGCTATTAACAAACGTGCTAGAATATTGGTAATCATCCAGATCCCTTTGGTAAAACCCGTTTGGTTAACCTGAATCAGATTGAGTTTGTTTGACCATTCCCTTAGATCGTTCAGGATCAATCTGGCATAGTACTTTGCTTCTACGTCCAGTAGGATGATTAGTCTGTAGTTCGACGGTCTAGTTTCATCTCCTCCCTTATAGATCGGTGTCAATATTGATCCTTGCCAACTGGATAGAATACTGTTTAATTGTTCTATTTCCTTGAATAGTGTAAATAAGTTGCCTCTCCAGAAAGGTGGATCTTTTTTTTAAATAGGTTGGGGAATTCCATTAGGACCTGGGGCACCATCTCCTCTGCCTTTCCATATTGTGACTGTTATTTCCTCTGCAAAATGAAAGGAGTGATCTGTTTCTACTTTGAGATAATAGCTGCCTTTTCTTCCTTGTGTCCTTGTGGTATCTTCGAGTGACAAATCTGTCCTTGCTATTAAATTGCACTGGCCGTCTTCACCCTGTACGGTGTTATCTACTCTCTCGTTTGGTTCCACTTGTTCTTGAGAGTTTGAGCCATCCTTGTATTTCTGAGGTAGATGTTCGAGATATTGAATCTCAATAAATCGATTTGTTGAAAAGTTGGTACATTCATGTTCTTGTATATTTGAGGTTAGGATGTTCACCTGCCAATTCAGATTATTTATGTGTTCTCAAAAGGTGTTTGTGTTAATTTTCCTTGCACTTTGCAATAATTTCAGCCAAAATTCTTCATTGATATTCTTTTTGTTTTCCCAAAGTTTTCTTTTGAACACTTTTCTCAACTGGCATACGTTATCCCATGCAGTCTGTTCCTGGTCCATTGTTTTTAGTCTCCTAATGGCTTTTTTTAATTCTCGTTTCAGGAGAACTACCTCTTTCGTTAGTTCCTTGCTATTGACTTTTGAAGTCTGTGTTTGTTTTCTAGGCATTAATGTTGTTAATTTTGTTGTAAAGTGTTCCCAGGATAAAACATTTTTAGGGTCACATTTCCACTTGCTGTTATTAGCCCTTTTAATTTATTTTGGAGCTGCTCTATCGTGTCTTTTGTCCATCTTAGATGCTTTAAGTCAGTTGAATAGATGCTACCTTCTATTATAAGGTTGACCTTGTGTTTAGTTAAGTTAAGGTCAAAGTGGATGTGTTGATAAGAATGGTCGCTCCTAGTTGTGCATTCAATTGAAAATTGAGAGAGGAAAGGCATCAGTAATAGTGAAATTACTGTGTAGTCAAGCCTGCGTACTGTGTAGTCAAGCCTGCAGCGCATCTTCCCTCCATGAAATGTGTATTTGGGCAGGGTTTCATCTGTCATTCTACTGTTTATAACTCTCAGTCCCAAGAACTCTAGACCTTTTACCAGTTTTCGATCTGTTGGGTCTGAAGAAGGTGTATTTAGTTGATATTGAGGTGGAAAATTCCAATGTATGTTGTCAGCTGTTAGTTTTTCATCTTCATCCGGGGTGTAGATCAAGTTAGAATTAAAGTCTCCCGTCAGCACTATTTCCCAATAGGGGTGCGTAGACCTTATATCCGCAATTATTGCCATTAAATGAGCATAATGACCTTTTTTCGTCCTAGCTGGTGGATGTGCGTATGTATTGATTAATCATACTGTTCTCCATTTTTCAGGAGTGCTGAAGGTAAATTTAATCAATTGCACATTAGGTCCCGATGAGGCTATCTGTTCCGATTCGAAAGTATGACTTTGACCAAGTCCAGTGTGACCTGATGTCCCTGGTTGGTGCTTTATGCTTTTAGGTGACATTTTAACATTAAACCTTTAAAAATTCATAACTCTGGTTCTGCTTATTGGATGCTTGTTGTTTTGGTCTTGTTTTATTTATTACATTCTGCTCTATTTTTCAAAACTAGTGTGTGATCCTTTTGTGCTGTGTTTTCACTGTGTTACTGTTTGAAGTGTTGCACAAATACTTTACACACTGACTTTTAAGTTAAGCCCGGTTGCTCTGTGCCATGCTAGAAGGGGGTTGAGCACAGGTTAATTTGGAATTTGCTTATGCCTTACCCTGACAATACTTATGGTTGCTGCTTGACCAGGGCTCACATTCCAGCCACCCAGTAATCAGATTTCTTACAGGAAACTTGAACTGGTCATGTAATACCATGCTTGTCCATGTCTTTCAGGGGAGATTATGATGCTCTTGACTAGTGCTGTATACCTTATGCATGTATGCCAAGGAACCCCTAAGCTCCTTCTCCCTGTGGTCTCTCTATTCCTGTGTGCTTAGGTATAACTAAAAGTGTCCTTCATATATTACTTCAGCCCTTCAAACCAGCCACCATATAATTGGGCAGTAAATCAGACGTTTTCAGCCTTTGGCTTTGTTGCCAATTTTTGGCTCTAATACGTTTTTGGGATACCAATCAGTCAAGTACCATTATTTTGCATACTTACTCTGTGTCACTCTGTATCAAGATCAGCCCAACCTCAGGAGATATTTCCTGTAGTTCATCCCCCAGCGGCTGACCTGCAAATATAGACTAATGCTAATTGAGCCATTGCTACTGGACAACAACTTTCTTATGCAGCGTCAAGCATCACTGCTGGAAGCTTCAAAACCATGCCACCGTCCTTGAAACAGCATTCAGCACTCTTTTTACTGTTCCAAGATGACACACCAGTGAGAAGCTTTGCTTTAAAAAAATATATATATATTGAGGCAAATGCTCTTCACATTTAGCTGGCATCTTTTTTATTTGTTGTTTTTGTTCATTTCTGGCTTTATTTATTTTAACATATGCTTGCACTAGAAAGAAAACTACTACTTCGTTTTTTAGAAGGTAAGTGGGACTTTTTTCATGCTCTTCCCTGTAAAAGTCCACAAACATCAGACTCGCATAGTCTGCAGTGCTGGTCCAAGTGTGGCTTATAGGAGATTAGATCACGTCAGTGGACATTCAGGTTTCAGTTTGGCTTACTTTAAGAGCTCTGAATTACACTAGTGGATCGATGCACCAGATACTCAACCTGGGTCTCCCATGGTGCCATCTGTGCAAACTCTGCTACTTCCTAGTGATTGACGTGCCTGTGTGTGAACAGTGTGCTTGTGTGAGTGTAGTATAGACACCATCTTTTGTGAGTGCATTGTGAGGAATATGTTTGTGTGAATGCAGGGTTAACATTGTATATTGTGAATGAAGCATAAGTGATCTTCACGTTGAAAGTTGTGCCTGTGTGAGTGCAGAGTGAGGGATATGCATGTGAGAGCTTAGCATGTGAAGTGTGCCTATGTGAGGGCAGCAGTGTGAGTGTGGGGTCCCCGCATGTTATGTCTTAGTGTGCATGCACTTTACAAGGGCCCAACCAATTGCCTTTGGTAATGCTTTTTAGGTGTATGGCTTTGACTTGCAAAAAATGCAGTGCAGGGAGTGGAAATACAATGTGTCTGTATGAGAATGGTAGTGAATGTTGATATGGCAGGAATAGATTCTGTTGAAGGAGGTTTAGAAGTGTTAGGGGCAGTGGACAGACTGAGATGTCATCCTAGTGAGGAGGCCCAGTTATTTTGCTCGCACCAGTACCCGTGGCAACCTAGCCATGCCACTGCTGCCTACTGGGTAGGGAAGAGTACAGATAGACTTTTGAGAAGGCCCCTTAGTAGACCTGAAGAGGTGAAATGCTGATACAGGAGACAAGTGGCTGTTGCCATAGAAACACAGGGCCAGCCCTGCCACCTATCATTCATTAACAGGAGTGTTCACAATATCTGCTGATGCTGGGTGTTCAGAGTCGAGGAAAGGTGATTTCCAATGGTCTAGGAGCCCTTGTCATGTGCCTGGGCTGGTCTCTCACTCTCTCTTCTATATACTCAGGGTTCCAAGCATCAACACTGAATCTCTGTTTTCTGGAATCAAGCAGCCCGGGCTTATCTCTCACAAGCCGAATTGAGTAAGGGATGAGACTGTCATAGCAAGCTGCAAACATGAGTCCTGCACCTCAGAACAGCAGAGCACCTCAGAAGGGGAGTGTGATGCCACTGGGCCCACTCTAGTTTAATGTGGACTTGTTCACTTTCGGCCATCTATTTACTAGAAAATACTATCTTAAATGTCTACCACTTCCTGCTAAGGAAAAACACAGTGCAGAAAGAGATAACATCAGGTGGAAATGTAAATATGTTTTTTGTTGGTGCAGTGTTCTCATAGTGCCATGAAATTATTCCAACTGGGTGTAGCTACTGCATGTACAGGAGATTATGCGATTTTTGAGTTCAGTGAAAGTTCAGCTGATGCGGTCTAGACCATTACCTCTACGTCCCTCGTCCTTGACTCATGAGGTTAGATACCCAATCCCAGTACAGGAAATAAAACAGAAAATGCTAGTAAGCCACACCCACCTCCACTAGGAACTACACGAGCATAGCCCTCCTCCAGTAATTCCGGTTTTGTTTCCTGTCCTGCGGACTGAGATAGGGAATGCTATGGAGTGTTTGCTGGGAATTCGCTCCCTACATTGTAGGATTCGTGTTTCTCCCTGGTGGGCTTGGAGAGGTTAATCCTACAAACGTGTGAGCAGTGCTGATGGGGAGAGGTTGGATTGGATCCCTGGGTGGTGATCAGTATATGAGTACAGGTATGGGCCTTGTGGACTCATCCTTTCCTGCAGCTGTTCTTTATGGAATTGTTGTCTCCAGAAGCCTGCAAGTCTGCATACCTTGTTTCTTGCGGTCAGTCTGTTTTCTTTGACAGCAGTTGGGCTGGGCATATAGAGACTAAGAGGGAGTGAGTGTGGGGTTGCCAGTCTCCCCCGCAAGTGTGCAAAGCACGTTCGGCATTCGTAATTATGCCAGTGGGGGGCTAAAGTATGCTGGCAGCAATTTCGGAATGGGCGCAGCAGTACATCCTGCTCGCGGCTCTTCAAGGCAGAGTGCATACACATGCTGTAACTGCTTGGTGGGGGCAGCGGTACATCCTGCTCACGGCTCTTCAAGGCAGAGTGCTTACACACGCACTGTAACTGCTGGGTGGGGACAGCGGTACGTCCTGCTCGTGGCTCTTCAAGGCAGAGTGCTTATACACGCGCTGTATCTGCTTGGTGGGGGCAGCGGTACATCCTGCTTGCGGCTCTTCAAGGCAGAGTGCTTACACATGCGCTGTAACTGCTTGGTGGGGGCAGCGGTACATCCTGCTCGAGGCTCTTCAAGGCAGAGTGCTTACACATGCGCTGTAACTGTTTGGTGGGGGCAGCGGTACATCTTGCTCGCAGCTCTTCAAGGCAGAGTGCTTACACACGTGCTGTAACTGCTTGGTGAGGGCAGCTGTACATCCTGCTCGCGACTCTTCAAGGCAGAGTGCTTACACACGCGCTGTAACTGCTTGGTGGGGGCAGCGCTACATCTTGCTCGCAGCTCTTCAAGGCAGAGTGCTTACACACGTGCTGTAACTGCTTGGTGGGGGCAGCGGTACATCCTGCTTGCGGCTCTTCAAGGCAGAGAACTTACACACGCGCTGTAACTGCTTGGTGGGGGCAGCGGTACATCCTGCTTGCGGCTCTTCAAGGCAGAGAACTTACACACGCACTGTAACTGCTTGGTGGGGGCAGCAGTAAGCGCTCCAGTGATTATATGGCAATTGACCACCTGAGGCAAGTGTGGTCTTTTTTAATTGAATTTGGGTATTTAAAGCTGCGCTATGGGAGACTAGTATCAGTATTGAAGAGGATTTAGAGGAGGTATACGAAGAAGGTGTTGTTGGAGTGAAATGAAGATGGGGAAACGATTGTTGAAATGAAGGAATCTTTCTTCTGATGCTTCATCAGCCAGTGGGTCTTCTCCTTTGCCGCCCCAAATGCAGAATTAATAAGGAAACATAAAAAGAAGACGAGGAATCAAGCTGATCATGCAAGTTTTTAATTCTGATTCTGACCTGTGGGGGGTTCTTCCCCCTTCCTCATGATCGTAAGGGGAAATACGTTTTGAAAGAGATGTTGCCTGACTTGCTTCCCCAAATCAAGAATAACATAGGATTTCTTCCGGAAGAGTGGAGGAGACTTCCAAGAATGCTGTTCTGTGTTCCCTCGCATTCAATAATCACCCCACACTGAACAAGGTGCTCAGAAATGCCCAAAAAATAACTGTTATGGAGATTCTGGGGCAGCCTCGCTTATTTGGCTGCTAAAGTATTCACAATGCGATACAAAAGGGGATGATGGACGGAACGTTTGAGCCAATCAAACACTCACCCCCAGTCAACTGATCTGGGTTTAATCCATCATCATTCTTTAGCTCACTCCACCACCCCAGTTCAGACATGGCCATATGCAAATCAGTCTGACCCTGTGCCTCATGGGAACAGTCCAGCACGAACTGCCAAGCCATGTCTTCCCTGGACCGGAAACAAGCATCCTAGGACCGGTTTCTGGCATTCCAGCCGTCATCAGCCAGGCTTGCTTGAATCCAGTGGCAAAGTGAGCAAGGGACCCACGTCTGGGCATACCCCGCCAACTTAGGGCGAACAAAGCGATACAAAGGGGATGATGGACGGAACGTTTGAGCCAATCAAACACTCACCCCAGTCAACTGATCTGGGTTTAATCCATCATCATTCTTTAGCTCACTCCACCACCCCAGTTCAGACATGGCCATATGCAAATCAGTCTGACCCTGTGCCTCATGGGAACAGTCCAGCACGAACTGCCAAGCCATGTCTTCCTGGACCGGAAACAAGCATCCTAGGACCGGTTTCTGGCATTCCAGCCGTCATCAGCCAGGCTTGCTTGAATCCAGTGGCAAAGTGAGCAAGGGACCCACGTCTGGGCATACCCCCGCCAACTTAGGGCGAACAAAGCGATACAAAAGGGGATGATGGACGGAACGTTTGAGCCAATCAAACACTCACCCCAGTCAACTGATCTGGGTTTAATCCATCATCATTCTTTAGCTCACTCCACCACCCCAGTTCAGACATGGCCATATGCAAATCAGTCTGACCCTGTGCCTCATGGGAACAGTCCAGCACGAACTGCCAAGCCATGTCTTCCCTGGACCGGAAACAAGCATCCTAGGACCGGTTTCTGGCATTCCAGCCGTCATCAGCCAGGCTTGCTTGAATCCAGTGGCAAAGTGAGCAAGGGACCCACGTCTGGGCATACCCCCTAAGTTGGCGGGGTATGCCCAGACGTGGGTCCCTTGCTCACTTTGCCACTGGATTCAAGCAAGCCTGGCTGATGACGGCTGGAATGCCAGAAACCGTCCTAGGATGCTTGTTTCCGGTCCAGGAAGACATGGCTTGGCAGTTCGGGCTGGACTGTTCCCATGAGGCACAGGGTCAGACTGATTTGCATATGGCCATGTCTGAACTGGGGTGGTGGAGTGAGCTAAAGAATGATGATGGATTAAACCCAGATCAGTTGACTGGGGTGAGTGTTTGATTGGCTCAAACGTTCCGTCCATCATCCCTTTGTATCGCTTTGTTCAGCCCTAAGTTGGCGGGGGTATGCCCAGACGTGGGTCCCTTGCTCACTTTGCCACTGGATTCAAGCAAGCCTGGCTGATGACGGCTGGAATGCCAGAAACCGGTCCTAGGATGCTTGTTTCGGTCCAGGAAGACATGGCTTGGCAGTTCGGGCTGGACTGTTCCCATGAGGCACAGGGTCAGACTGATTTGCATATGGCCATGTCTGAACTGGGGTGGTGGAGTGAGCTAAAGAATGATGATGGATTAAACCCAGATCAGTTGACTGGGGGTGAGTGTTTGATTGGCTCAAACGTTCCGTCCATCATCCCCTTTGTATCGCTTGTTCGCCCTAAGTTGGCGGGGTATGCTCAGACGTGGGTCCCTTGCTCACTTTGCCACTGGATTCAAGCAAGCCTGGCTGATGACGGCTGGAATGCCAGAAACCGGTCCTAGGATGCTTGTTTCCGGTCCAGGGAAGACATGGCTTGGCAGTTCGGGCTGGACTGTTCCCATGAGGCACAGGGTCAGACTGATTTGCATATGGCCATGTCTGAACTGGGGTGGTGGAGTGAGCTAAAGAATGATGATGGATTAAACCCAGATCAGTTGACTGGGGGTGAGTGTTTGATTGGCTCAAACGTTCCGTCCATCATCCCCTTTTGTATCGCTTTGTTCGCCCTAAGTTGGCGGGGGTATGCCCAGACGTGGGTCCCTTGCTCACTTTGCCACTGGATTCAAGCAAGCCTGGCTGATGACGGCTGGAATGCCAGAAACCGGTCCTAGGATGCTTGTTTCCGGTCCAGGGAAGACATGGCTTGGCAGTTCGGGCTGGACTGTTCCCATGAGGCACAGGGTCAGACTGATTTGCATATGGCCATGTCTGAACTGGGGTGGTGGAGTGAGCTAAAGAATGATGATGGATTAAACCCAGATCAGTTGACTGGGGGTGAGTGTTTGATTGGCTCAAGCGTTCCGTCCATCATCCCCTTTTGTATCGCTTTGTTCGCCCTAAGTTGGCGGGGGTATGCCCAGACGTGGGTCCCTTGCTCACTTTGCCACTGGATTCAAGCAAGCCTGGCTGATGACGGCTGGAATGCCAGAAACCGGTCCTAGGATGCTTGTTTCCGGTCCAGGGAAGACATGGCTTGGCAGTTCGGGCTGGACTGTTCCCATGAGGCACAGGGTCAGACTGATTTGCATATGGCCATGTCTGAACTGGGGTGGTGGAGTGAGCTAAAGAATGATGATGGATTAAACCCAGATCAGTTGACTGGGGGTGAGTGTTTGATTGGCTCAAACGTTCCGTCCATCATCCCCTTTGTATCGCTTTGTTCGCCCTAAGTTGGCGGGGGTATGCCCAGACGTGGGTCCCTTGCTCACTTTGCCACTGGATTCAAGCAAGCCTGGCTGATGACGGCTGGAATGCCAGAAACCGGTCCTAGGATGCTTGTTTCCGGTCCAGGGAAGACATGGCTTGGCAGTTCGGGCTGGACTGTTCCCATGAGGCACAGGGTCAGACTGATTTGCATATGGCCATGTCTGAACTGGGGTGGTGGAGTGAGCTAAAGAATGATGATGGATTAAACCCAGATCAGTTGACTGGGGGTGAGTGTTTGATTGGCTCAAACGTTCCGTCCATCATCCCCTTTTGTATCGCTTTGTTCGCCCTAAGTTGGCGGGGTATGCCCAGACGTGGGTCCCTTGCTCACTTTGCCACTGGATTCAAGCAAGCCTGGCTGATGACGGCTGGAATGCCAGAAACCGGTCCTAGGATGCTTGTTTCCGGTCCAGGGAAGACATGGCTTGGCAGTTCGGGCTGGACTGTTCCCATGAGGCACAGGGTCAGACTGATTTGCATATGGCCATGTCTGAACTGGGGTGGTGGAGTGAGCTAAAGAATGATGATGGATTAAACCCAGATCAGTTGACTGGGGGTGAGTGTTTGATTGGCTCAAACGTTCCGTCCATCATCCCCTTTTGTAAAGTATTCACAATAGCAGTGAAGAGAACACGACCTTAGTTCTCCGCCATTCTCCAGGCTGTCTTTAGGAGCGGCCAGTATTACCTCCCTTTGCTCTGCCTACCCTTGCTTTTACCTCTGTCCAAGGCACTGGCTGAATTTGTATCTATTTTGACCCCGGCATACATTTAGTTGCCTTGCATCCTAGCTATCTACTGAGATGCAAACTTTGCATGAAGTGAACATTTTCTGGCACTACGAAAGAGGCCTAGCATTCTTGATTTGAAACTCTTTGAACCCCTATAACTTTGTAAGCACACATCCATGAGGCAAAACCCAAAAATACCATAAATATTGTTTGAGGTATTTAAGTGCTGGGAGTTTGAGGCACAATGGGGAAAACTACCAAGAAAAAAGAAACAGGGGATGGCCTATTAACGGGGAAGCTACCAGTTGTTGTAGACGAGGGGAGAGCAAAAGAAGATAGTCAGGATGCCCCGCAGTGACACAAGACATTATTCTGAAGTCTACAGCTGCTTCGCAAGAAGCATTAGAGAGGAAATTTGATGCTCTGGTGACAGATCAGGGGCTGTTAAGAGAAGTCCATTGTCGTCTGGTGGAGAGGGTCACAAATACAGAAAGCTCACTAAGCAAAATCGCAGAGGAAATAGGTGAAAATTAAAAGCAACAGAATTTCCTAGAAGAGAAAGTAAAGATTCTGAAAGCAAGGGCAGAGGATGCAGAAAATAGGGTCTGAAGAAATAATATTTGCATTATAGGGCTGGCAGAACCGATAGAGGGGGTCATTGAAGGCAGTGGGGATATGACATCTTTATCGGAAACATGATTGAGGGCGGTTGTAGCTCCAGTGGTGCGCTCAAAGCATTATTCACTGGAAAGGGCACATCGGGTGCCGGGAAATCCACCACGGCCCGGAGAGCCGGCAAGGCCAGTAATTGCCAGGTAACAATATTATAAAGACCGGGACCATGTCATAGCGCAGGCATGTACGAAGGGTGATATCTTTAAACACAATCAGAGAAGATGGCGGCAAGGTAGGATGCTTCTCGCTGTCTCTCCTGCCCGCCGCCACCACAAAAGCACATTATCCGAGCACTGCATGGTCCCTGACTTACCGTAACACCGAGATCCCTCCAACGCATTGGTACAGGGGACTGTAGAGCATTGGAGCGGTGATCGGTGGCTCCGTAATCGTTGGCGGTGGCCCACGGGCAGTGTGGATGCGGGGTTGGGTCACCGGAAGCCGCCCCTGATCCCGAGGAGCTCAGTGGTCGCTGGAAGCACCGGGCGGAGGCCTGGCAGAGGAGTGGTGCAGCATGAAACATCGGCGGTGACCCCACGCAGGCTGGTTGTGGGAATACGAGCGGGGCGGAGGCCGAAAAAAGCCACTGGAGGGCAGCGTGGGCCTTGTTACGGGCTTGAGAAGCCTCGACAGCGGCGTGAGCCTTGAGGGATTCTCCTGGGGCACGGAGCAGCAGAGTTTCTGCTGATCCTGTTGCGAGGTGAGCATTGGAGTGCGGCGACCCCCGGATGGCAGCAGGCCTCTGCAACTGGAAGAGATAGCAGGGCAGTGGGGCCAGAGCTGCGGAGGCCTAGCAAGGCCCAGGGCATCACGAGTCCGGCAGCTGAGAGGCAGGTGATCTAGGCGGAGGGTCCCGGGGTGCTGGCTCGAGGAGCTCCGAATGCAGCGCAGACAGAGTGGACGTCGCCGGAGGATAGAAAGAGGCCGGTGGCAGGCCTAAGACTATACAGGCCGGTGCACACATCGGAGCGGTTTTGTCTGTCCCGGTTGCAGGAGCATATGGTGCGCAGATCAGAGAGGGGAACGACGGGCAGCTGGGGTCCCAGACCGGCTGCGATTGCCTACAACAGAGCAGAGCAAGGGCGACAGAGTGTTAGAGCAACAGCGGCACTGCGAGGCCTGCAATACCGTGACCCCAAGCACAGAGGTGATCCCAACTGAGACGTGTGGAACTACGGCACAATTCGCAATATAGCCAGGAGAGGGTCTGCGCTGGTTCTAGGTGCACCTGGCCCAGGAGGGCAGATAAGGACTGGATGCGCCGAACGCTCCCAGGGCAGCCCCATCAGAGGCCAGCGGGAGGCCTTTCGGACTATAGTAGGCAGACAGACTCTTGTGGCTGGGGCCCTAAGCAGTGGAGAGCGACGGACCCTTGTGTTGGTGATAGGAGTGCAGTCTGGAGACCTGCAGTTGGTGATATCGCTGATTCACTGCCGCATTTCAACGTCACTGCGAGGGAGAAAGTACTGGGTAGAGGGGCCCCACCCTGAGACCCAGACACAGGAACACCAGGGAGAGAAGGATCCCGCAAGGGAGGGAGAAGAGCCAGACCCCAACCTAGCCTGAAGTGGGTGAAAGTGCAGAGCAATGGCTGCGGGCAGGGGGAAAAAGGACCGCTCTCTCAAGGACATGCTTACGCGGCCCACGGGTGGCGCAATGGTAGACCAGCAATCAACCAAAGGCGCTCTGCCCACCCCAGCGCCTACTACGGCGGAAGAGCCGGTGACCAGGGCGTTCCTGGAGTCTCTCTTCACGTCGCTCAAGGAGGATCCCCAAACCGTCAAAAAAGATCTAACATTAGAAATCAAGGAGATCAGAAGAGATGCAGACGCGCTGGGAGCTAGGGAGGCAACGTTAGAAGACAAACGAGACACCCGGCAGGTGGAGGCAGAGGCCATGCGACAGGAGATCATTCGCCTCCAAGAGCAACATGTCGATCTACAAGCTCATCTGGAGCACCTTGAGAATCGTTCCCGAAGGAATAACGTACGCATCCGGGGAGTGGCGTCAAAGGCAGAAGGAAGTGACCTCTTTGGATTTGTGAGAGACCTCGTCAACCACATACTTGGCAACCCACAAGACACTGGTCTCAAAATAGACAGAGCACATAGGGTGGGTGCCCCCCAATCAGACAAAGCACCCCCGGCGGACCCCATCTCATTCCGAGACCAAACCCCTACTCTATTTCAAGATCTGTCCGTATTAACACTGCAGAAGAGCAGAGACTTCCGTCCAGTGACTCCTTACCTGCGGAACCAGAATATTGCTTATTCATGGGGGCCACCCCTTCAGACTCATCTTCCGCTGGGAGGGAAAACTTCGACAGCTGTGTTCATTGAAAGAGTCGTGCCGGCTGCTGAGACTGGTAACCCCTGAGGAACATGGAGACGGGGAACAGGGATCCCCGACCCGCGGAGAGCAGAGGCCACGCTGGCGGAGACTGGGACACCGTCGCAACTTGAGCAAGCCGGACTAAGCTGAAATAGCAAGGGGACAACAAGAAGCCCTAGATTCTATCCTGTCTGCTCTGGCGAAAGCCGAGGATAATTGAGCACACACTATGGGGATTTCCCCATGGTGTCTTCTTTTGCTGCGGCGGGTGGCGGGGGGGAAGAGCGGTGGGAACTTGGCCACACAATGGTCCCCATATATTTCTCAGAATGTCCCTGAGTGGTCATTGTACTGACTCTAGACTTCGAGCTGGGTAATTTTGTTTATGTTATTGAGGGGATTTTGTTCCTATGTTCTACACCTTTGTTATTCTTCTGTTTCGGGGTTAATGTTGGGGGTCTCCATTCACCTTACTGCCTGTCTAAACAACATACTGTACACGCACTTGACTGCATGAGGGTTCTTGGGTACAGCTCACTGGCAGTCGAGGAGGTGAAGGGAGCACAGATTGAGGGCAGGTTTTAACTCCACTTATGCAGTCCTCTAAACTTAAGATTCTGTCACTCAACGTGAGGGGACTCAACAACCCGATTAAGCGCCGGGCTGTGTTATCATATTTGGAGCAGACGAAAGTGGACATTACAGGAAACCCATCTCCTAGCCAGAGACTGTTACAGACTCAAAACAAAGGCATTCCCCACATAGTTGTTCTCCTCTAATTTAACTAAAACAGCGGGGGTGGCCATCTTAGTTTCAAGAGATTTTAAAGGCAGGGTGATCCGGAAGGATGCCGAGATCAACGGCAGATTGCTTACTTATCACTTTGCAATCAGAGGCATAGGCCTAACAATAGGCACTATTTATGTGCCTAATGAAGGACAGGAGGGTTTTTTACATACCGCACTGATGGAGGTCTTAGCCACTGATGAATGACGCATACTATTAGGGGGAGACCTTAATTTAGTATTTGACAACACAGCGGATAGGTCAGCGGAGCGGCATGCGCAAATAGGTGCGTTGTCTAAGGAAGGGCACACCCAACTGCGAGAGTTGGGACTGGTGGATCTCTGGAGGGCATCCCACCCGCAAGCCAGGGAATACTCCTATTATTCCAACGCTCATAAAACCTACGCTAGGCTGGACTACCTGTTGGGCACCAGGGAAATATTCTCTTTAGCAGTAGACACAGAAATACTTACGGCTTCCCTCTCGGACCACGCAGCAGTAGTAACAGTGGTGACTCTTCCCCCCCTGATGGCTAACTGGAGACAGTGACGACTGAGAGATACCCTGCCTCAGTGCAAAGAGGTCCTGGACCAAATTAAACGTGCAATGGAGGAATATTTCTCCCACAATGATATTCCAGAGACCGATATATCCACTCTGTGGGGAGCATTTAAAGCGGTGATACGGGGCGCTTTTATAGCAGTCTCGGCGGCAGATAATTAGACGAGACGGGAGAAGAGAGAAGAGTCTATCCACACAGGTTAGGGAATTGGAAAGTATACATCAGAGGACTGGGGCTTCCAGGGTATGGGGACAATTATCAGCATTACGCGCCCAATTAGCTGCGCTGGACCTGGATAGAGCGGAATACACAGCCCTCAGACTGCGACACTCCTTTTATGTAGGTGGAGATAAATGTGGGCGGTTACTGGCAAATAGACTCCGAGAGAGCTGGCAGCACCAGAGTATTCAGACGATTACTGACTCGAAGGGAGCCCAGGTGACGGAGCATGCACCGATAGCAGAGATGTTCAGAGATTTCTATGAACAGCTTTATTCGAGACAAACACTGGACGAGGTAGATAGCACTAGGTACCTCCACGATGTAGGAACACCTGGACTGACCTTGGACCAGGCGGCGCTCTTGGAGGAGGAGATCCACACCGAGGAAGTTATCTCCGCCATCTCCCGGTTAAAATTGGCCAAATCACTCGGCCCTGATGGCTTTACGGCCGCTTTTTATAAATCTTTCTGCTCAGAAATCGCTCCCATATTGACCAGACTTTTTCATTCCTTTTCTACACCGGGCAAAATCCCAGCCTCTATGTTAGAGGCTGTGATAACAGTCATCCACAAACCAGGTAAAAACAAAACACAGTGCAGCGCATACCGGCCGATTTCATTGCTTAATATAGACCTGAAGCTCTTTACAGGTATTCTGGCACAAAGGCTACATGCCTGCTCTGATTGACCCCGATCAGGGGGGCTTCATCCCCCAGAGGTAGATCAGTGATAACACCAGGAGGGTTCTACACATAGTGGGTAAGGCCTCCAGATTCCCGGGAAGCTACATGATGATAACAATCGACACTGAAAAGGCATTCGATAGGGTGCACTGGCCCTATCTGGAACAAGTCTTGTCGCACTTTGGTCTTGGGGAACGATTCCGCTTCCCTTCAGCCACTGTAAGAGTCAATGGCCATCAGTCGGCTCCACTTCAGATAGCCCAAGGCACTCGGCAGGGGTGTCCATTGTCACCCCTGTTATTTGCACTATACATGGAGCCAATAGCCCATAGAGTACAGACAAACCCACAGATTCTGGGAGTCCCATTTGGGGGTGACAATCATACCATAAGCCTTTACGCAGATGACATCCTAGTGACCCTTAAGGAACCTGACACGTCACTAGGGGCATTACTCATAGAATTGGAAGTGTCTTGTGGTTTGTTGCCTGCATTGTTATGTTGGCCTAGGCCTGGCTGCCATGCTGCTTTTCTTTGCGCACGTTACACTGAGCCAGGGCTCCCTCGCCCTTTGCACTGTCTGTGTTTTCTGTTTATCGCCTTCTCTCCTGTTCGATTTGGGCTCAGTCTGCACAACAAGTACAAGGTCACATAACAATGTATTTTGGTTCTTCCTGATATGGCCAGTCTCGCGCACCCAGACATAACATTAGGTGCATTTGCCATGAAGAATTTTGTGTGCTTTTAATATGCAGCTTACTAGCGTTTAACACACTTGGAGAAATCCCTTTCGGTGAGAAGAGCTATGATGTCCTGCTGATGTAATTCTGCATTTAGAGACTGAGGTATGGGGGTTCGCTAGTCAAAGCCCAGAGGTCTTCTATTTCTATAATAAACTATCTTACTGCAAGGGGAGGGTGGTAATGTTATTTATACGTTTATCCACTGAGCTCTGAGATGCTTTCCCCGTTTGTATTCTATGGAATTGTAACCATGCTGCTTATATTAGTCATATGCATTATGCTATTAGTACTGACACGTGTACTGTACATTAGAGCACGTAAGTTGGAATAAACATTTTAAACTATCCAGTGTCTCTTCCTACGCACCTTGTGGACAAGTACGAGTGAGTGGCGAAAGAGTGTTCTTGCGTCAGTGAGTCCTGAGATAAAGATACCGTGTTCTGGGTTGTCCAAACATTAGTACTTGGGTGCTAATGGGATGCTAAGCTAGTTGGGTTGGGGTTTTTGGGTGCTACGGTATATGGTGGCAAACCACTGTATTCCGGGGTCCCATTTTCCTGTGCATAGCTCTGTGTATGTGCAGAAACCTTATGACATGGCGCCCAACGTGGGGCGGCTTATCTGCGAGACGCTTGAGTAGTACTTGTGCTTGTCCACAAACCCCTCGCGTACGCTTCCGGAGGCGTATGTGACGGTGATACCTCCTATATTGAATGTTTTATAGGTTCTTTCAAGCTTGATATTATTAAAAAAGGTTAGTTAACAGACCCATTTTTGTGCTCCCTGTTAGGTTGTCGAATATAACTGTTTAGACATGGCTGGTGTGGCGATAGCTGCACATAGTCGAGGAGCACTCCGAGACCACTTAGCTGTGTATGGAGTGCCCGATGCTGGGGTCGAGTTGGTTTTTGTGGTTCAAGCCGATGCGGCTTATCACTTTGAAGTGTTTTACACTTGGATCACTTTTGAGGCGGTGGATGCAGGTGATAAACTGTTTCATGAATACAAACCCACCGCTGTTCCTGCTGTCTATCGACCCTATACCAAACTTGAAGTACCTCTCACGGCTTGGCAGCACCGTGTTTGGTTTAATGGCGCCCTCCCACAACCAACTACCGCAGTTCGTTTAGGCCCCTTATCCATTGAGGGGGCCACATGGCCTATATTGGCCGGGTATACCCCGCATCCAAATTATCTGGCATTACCGATTGCGGATCTGCGCACTATGCATACCGAATTGGTGCGAGTGCATCGAGCCTTAGTGACATACGTTACAGGTAGCCTCCATGGAGCTGCTCCTGTAGTCGCAGGCCAACCAGCTATTGCAGCTGGAGTGACAATAAGTCCTGTCATGGTAAATTCTGTGATGGGCAAACGTCCACAAAATAAGGACGACTATCCTTACTGGCTTGCAGAAAAGTTCGACCAGATAGAAGCAGTGTTTCCACATACATCCCCAGTAGATAAACACCGCATCCTAACGATAAGTTTGCCAAAAGATATAATCCCCGATTTGACAGCATGTGAAAATTGGGGTAAGGTATTCGCAGCAGTATATTCAAAATGTTTTGGAACTCCTTCCATGACGGTTCTACCCTCTGTAATTAAAAAAGTACTGGACGAACATGGCCCTGAAGCGGCTGTGGAATTAGGGATGAGACTAGTGGGAGTGTTTGATGTAGTAGCTGAGCTGATCCTTGGAAATGTCAAGGGCGATGCTATGAACTTTCAAGTAGCGAATGCTTTGGCTTTGGTCCCAGAGTTGGACCGGCCCCGCGAATTACCGAAAATCATTGCCCGGGCTTATAAAACAATTGGACGAAATAGCCTAGGCAACAAGCCTTTTGTAAAAACGCAAACTCAATCGCAAACACAAGTTGCACAAACAAAAAGTACATCTGAGAAAGATGATAAGCCAGTCTTCACCAAAAAAGTTGGAGACAGAAAAAACAGGGTAAGCAACAAAAGAAGCCGGGGTCGAGAGGCGCTTCCCCAGTTTCGGTTTCTTCTGAACGTACATATGATTTACGTGATAGGTCGAGAATTAAATCACCGGATAGGTTTCAGAGCTCTGATACGCATTCTCCTCGTTCTTCACAGGCCCAGACGTCGTCACAGGCTGGTGGAGGAGGACGGCAAGATAGAGGAAGGGGCCGAGAGGCTCCCCAGGAGCGAGACCAACCTCGACAACAAGTCAGAGGGAAGGCAGAAGAATTTCATCTTCCTCGACCGCAATTTCAGAAGAAAAAGGTTGCCGCTGTAACAGCGAAATATGCCACAGACGGTGAGAACGAGACTCCAGAATTGGACGTGGGCAGTAACCCTCCTAGACAGCGCCGCGGAAGTTACCATAGTGCGGGAGGCGCTACGTCCTCATATGGAGGCGACAGCAACTGAAACATTCGTTACTGTAGAGACAGCTGACACGAGAGTGGCACCCCTGACAGACTTTACAGCATAGTCATCCAAATTGAAGGTGATATACCGCGTGAGATAAAAGGGATTTTTTGGGAAAATCTAACCTCTTCATATGACATTTTGTTAGCGGAGGTGGATTGGCCACCCCCATTCGTACTTGCTGCACATAAAGGAGAGGAGGCAATCCTTCCAAGCTTTTCAAGGCATGTCCCAAAAGACAAAGCCGAAGCACTTGCAGCAGAGTGGGCTGTGTACCTGGCTCCAGCGTTATACCGCAACCATGTGGGATGGGATGAAGAATCACCTCCCCATGCAATACCTTTGCGGTCACTACCGCAGCCACAACCCCAATATCCCATCAAACGGCAGGCAAAAGGCCCCGTCTCCGAAATTCTGACACAGTTGGAATACCAGGGAGTAATTGAACCATGCGTATCACCTATGAACAATCCCCTATTCGTGGTTTCTAAACCCGATGGATCGTACCGCTTAGTTTTGGATTACCGACATTTAAACTCTCATTGTCGGAACTTTGCGGTGCAAAATACACACAGTTCTGCGCTTGTAGACAGTCTTGTTCGTAAAAAATACAAAACGACACTTGACCTTTCAAACGGTTTCTACACGCACAACCTAGCCCCGGAGAGTGGTCAATGGACCGCATTCACATCCGGTGGTAAATTATTCCAGTTCCGGCGATTACCCATGGGCTATAAAAATAGTCCGGGTATATTCGCCGCCCGTGTTGTTTCTTTGTTGAATGACATTGATCAAGACGCATGTTCGTACGTTGATGACATCTATCTGACAGACGACGAGTTATATCAGCATCTGTCCCGTGTGGACCGCATTATTCTTGAATTTGCGGAGCAGGGTTACAAATTTAACTTTGCTAAGTCACACATTGCTGAATTTACCGTTCTGTTCTTGGGCTATGAGCTCAATAACGAAGGTAAGGGCTTAGCCCCCCATTTCTTGGAAAAATGTGCACATTTGTGCCCCCCAAATACTCTGAAGAAGCTTCAGTCTTTGCTGGGTTTCCTGAACTTCGGGCGTACTTACATTCCCGAATATGCCCAGCGTATCAAGCCTTTGTATGCTTTGATACAACCTACTTATTCAAGGTCTTGCTGGCTGCCTGAGCATACCTCAATTCTGCAGTCTTTGCAGACAGACCTTTTGGAGTCTAAATATCTTTTGACTCGTGATAACCACACAAACCTGGTGATTAGAATAATTCCGGGGCGGTGGGATTCACCTATTTAACCTTTAATGAAGGTGATACAGTACCTATCGCATACAAGTCACATCTGTACACTTCCGCTGAATTGCGCTTTACATCTGTTGAAAAAGTTCTGACTGCAGTGCAAATGGCGATTCTAAAAGAACGCGCACTGGCACAGGGTAAGCGGATTCTGGTGGTAACACCCTGTCCTGCCCTGGAGGCAGTAACAAAGGCAAGTGTACCGAACTCAAAAGCAATGCATCCCCGTTGGATACAATGGGCTACATCTTTGACGTCTTCGGACGTCACTTTTGTTTTTGATTCTTCTCTTCAGACTCAGGAGTTTTTGCAGTATGAATTCGTTCATCCTCCTCCTTTGTTTTTACTACCGCTTGAGGATTACAAATGTGTGATCTACACCGATGGTTCGGCGCAACCGGCCACTGGGTCCAAGCACGCTTATTCAGCTGCATGTGCTATTGTTGCGGGTTCCTTTGTGAATGGAACGTTCAAATCCTCTGTAGTGCACACTCGCACACTTGGAGACAGTACCGCACAATTGGCCGAGCTGCATGCATTGCTACTTGCACTTGAGTTCGCTTCACAGGATGAGACCACTCTTATTGTATGTGATTCTTTTTACTGTGTACAATCTTACAATGACAATCTGTTTTTCTGGTCGAAAAACGACTACAAGGACGCAAAAGGGAGCACAATTAAGCATAAAATGCTTTGGGTTCGAGTGGCAGAATTGCAACAACGTCTGCCCCTCACACAGGTGGTTCACACCTTAGGCCATCAGCGGGTGGGCGCACACGCTATTGGTAACGATCTGGCAGATGAAGCTGCCCGTTCAGCAGTAGTCACGTGTTCAGTAGCAGCGGTTACCAGGTCCATGTCTAAAATAGACCCTGTTATTTTAGCAGCTATTGCTGCAACCAAGGAAGGTAATAATTACCCTACAGGTTTCCCTTCCAAGTATTCTTACGCATTAAGTCCCGATCAGGTTCCTTATGTAACTATACCTGACGTTGGAGATCGGCTGATCCCCAACGCGGACCGCAGGAGTGCCTTGATATCAGCTGCACACGAAGGCATGGCTTCTGCTCATGCAGGTGTATCAGCTACGGTTTCCATCTTGCAGCAGCGTTATTGGTGGCGTGGATTGTATAAAGACACCCGTGCTTTTGTGCTTTCTTGCGACGTTTGTCAACAGATTAAGCCTTCCACGGTAACACGTCCACCACAAACACCGCTCTGCATTGCTAACAGACCCTTTGGGTGTGTTTACTTGGATCACTGCGGTCCATTCTCATCAGACACTGCCTATAAATACATCTTAGTGGCAGTGGACTCGTGCACACGGTTTCTCTGGGTCTGGCCACAACGGAGTGCTGACGCCCGAAATGTAATCAGGGATTTGCGTGTCTTTGTGGGAATTTTCGCATGCGGCACCTTCCATTCGGACCAAGGTCCAGCGTTTGCCTCTAGGGCTTACAAGGATGCAATGGCTTCGCTTGGGGTGCGGGTGAAATTTTCGTCTCCGTATAGGCCTGAGGGCAACTCTATCGTTGAATGAATGAACCGTGACTTAAAGCAATCCTTAACAGCTAGGGTTTTAGGTACTGGCAGGAACTGGCTGGCCCATTTGTATACCGTTCAGCGTGCACTTAATAATCTCCCTAGAAGACCTCTGGGTGGGCGGACCCCATACGAAATGCTCTTTGGCATAAGAATGTTTGTGCCTGACCTTGAGGGTCCAGACATCGCGGCGCAATCCGCCAAGTTTGATGTAGATAACCATTCTGCTATGTTACAGGACTTACAAGAAGCCCGAGACAAACTTGCAACTACACATTTACCTTCAGCCACAGATCCTGCGTTGCAGATTCCGGTAGCCGGCTGGCTTCCAAAGATTGGAGAACTGGTTCGAGAGAAGGTTGAAAACAAAAAAGAATTTGGCCCCTCTTTTCGTGCACCAGTTCCTGTTCTGGGCTTGAAGGGAACACGTACAGTCATTTTACCACCGCTTCCAGGTCGCAAGGAGAACAGATACATCTCAGTGGAAAATGTCAAGCTACAGCGTCTGGCCGATCCTGAATAGTGTCACACCGGCGGTCTCTTGTCCTACCATTTATCGGACATATGTTCGTAGCCCATCTTCACGAACGATCACTGATACTGTAATTGAGATGGTTGATTTGCCTGAATCCTCTCCTTTGCCTGAAACTATAATTGATCCTCAACTCTCCACCAACATCGACGAGGACGAGTATACTTATCCTGCATCTGAATCGGTGGCACATCAACCAATAACACCACTGAGCCCGACTCGTTATTCCTTTGATTCGGATTCCACATCTTCAAAAGTCCCATCCAAGTTCAGTATTTTTGTATCCTGGTTTAGAGACAATTTTTTGATCCCACCCTGGACATACATCTGGTTGGTACTTTTCTTGATATTTTTGTTCATGTCCATTGGCTTTGTCACAGTGTTTTTTCTACTAATTAATGGTCACTATTTACCTGAACGCTCTGCTGTAGACTGTGTTTCTGGAACTTTGGCTCCTCATTCCTCGTCTCACATCATGAAGCGTGACCACACATTCGTGAACATTTCGGCTTTTCCAGTTGCTGATGGCATCGTATGGGATGCAGTGAACTTTCAAATCCATGGTCCGACAGAAATTATTAATGTACCTAACGTCCTTCGTGTTTCTATGGGTGATGTAGTAAAATATAATATTCATTCTGATGACTGGGATGTGCATGCCGTTGAAGCATTGTTTGCTGATCTAAAATATTATGCATCTTTTAATGCAGAAGATTTATACATGAACTCTGCGAATTATGCCGATTTGTATTGTTACCAACATTGGGGTAATCATTTTCTCCATAAGCCGAGTGCTCTGCGTAGTCCTGTTAATTACACCCAATGGGAACATTGTCCCAACCCCTTGCCCGGTAGCTCACGAACTCTTCGAAATAAGTTTACTTATTTTACTGATTTTAATCGATCGAACCCTGCATCCTATTATTTTAGACTTAGTAACACATCAACTCAGAAAATCATGTTGACACACACCAAATTGCTTTATTCAGGTTCCTTTTTAAATGCCCTAGCTGTGGGTGGTTATGAGTACTGGGAAAATACAGTGGATTTGAAATCTATTTGGGGCTCCAAACCATGGCAGGTACAAGGAACTGAGGCGTTGCAACGTGCTTGCCTCATCCCTACCCAAATTATGTTCTTAAATGTTTCCATTTATCAGACTACGTGTTGGGGCTTAGCTACCACTAAACAATTGAACTCGCCATCAATACCATCCCTGTCGAGTTATCCTAATGTAAGCTCACGTTTTAATCTGTCCCTAGCAACTCTGCAGTCTCTGTTACAGAATAATTCTTTTAATGTTTCTGAACTAGATCAGGCACCCTGGTTGGTATGGCCTGTGTCATCTAATGCATGCCAAATGCGGTTTCATGATTCAGGTACTGGCTATACGCAGGATAGGCCTGATCCGAGATTCGCTGAGTCCCGTATTGTCACTACATATTCTGTTGGAAAATTATGCAAACAATGGCTGCAACATTCGTCCCTTGATTCTGTTAAACAACATCTGTCCCTCCTTTCAGGCAATATTGATCTGTCCGACTTTGTTTTGGGACCTCGTGGTCCCCGACCTAAGAGATTCATTTATGAAACATATAATGAGCTCTGGAAGCTATCACAAATTGAAGCTGCTTCCCGTCTTCGGGAAATAGATCAAGCAAATATGGAAAAGGTGCTTGCTGTTGTAGACAATAGTATTAATACCCTGTCTTCTCGCATTTACACTCTTGAGAATATTGTGTCCTCTGTTGTTGATATTGTACAAGATGATGTTTCTGTGTTATATCATGGTCAGAATCAATTGCGCTCAGTTATGCAGTTTGCATGGACTTTGCAAACGCTTAAGTTAGGTAAAGTTCCTTGGCATTTTTTGAACACCTCTGCCTTATTTCTACCTTTTAATTTAACTGACAAACAGCAATTTATGTCTATGAAGGATGCAACTTACACTTTGTTACATATCGAAAAGGTGGATCCACTACCATTCTCTGTCGCGGAACTCGATTCTGCTGTGTGGCTAGTTCATGGGGTTATCGCTTTACCTTTTTCCTTATATGAGTTTGACTCATGTATGAAACATTACCCTGTGGGCCGTTACCAGCCCTTGGGCAGTGCCTTCCTGCATGAACTCTGGTCCTTGCCTTTCATGTATAAATGCCTTCGAGACGGCAAGGAAGTCTTTCTCACGGGGGAGTCCTGCGACTCGACTATGGGTCATTCACTTATTTGTAAAAACATTAAATTGCATGGCTCATGTAGCGTTTCCGCTCCTAATCTTGCTTGTGTACTGAAAGGTATTCCTGCTCCTGTTATTTCTCCTATTTTCACACTGCTTTCCAAAGGTAGTTATTTACTGTTAAATAACGAAAACTGTTGTGGCCTGCAGGCCGGCATTCCTTACATTGTAACAGTTTCGCACAGAGTTGTCTGCTGCAAAAATGTGCTTTTTCCTCCCCCTCACGGCAAAGTTGATATCTCTATTTGGCCTTCCATCCCCACCATGGAAGCAGATTTCAATAGACTGAGCAGAATAAAGGCGCTATTATTGAACGAGGAAGTTATGCTCACGTCCGCCCGGGAGACATTCATTCTCCAGGTGGCGAGTACCCACAGTGAAATACAGGCCCTTTTGAACACTAATCTCCCCCAACATTTTGGGGAGTTGATTCATCGTATTTTTAACGTATCTAACACTGAAGGTCTAGTACACTTTTTTAAGGTTGTGGGGTCTGGCTTAGTGTCCTCATTCCAGACTATTTTTGGTGTCATCCCGGCTTTCATTCATTCTATTTTTTCCAGCGTCTTTGGCGGTTTCCCTTTGATCCTCGCTTTGGCGGCTGGTGTCCTGCTCTTAATTTGTTTCTTGCGCAATGGCTGCTCCCCGATGGGACCTGCTCGATCCAGAACGCCTCCAGCTGCTCCGTGAGCGCCTTTTGGCTGGTTTTGGTGTCTTGCCATTGGCGACACTGAGTGTGTCATATACTCTTTCATTTCGCTTTGCGTATTTCACTTGCGTGCAACCTGTAATGACCTGCATCCGCTGTCCTTTCACCTGGACCTTGGATTATTGCCTCTCCAATTCGTCATTGTCTGTTCCGGATTTTGTTCAGTTGATGGGTCCCTTAGAGGCCCATGAACAGGACTGTTCCGTTGACGGCTGTATGGCGCGTGCGGCTGCACTGGGGATTTTGGCGCAATGGGATATCTGGGCGGCTGCCCAGGAACTCCTACAACAAAGCTGTTTCGACTATCACGCAAGTTGTCCCGCATTGCTTTTGGATGCTCCCTCTTCTGAGGAACATTCCTGCTCTTTTGAACTCATGGATTGGATGGCATCTCTGTTTTTTGACGATTCCAATGATGCCCTCTTGGAGGGTATGGCTTTTTTCTGCACTTACACTTTCATGGATTGACCTTCGCCATTTGGGCGCTCCCTGTTTTGCACTGGATTTTTTTTTTTTCTCTCTCTCCTTGGGCCTCTGTCTTGGCCGCCGGACTGTCCAGGGGAGGGTGTCTTGTGGTTTGTTGCCTGCATTGTTATGTTGGCCTAGGCCTGGCTGCCATGCTGCTTTTCTTTGCGCACATTACACTGAGCCAGGGCTCCCTCGCCCTTTGCACTGTCTGTGTTTTCTGTTTATCGCCTTCTCTCCTGTTCGATTTGGGCTCAGTCTGCACAACAAGTACAAGGTCACATAACAATGTATTTTGGTTCTTCCTGATATGGCCAGTCTCGCGCACCCAGACATAACATTAGGTGCATTTGCCATGAAGAATTTTGTGTGCTTTTAATATGCAGCTTACTAGCGTTTAACACACTTGGAGAAATCCCTTTCGGTGAGAAGAGCTATGATGTCCTGCTGATGTAATTCTGCATTTAGAGACTGAGGTATGGGGGTTCGCTAGTCAAAGCCCAGAGGTCTTCTATTTCTATAATAAACTATCTTACTGCAAGGGGAGGGTGGTAATGTTATTTATACGTTTATCCACTGAGCTCTGAGATGCTTTCCCCGTTTGTATTCTATGGAATTGTAACCATGCTGCTTATATTAGTCATATGCATTATGCTATTAGTACTGACACGTGTACTGTACATTAGAGCACGTAAGTTGGAATAAACATTTTAAACTATCCAGTGTCTCTTCCTACGCACCTTGTGGACAAGTACGAGTGAGTGGCGAAAGAGTGTTCTTGCGTCAGTGAGTCCTGAGATAAAGATACCGTGTTCTGGGTTGTCCAAACATTAGTACTTGGGTGCTAATGGGATGCTAAGCTAGTTGGGTTGGGGTTTTTGGGTGCTACGGTATATGGTGGCAAACCACTGTATTCCGGGGTCCCATTTTCCTGTGCATAGCTCTGTGTATGTGCAGAAACCTTATGGCAGAAGACTTTGGCAGTGCATCTGGGTTCAAAGTAAACGTAGAGAAATCGGTGGCCCTTAACCGCTCCCTCCCTCCCCAGGTAGTGGAACAACTCAAAAGAAAACATCCATTTCAATGGTCCCCTGATACAATTTCCTACCTGGGAATTCAAATAGCTGCATCCACGCACATTACAGCTGCTGCTAACTACACCAACTTACTTAGGCAAGTACATTCTGACATTGGTAGGTGGAAGCACCATTCGATCTCTTGGCTGGGCAGAATAGCAGCTATTAAGATGACGGTCCTCCCCAAAATATTGTACTTGTTCCAGATGCTTCCATTGCGCCCGCCACCGGGTATGATCCCCAAACTACAAGCAGAGATCATGCAATTCATATGGCAGGGTCGTAAACCAAGGACGAAAAAGAGCCTTTGCTTTTTACCACTGGGTGAGGGTGGGCTGGGAATCCCCGACCTCCAGCTGTATTATCATGCTGCACAGTTAAGGCATTTAGTGGAATGGAATCGAGCAGAATCGGGAAAACATTGGCTATTTCAAGACAGGACAGTGGCAGGTACATCCCTGATGAAAATTCCCTTTTTAAAGAAAGTCCATAGATTGCGGAGCCTCTATGTATCTGACGTCACACGGACAACAATGACGACATGGGACCAGACCAGCATTAAGTACAACCGCACGACCTTCCCGTCGCCCCTGACCCCACTGTTCAACAACCCAGACTTTGAACCGGGAGTTGGGGAGACAATGTTCATGGCATGGCGCCAATCACAATGCCGCGCTATGGGCCACTTTTTTGACGTAGAGGGGATACACTCGTTCACACAAATCAAAGCAGACTTTGGCATACAGGAAACAGAGCGCCTAAAATACTTGCAGCTTCGACATTGGGTCTTACAGCCCCATAATAGAACTGCAGCAAGTCGCCATCTCACCCTTTATGAGTGATGGCTGCTGTCAAACTCCTCAGATAAGGGAATAATCTCCGACTTATAAAAGATGTTGCTCATGCGTAACACGCACACATACAACGCAGGACGGGGTCGATGGGAACTGGATATAGGGAGATCCATCAGCAACAAGGAGTGGGAGGGCATATGTTATAGAGCACGTCATATGGCTAGCAACGTGGCTCTGACAGACACACTCACGAAAGTGATCACTTATTGGTATTACACACCGGAGAGAGTGCACAAGACCAACCCGTCAGCTAGCGTGGACTGTTGGAGAAACTGCGGTACAATAGGCTCACTGGTGCACCTATTATGGGAATGTCCTCAAATCCAAAACTACTGGACCCAAGTGCTAGATGACATTGACAAACACCTTGAGACTCAGCTACTCAGATTTCCCGCCCATATCTTGCTAGGAGTACCTGACCCGTTGGCATACCCACTAAAGACCAGGAGGGGTGCTTGATAGGCATAGCGTTGGGGGCGGCCATGCAGAACATCCTTACACACTGGGGACCCATCAAACCCCTACGTACATGGGCTGGTTGACCCATCTATGGCATGTCCTGGGAATGGAAAAAAAAAACACTTGCCAGTAAGGGCGCGGACTTTTGTGAAGTTTGGCTCCCCTTTCTGTCCTTACTGACACACGAGTTCCGGGAACTCATGCGTCCCAAATACCTACGCTTGCTACGGCTGCCAGAGGACGGGTGCCACTAGCCCAGGAACGATGCCGAGGTACAGATATCTGGAACTTGCTAAGTTCTGTGTAGGGTTGAATGGAGGGTGGATGGGAGTGGGTGGGGGGACTTTGTTCTTCTTGTTGTTTATGCCGCATGCTTGACTTTACACTTGAACTCTGAGCAGCCCATTATTGTGCTTGGCCGCTTGTTGGCATTTTCCTTAGCTTCCTTTCTTTTGTGCTCCTTTGTCATTTTCTCTACCATTTTGAAAACAATAAAACAGACTTAAACCATAAACGGAATCAGAGAGTAATGATATTCCCTATTTTTTCTAGGGAAGTACAAAAGCAAAAGGCCTCTTTTACAGAGGTCAAGAGGCGCCTCGGTGATAGGGGGATTACATATGCAATGTTGTTTCCTTCTAGGTTACGTGTTCCATATGGCCGTGAGCGCTGTTTTTCACTTCGCCCCAGCTGGTTTCGGAGTGGAGGGTGCACGACCCAAGAACAAGAAGCAAACAGATAAACGCCCTGATGGATGGATGATGATTCCCCCAGCCAAAACGCCCGCATCACATATGATGATGGAGAGAGGTTATCATACTTGTGTATGGATAGAGAATTGGAGAGAATATACTAAAAATGACGGGATACTAGAATTTCCCGAGAATGGCACATTCAATGGGCGAATTCTTCAAAATTTAAGACAAAGAATGAATGATTTAGAACCTAGACCCAGATTGACTCAATATGAAGCTTTAGAGGAATGGGAAACTGAAGCATTTGAGCGTGATAGATCACGAAGTAATGGGAGATATCCAGGATTTTTTCCCAGATACTTACGGGAAAATAGGGAAGGTCAGATGAAGCAATGGAGAAGGGCAATGCTTGTTGAGGGATTATATCCACTACTCACAGAAGGAGAGAAATTAGGAGGCAAGTGTACAGAAAAGACAAAACACTCAATGAGACACGAAGACTCAGAAGATGAGTTTATGGAAGAAATATTGAGGAATCCTCCACCGTATCAGGAAGGGTCAAGTGGAATTCCTCCTAGTGCTCCACCACAAACACCAATGGTACCTCAGGTACTACATGAATTCACCCCGAATAGAATACTTCATGAAAAAGAAAAGAAGCATTAGAAAAGACCAGAGCAGAATTAGTACGGAAAATATCCCAGATAAAAACACATCCTGATTCATTGACTATTCCTGTAACAATTGGTCCAGTAGTGCCATTATATGGTATACAAGGAAATTATCCTCCTCTCATACCCGTATCTTCTCCTATGAATACTCCCGAAAATTTTCAAAAACTTGAAGCTCCAGTTATAATTGAAGATCACTTTAGTGATTGTGATTCCACAATATCTCTCATGGATTTACCTATCAGAGGTCCAGTAAAGGGTACTCCAAGAAAAGAAACACCTGAGCGTTCAAAAGATGTAAGTTTAATAACTTCATCAGGGGCAAAGAGTGCTACCATAGTAACACCGGAAGATTTAGAAAGGTGGGTACAAGGATCAGATAAATTGTGCACTCCTCCAAAATTGCTAGACATTCAGAAATTAAAGGCTGAGTTAGAAGAAATGATAGCAGGAAATATAGGAGTAGAACGCTTAAACACTTATGATGAAGAAGAATTGCTGTTCCTATGCAGGAGTATCACTAGAAATGTAAGGTTATGTCATGAAAAATTGTCCAATCTAGCCCTACAAATGGGAATCGAAATAGGGAAATCAAAAGTACTACAGAAACCCTATAGAGCAGAATTTTCAGACAAAGATTTAGAAAATATGAATGCTTCTGGAAGAAGACTACAAATACGGGAATTAATGTTAGTTTTGCAAAAATGGGGAGACCTAGATAAATGGAGAACTAGGTGGGCAAAGAAAAAGGAAGAAGCTCGCTCAAGTCGAACAGCTTCTGAATATGTAATGAAGGAAACAGAAAAAGTTGACAAAATGTACCCGATGCGAGAAGTTGCAGGAGGAGGTTATGTACATGTCCCATGGAGTAGACAGGATATTTTATCATTTACGAATGATTTCCCAAAGCTGAGAGAAAAGCCAATTGAATGGTACAAACAGGTTGAAAGGTTTGTGAAAGTATCAAAAGTATTGTTGAAGGATTTGGATGGTCTGTTTGACATAGTGGTACCTGCAGATTTATGGACAGATTGTAAGATCACAATCGATTGGCCGAATGATGAATATCCCAGAGATCCAAAAACAGGTGCCCCGTCAAATGATGTGATGAAAAAGTACCAGCAGGTGATAACATACCTGAAAGGGAAAATACCACCGAAAGAAACAGACTGGGTAAAAATAGATCGAACTACCCAAGAAGCCAGTGAAACAGTTCATTCATATTATGAGCGCCTTTTGCAGGTGTTCAAACAATACAGTGGGTTTGAGGACATTGGAGACAAAAATATGAGTCAGTTTGTATACCGATTTGTGTATGGTTTAAAGCCTGAGATTTGCCAGATGATTAAGCAGCATATGCTCTGTTGGCAAGGGAAACCAATTGACGAAATTTTGAAATATGCAAAATATTGTGGGGATGACATTGAGGATAGGCACAAAAAATTACAAGAAAAGGTAATGTGGGCACAGGTGAAAATGGCTGAAAAACAGAGAATTAATTTAGATAATCCTAATGAAAATCAGGGAAAAGACTCTGGAACAAATGGTGATTCTGGAAATGGTGGAAGAATGAAAGGACGAATGAGTAGAGAAGAGGCTAAAAAGAAATTTCCTTGTCATGGATGCGGAAAATTGGGGCATTGGAAGGATGAGTGTAAAAACATTCGAAATAATAATGGCCCAAATCAAAATTTAAATTCACAAACGCAGAATGACTCACAACAAGGAGTAAATCCTCAGAGTCAGTTACCATCTCCACCTGTTCAGGGTAATGTAAGCAGAGCAAAGCACGGTACAGACATCGGATACTCAGGGGGAAGTGGTAAGAATGATTATATGACCTCACAATTTCTTTTGCAGGATGATTTTTGCGGGTTCGACGCATGACGGTGCCTAGGAGAGGGGGAGAAGGAATGCGTACTTGGCGCATCCCTGCAGGTAGATCAATCAGGTCCATATGTTGAAGGAAAAGTGAGAGGTAATGATATTACTTTTCTTTTGGATACTGGTGCTACCAGGTCTACTGTGAGAACGGTAGACGTCCCAAACCTTCCCTCTCTGGTGAAGATATTCAAGTTGTAGGGGTTGCTAACCAAAGAATTAGAACACCACTTACCGAACCAATGGAGGTTAAAATTGGAAATTTCAAAGAAATGCATCAATTTGTAGTATGCGATTCCAGTCCAGTAAACCTACTAGGTAGGGACTTATTGTGCAAAATGAATTGCACTATTTTCTGCACACCGGATGGTGTGGCAGTACAAACACCAGATGAAGATCATGTATATAAAATTATGGTCGCAAAACAAGGAACAGAAGTAGATGAAATGTTTTCATTAATAACAAAAGATGAATTGCCAGAAGAATTAAAAGATACAGTAAACCCCATAGTATGGGATCTCACGGGAAAAGAAGTAGGTTTCATGGCTAAAATAGACCCAGTTCAAGTAACTGTAAAAGAAGGTGCAATTTTCCCAAATACAAAACAGTACAAAATGAGTGCAGAAGTAAAAGCAAGTGTCATTGAAGAAATCAATCGGATGGTCAAACAAAATATACTGAGAGAAGTAATGAGTAGTCCATGTAATTCACCAATCATGGGACTAAAGAAACCTAGTGGTAAATATAGAATCGTTCAAGATCTGAGGAAAATCAACAAAATTGTAGAGCCATGTTGTCCTATAGTGCCAAACCCTGCAGTAATTCTGTACCAGATTCCTTGGAATGCTGGATGGTTTACAGTCATAGATCTGTGTCAAGCCTTCTTTTCAATTCCGTTACACCCAGACAGTCAGTATCTTTTCTCATTTAAATTTGAAAACAAAGTCTATGTATGGAATCGTGTTCCTCAGGGGTACACAGAAAGTCCTTCCATCTTCAACCAGATACTGAAAAAGTGCCTTGAAAAACTAGTGATGCCAGGAAGCTCAGTTTTAGTTCAATATATCGACGATTTATTGGTGGCATCGACCACCAGAGAAGACTGTGTTGTTGATTCCATAGCCTTATTGAATCTCTTGGCAGAAGAAGGACATAAAGTCTCACCTGAGAAATTACAGTTTTGTACAACAACTGTTAAATATCTGGGACATCAAATTGAGAGGGGAAAAAGAAGAGTAACCTCTGAAAGAGTATCATTAATAAAAAGAATGCAAATGCCAGTAACGCAAAGACAAGTAAGAATGTTCTTAGGAATAGTAGGTTACTGTCGAGTCGACAATGGATACCAGGATTTTCCATGTTGGCTAAACCCTTAATTAACATGACCAAAAAGAAAGCAAAAGATCCTGTTGAGTGGGAAGATGAAAGTGTAGAAGCCTTTGTAAAATTGAGAAACTCCCTTTGTTCAGCACCTGCCTTAGGCATGCCGGATTATAAAAGAGAATTCGCATTATTCTGTCATGAAAGAGAAAATTGTGCACTTTCAGTTTTAACTCAAAGACATGGTCTGGACAGACGTCCTATAGCATACTTTTCCGCTACACTAGACCCTGTAGCATCTGCGTTGCCAGGATGTTTGAAAGCAGTAGCAGCAACATGTTTAAGCATCGAACAAAGTGAATCAATTGTGATGGGACATCCTGTAAAGGTATATGTTCCACATGCAGTGGTGATTCTGTTGACCAGAACACGAACTCAACATCTCACTCCTAGTCGGCTGACTAAGTATGAGAGGATAATAATGGGTGCAGAAAATGTAACCATGGTGAGGTGTACGATAATAAATCCAGCAAGCTTATTACCAGATCCATATCATGAAACAAATAAAGATGACGAAGAAGATGAACATGATTGTATACAGATTACAGAACTATGCACAAAACCTCGCCCAGATATAGAGGAACAGCCTCTTAAAAACCCAGATAAAGAACTGTTTGTTGATGTCTCTTGCCAGAGACATGAGGATGGCAAGCTAACAGCTGCTTATGCAGTATGTGAATTAACTGGAATAGTCGAAGCATCCTATTTACCAGGGGTAAAATCTGCACAAGTAGCTGAATTGATTGCACTGATAAAAGCGTGCAAAATTGGGAGGAATCAGAAAATAACCATATTCACTGATAGTCAATATGGTTATGGGGTTGTGCACGATTTTGGCCAACTGTGGATGCAGAGGGATTTCATGACTTCTTCAGGATCCCCCATTAAAAATGGACAATTTGTAAGGGAATTGCTAGAAGCAATACAATCACCAAAAGAATTGGCTGTGGTGAAATGTGCCGCACATCAGTCAGGAAATGACTGGGTGGTAGTTGGCAACAGATATGCAGATCTGGTGGCTCAATATTGTGCCAAAACCAGAACATCAGTGAATAAGAGGGTGGAAAGAATGGGAATCAGCTGCCAACTTATGCTATTTATGCCACCTGAAGCTTGGAACGAAGTGAAAAGATTACAAGATGAAGTGGATGAGGTTGAAAGAAAAATGTGGATCAAAACGGGTTGTTCTCAAAGAAGAGAGGATGAAGTATGGGTCAGTACAGATGGCAGACCAGTCATGCCAGATTGTTTACTCTCACAAATGGCTAGAATGTATCATGGAGACACACACATAGGGAGAGATGCAATGATTAGACTATTCAGACAAAATTGGTACAATCCCAAATTCAGAGCTGTTACAGAGAGTCTTTGCCAGAGATGTCTAATTTGCCAAATGCACAACACAGGCAGGAAAACGATAATTGGGTTTGGGAAGATCGGAAAAGCAGAAGGTCCATTCATAAGACTACAGTTTGACTTCATACAGTTACCACCATGCAGAGGGCTGAAATACGTATTAGTCATAGTGTGTCTGTTTTCAAAGTGGGTGGAGGCATACCCAACTAGGAGAAATGACAGCATTACAGTTGCCAAGCTGTTATTAAGAGAGCTCATACCTAGGTTTGGTTTCCCAGTATCTTTGGAATCAGATAGAGGAAAACATTTTAACAACGAAGTGATCCTGATAATTTGTGAAGCATTTCAAATCAAACAGAAACTGCATTGTGCATATCGTCCAGAGGCTTCTGGAGTGGTGGAACAATTGAATGGCACCATAAAGTCAAGATTGGGAAAAATGTGTGCATCAACATCATTGGAATGGCCTGATGCATTGCCACTCGTTCTGATGGGACTCAGAAGTATACCTGATCGAACAACAGGTTTGAGCCCCCATGAAATTATGATGGGAAGAGCGATGAGACAAACACACGTTCCCACAAATAGACTGGTGAATATTTCTGATGATATGGTGTTCGACTACTGTAAAGGATTGGCTGACTTAGTGCGTTCTGTCTCTCACCAGGTTGGAGAAGACGCAGTTTCCAGACAGCCTGAACTAGAACATGATCTGAATCCTGGTGACTGGGTGGTGGTGAAGAATCACACCAGAGAAACGTGTCTATCACCCAGGTGGAGCAGACCTTGTCAAATCATATTGACCACAAACACAGCAGTGAAGTGTGCTGGATTTCCGAATTGGATTCACGTAAGTCACACGAAGAGAGTACCAGACCCAGAAGAAGAAAACACTCAGACGACACAAATCACTGAAGAAGCTGAAGGTTGCCAAGCTGAAGAATCTCAAGCTCGAGGTTCAAGAGAGGCTGACGGAGAACAACCGAGCACAAGTCAGGATTGGATACCAGTGGTTGAAATTCCTGAGGTTTTCCACCGAACAAGAAGCCAAAGAAAATTAAAAGCAATTGTAGAAGATCAGATAGGTGAAGAAGAAGGGGTTCAGGCTCAAGAAGACAAGCTAGTAAACGACCCTGAACCAAATCAGATAGGGAAAGAAAATTGGACTGAAAGCAGTGAAGAATTAATAGAATTTGAACAGGGAGAGATAGGTTTAGAAGAAGCAGGTCAGGCTGCAGAAGTACACAGTGCAATAAGCCCTGATCAGAAGCAGTTAGGACAAGAGGGAAAAACAGAAGAAATAGAGACTGAGAAAAGTGAACATAAAGAAGTAAACCCAGAACAAAGTGAATTGTTGGAAACTCACAGTGGAGCTGCAAATGAGAAACCAATAAGACCAGAGAAAGAACAATTAGATAAGTTAAAGAAAACAAAGAACAGAACAGTACAGACCAGTGAAATTAAAAAGGCACTTAAAGACGAAAATAAAGAAACAGTACAAACAGAAAAGCCAAGAAAAGGAGACCAGTGGCCGAATTTCATCAAAAGAGTAAAGTGTCACATAAAAACAAGAAGTGAAGATCCAGATCAAGTACCTGAAATAACAAGTCAAACAGACCAAGAGAAAAAGTCTGGGAAAAGAAAAAGTAAAAGATTAAGACTTGTGAACAACAAATTCAGGGGTCCTGATTGGACGTATATTGTTCTTGAAGACTTTGAAAGTTCAGAATCAAGTGACAGTGGTGGTGAAGAAACAAGTGCAGAACTAACTTACGAAGAAGAAACAAGACCACCCTGACTAAACAAAAGAATCCATTGAAGAAAAGGATCAGAGATAAGAAGAGCAATCTTCCTTGTCGAAAGATGCCTGATGATAGGGATACTGGGAGACCAAAGAGAAAATGTTGTAGGAGATGCTGTGCAATTTGCATATGTAGTCTAGTATTGGTGCTTATAGTATGGTTAGTCCTGATTGTAGCAATTCCTTACCTGATGATAATAGATAAAAAGAACAATAATGAAACTATAGGGAGGACAGCAAACATGAAAGGAAATAGGGTAGAACTAATGGCAGAAGAGGATGAAGGAATTCATCATGTGATAGCTGATAACGACACTAGTTTAAATGTTTTCACAAAGTTATTGTTTCAGTATGTAGACACCATGGAAGTTAGTAATTGTTATGTTTGTATGAAGTTACCTGAATCAGTAGCAGAAGGATTAACATACCATCATTTACCACTGACATATGGTATTTCATGTAGCGTATTAACAAGTTTATTTTATAGTACAGGTAGACTACAATATTACTATTCCAATATAGATGTTGTATTTTCTGAAGTTCCTATTCGTAAGAGTATGAACCCAGTGCTTAGCGCCTTAGATGCACAGTTTATGGGAGAGTTTTTCTTAACAAAGAAATCAATAGACTTAACACATGCACGTAGACACAATCTAACATGTTTTTTATTAGAAGAAGAGAAAATATTTTTGAATTTAGTAGAAGATAGAAGACAGGATTTTCAAAAGAAAGCTACAGAGCATAAGGCTCATTTACCACCTTGGGCAGAGAAAGAGGGAAGTTACACCCCTGGCAAGGCTCAAGCTGCTATGGCTCTGGATTTCGAAAAGAAGGGAAAAATTTGTCTTCATAGGTTAAAGACTGACTATAACAATGTTTTTATTGGTACCAGTGATTGTGAACACAATTTTTTAATATTGGGAGGTTGGGGACTCAAAGGAGGAACAGATTCAGTTTTTCCTGGAATCTATTATGTCTGCGGGAATAAGGCTTATTTTAGGCTTCCTGCACGGTGGTATGGAAGTTGTTACTTTGGAATAGTCTTTCCAAAGATATACCACGTAAAAAGAAACACTGGACGCAATGAAAACAATGGCGAATTAACACGTAATAAAAGAGCTAGTTTTTCAGAAATAATAGCTGATATATTTGGTGCATTGATACCTTCAGTGGGAGTAATTCTGAACTCAAGGAAGATATGTAAATTGTCTACAGTAGTTGATCGTTTATCAACGAATACTGCTGGAGGGTTTCTAATGATTAATACGGAAATGGTTGCGATTAGATCCATGGTAATGCAAAATCGACTTGCTCTTGACATAATATTGGCAAAAGAGGGCGGAGTCTGTAAAGTATTGAAAACTAAACACTGTTGTACGTATATTCCTGATAAGAGTGCAGAAATTGGGACATATATTCAAAATATAACTGAACTTGAGCAGGAACTTAAACCACTGGAAGTTGATAATGTATGGGAAAGATTGACAAATAGTATATCGTCAATCGGAACCTGGTTTTCTAATATAGGTAAAGGACTTATAGGTCAAATATTAGTTCCCTTAGCAGGGATAGCAATAATAGTTCTGACAATAATATTTTGGTGTAAATGTTGTAGAAAGAGTGGAACTTGTAAAGTGAATGAAAAAGGAAAGAAGAGAAAGAGAGACGAAATTGAACTGGAAGAATGGAAAAGTGAATTATACAAAAAGATGAAGGGAGATTGTAAAAATAGAAAAGCTAAAAATGAAAATGAGAACGAAGTGATTTGCTAGAAGTTGGCATCTGATTGAGGGTACTTTTTGATGGCTCAGAAACGCCATCAGAGAGGGGATTGATGGAGCAAGGTTTCGCAAATGAAACTTGCTCGTATGCAATCTTCCTCATTGTATTAATATTAAAACTTGTATTGTCTGTATTAATATTTACACACACTACATGAATAGTTAGGAAGCTTGCCTATGTTGTTTTTCTAACAAATAACGCTTGTTCCTAGTCTAAAATGGCCGCTTAAGCGCGGGAATTTAACTGCGCATGTCACAACCTGATCACATGGTGTGACGTCTTTCTTTGCTTGGTGGGAATTTCTGCTTCTGCGCAGTGTGCAGTAAAATGGCCACTAATTGTTCTCACATGCTTAAGCTTGCTCCTGTGTCATTACTAAATTGTCATTTCTTAACACAAATAATGCGGGATAGGTTTTATATAATTGAAAGGGATTAGAAATAAGATAAGTGGTATACAGTGAAACGTTTTATTTTTGATATTAATATTTCCTTCTTGCACTTTTAGTAATTCGTAATCTTGGGCCTGGGTTGGTGACTTGAAACTAGAGAAGCAGAAGGTTCTGCGCATGTCCCCTGAAAGACTGCCAAAATGAAGTCAACTTGGACGTCTCACAAGGCCATGACCTATCGGCCGAAGAGGATGTTCTAAATGTACAAATTTGTAACAAAAGATACAATTGCTGTAGAAATTGTATATAATTTGTTGTGAGACGGGTGGGAAATAAAGTGAATGTATTAAATTGAAGGGGAGGGAACGTTAATACAATAGGCTTCACAAATTAAGCCAAATTTGTCATGATGCGAGAATCCACTTCCTGTCCCTACCCAATCAGAAGTAGTGGTCCCATATTTTAGCAACATTTAGGGGAGGTACATGGGCATAGAAGGGTATAATAGAATATAGCATTAGTAGTTAGTTAGCTCAGACTTTTTAGAACATACAGAAGAGCTCCAGGCTGCCCAGCTGATCGGTTGCTGACTGAATCCCTATCCAGAAGAGGTCCTGAGGAGGGGGCGGCGGAGTCCATTAGAGGGAAGAATCGAGGAGAAGTCAAGTACCAGAGAGGGGAACGGCGCAGGCGTCGTTTTAGAGAGGTCACCAGTCGGGTCCTGATCCCAAAGGAGGTCCTTGCTCTTCATCCTTCCAGGGTCCAATCCTTTCAAACTCCTTGGCTAAGGGTTTGGTTCTCGCACTTAGGTAAATATATGCAACCTTTAGTTGCGCTGCTGTTCCTATCTCCTCTTTTCCCTAAACACCGTCATTTATTAGTAATAATTATTCTTTACTTCCTTATGGGTATTCTGATCAAATACTGTGTCTTTTTCTGTATTTTACTCTGCTAAAACTTTAGATAAACATTTTAAAACTTCTTAACTCTGTGGTTATTTCAGGGTTATGTATTATAGTGAATGTCACTCATTTTAAACTTCCCAATTAGCAAAGGATCCATTGGTAAGTTATTACTCTTCAATCAGAAGGTAATTGGTAGCAGGGATTTTGATGAAAGAGTATATCTGACACCCAGCGTAAGTATTAGTGTAGTATGAATGTATGGGCCCAAGTGAGTATATGTTGTATGAATGCTGTTTGCTAATATCGCGCTGGATCAGTGCCATCCTGCAGTGCACAGTGAAGTCGAAAATGGGGAGTATTTATGCAGAACAATCTCTGAGCATAATCCTTTTTTACTATCAGTGGGGTGGAACTGAGAATGGACACGAATACCAGACTGGCGTTTGCGCGTGGAAGCATTGGAAGATCCAGTGTTCTGTGATGTTATTGGAATGGCAGTGGTAAATTATTTTAAGAAAAATTAGGCTACTACTGTGTCGTTTCTGACAGAGTGGGATGCGTTTAAGGTTGTTATACATGGGTGCTGTATAGCAGTAATAGTAGGGGTTAGACGTACCCTTGTGAAAGAGATTGAGAAACATGAGAAAGAGCTGTGAAGCCAGTGATCAGATAGTGGTAGATATAGAGAAATTGTGTTGTTTTGATTATAGAGAGTATATTAAAAGAATGCACGCGGAACATGACAAGGCGGGTATTTTTTTGGCCTGGCTCACAAACCTTAAGTGCAGGGGAACACAGATATTCAAAATAGATTCTGAGGAGAGTACACGCGTCTATACACAGGAAGCCATCAATAAAAGATTTAGTAAATTCTATGCAGGTTTATATGCTATGCCATTGGACCTTCTACCATGTTTTATTAATGAGTTTTTAGAGCCAGTAGAATTGCCTAAGATTACAGTGGAGGAGAAAAAAGACCTGGGTGGGGAGGTAACAATTCAAGAGGTAAAAGCCGCGGAGTTGATGGGTTCCCTGTGGAATTTTATTTGACATATATTGAAAAATTGGCACCAAGACTAGTTAATCTTTTGTTGGCAGCCCGTAAGGCTGGCGATTGCTCCAGACAACGGCAGAAGCAATAGTGATCCTATTGTTAAAGCCAGGAAGGGCCTCTGAGGATGTACAGGCGTATTGCCTACTTTCTATGCTAAATTTAAATTACAAGATATTGACTAGAGTATTGGCAATGCGCCGATCTCCATTAATGTCTAAGTTAATACATACAGACCAGTCTGGGTTCATTCTGGGAAGTACTCCAGCTCATAATATTAGGAGGGTATTGGGAACATGGAATCTGTTTTTGCAGAGAAGGAAAAAGGGGTGATTGCAGCATTTAAAAGGCATTTGATAGTTTACATTGGGATTTCTTTTATGAAGTGCTCAGTAAGATGGGATTGGGAAACCAATTTATGGCGTGGGTTAGGCGAAGCACATTTTGGAAAAATATGCAGTGGGAAGAGGGGGCTCGACAAGGGTGCCTGCTCTTACCATTATTATTTGCAATTGCTATGGAGCCACTTGCTAGTTGGGTGAGGACAGGAGGGGTTTACAGGGGTCTGCAGGTGCAAGTTGTGCAACATTTTTCAGTACTATATGCTGATGATATGTTGTTATCTCTCAAAGATGCTAATGTTTATTTGCTGCATGCCATGAACCTCTTAGACAGATTTGGGCAAGCCTCAACGTTATGCATCAACAGAAATAAATCATATTTGTTCCCATTAAAGAAAGATGTGAACGTATCCAAAACATCTGGAGGTAAGATTATACCATGCTCCCATTGATTTATTGGAAGGTAACATTGGTGTGGCGATTAGAAGTTTACAGCAAAGTGTAGATGTTTGGAGATCGCTGCCGCTGTCAGTGTCAGGATGAATAGCAGTAACAAAAATGGTGGTGTTGCCTCGATTATTTTACATCTTCACAACAATGCCCATGGTGATACCATGTAGAGTGTTTAGGGAAATTGATTCTTTGTTGGTTTCTCTTATATGGGGAACAGGTAGGCGAAGAGTGGCACTGGCAAAAACGGCCCACTAGTCAGGGCGGACTAGCCGCCCCAGATATGGAAAGCTATTACCTAGCAGCACAGTTGCAATGGTTTCTACAATGGATTCAATCACGAAGATTTCCAGGGGAGGTGAATTTGGAGAGAAAACCAGATTTTAATGTGTTGTATAGAATACTCATGGCCCCTGTCAGAGGACCAGTGCGGGGAATTCCCACTACGTGGAAGGTTGTGCAGCACTGTTGGCAACAAGCGCTTCAACAAACTCATACTCAGAGGCCCTATGCCCTGGGCATTCTGTTGAGAAGTTGGAACAAATCATTCTTTGGGGAAGATTGAGGGGCTTAGCGGAGCGGGAAAACCTTGGGGTGACTACGTTAGGAGATTTCTATAGTGAGTGGGGTTATATTATCATTTGAGGAATTTTCAGCCACTTTTAAGATCCCGAGAGGGCAATTTTTGTTGCATCGAGCGGTGGATGCTAGATTGCGCATCCATTAGGGTATTGATTTAGTCGAGTCGCAAGTACATAGTGCTTGTCAAATATTGTGTACCACAATGGCTCGTATGAAGGCGGGTGACGCGCCTTTGTCAGGCAATAAGAAGTGATATGATAATGCCTCTCATTGATCTAAGAGAAAAATGTGAGGAGGATTTGGCACATTCAATACCAGAGTTGGAATGGTCTGAAATTCTTGAAAATTCATACATTGTATCTAGAAATATGAGGTTTAAAATGATACTTTTTTTCTACTTGCACAGAGCGTATCTAACTCTGGGAAAAATAGCTCAAATTTATCAGACAAATGTGGAATTTCAGAGATGTGGTGAACATGGTGCAGAAATGTTGGACATGTTATGGTCATGCCCATTATTAGTGGAATACTGGTGGGAAGTAATATTCTGTATAAATGAGGAAACAAAAAAATCAATTGAGTGTACTCCTATGGTCTGTGTGCTGGGGGGATTTCCAAGACCTACAAAGTGTAAAAATACTACAGGATTTATTGATTTAGCTTTGGTACTTGCAAGACGTGAAATAACTATGAACTGTAAGGCGCCCAGAGCCCTTAGGGTAGAAAAATGGAAAGTGGAGTTGGTTTATTAGGCGGGTTATGAGAGTGCAGTATTGTATAGTGATATGAGGAAAGGAAGAGGATCAATTGAAAAAGTTTGTGCATGGCATCATTTATTCGATTCCCTTAAAGATTTAGAAAAGAGTGATGATTCTGGGGAAGAAAATGGGTAAAAATGTAATTTGCAAAATAAATATATGTTGTATGCATACAGTAATGGTGACTCGACTTAAGGGAGGGTGGTGGTAGTGGGGGTAAGTTGTTTAATATTGTTATGCATGTCATTAAAAATCCTACTACCAATTTGTTTACATCAAAAAGAATGCTGTTCTGTGTCATTTTGGAGTCCCTATTCATCAGCATGTACTGTATGTGGGTCTTAATGAGTGGAAGGACTCGATAAAATTAATATTCCTCTCTTCATGTCTAAATTGTATCCTGTGGAAGAGATGGAGAAGACACTTCTTGACTCAGTTCATGTAGACTCTGTGGTGGCAAGTCTTGTGGGGCGTTCATCGATGTCAGAGGAGAGTATTATCAGAGAACCCACAGATAAAAAGGTGGATGGGGCACTGAAGGAGGTCTACTCTGGTTCCCACCTGGCTCTTAGAAGTGTGATTTATGGGGCTTACACAGTGTTAATCATTGTTGTCAGACTTCAAGGAACTTTTCCGATCTATGTAGGAGGGTGTGCCATGTCCAGAACTATTGGAGAACATGGAGAAAGAGGTCGACTTGTTGTTGGATATCTCATTTGATGTGGTCCATTCAGCTGTACTCTCGTGTGGTGCATCAACGGCTGCAAAAAGGAATTTGTTTTTGAAGGACTGTAATACCGACTCTGCACAAAAGTCTGCAGCCTTGAGAATGCCTTTTAAAGGGGATACGTTGTTTGGACCTGAATTGGAGGAGAAGCTTCATTAGATATTTAAAGAAAGGAAGTATTCTTCTTGTTTTCATAAGCTGTCTGTCCAGAGGAGCTCCTTTCAGTTTAAGGTGAGATCGTTCAGACAACCTTCAAAGTTGCAGCAAAATATGGAGCCAAGGTCAAGGTTTCAACCCGTATTCTCTTCCAGGAAGTTTCAGAAAAAGGGTAAACCTGATCGCCAGAATACCAGCCAGCACTTCTGACTATCCTTGGATGGGGATAATAGATGGTTCAGAGTACGGGGTTGGTGGCAGGATTCAATATTTCTAGCAGGAAATGGTGCACCACAACCACAGACAAGTGGGTTCTAGAAGTTCTGTAGTGGGGATGCCAGACCGAGTCACCCCTCCCACTCAATCAAGGACCATTAGGAACCATCATAATCCCAGTTCCACAATCACTCAAGAAAATGGAGGACTTGCAATAAGGCATTCAGGCTTTGGTGAAGAAGAGGGCCATCAGTCCTGCTCCAAAGGCGGAGGAAGGAGAAGGGGTATACTCAATTCTATTTCTGGTCCTCAGAGCCAACGGAGGTTGTCAGATTGTGATAGATCTCAAATTATTGAACACATCCATGGAGAAAATTCCCTTCAAAATGGAAACCCTACAGAAGATCATTCCGTTGTTAAAACCAAATGCCTGGTTAGCCACATTGGATTTGATGCATGCTTACCTACATATCCTGATGTGCACCGGACATCAGAAATTCCTCCGGTTCTGTGTTTGGGGCAAACATTGGAAGTTCAGGTTGCACCTGTTTGGCCTCAGATCCTCTCCGAGGGTCTTCACAAAGATGGTGGCCCCCTGGTGGCACATCTTCATCTCAAGGGGTTTTCAATATTCCCTTATCTGGATGATTGGTTGGTCCAAGCGTCATCCCTTTTGATTCTCCACCATCATTTGTCTTTGACCACAGCTACTCTAAATCATCATGGATTCCTCCTGAATCTGCCAAAATGTCATCTTCTCCCATCCCAGGATCTTCAGTACATTGGGGCACAGTTCAACACCCAGCTGGGTAAGGTGTTTCTTCCACTGGACAGGATGATGCGACTCCATGGGATGTTGAGGACCCTCATGGACAGTGATTCTGCCTCCCTGTTTCAATGCTTAAACATTCAGGGTATTATGGCGGCAACTGTTATTACAGTCCCATGGGTGAGGCTTTATATGAGGCCACTGCAAGGATATGACCCTACTTGTTCCCATTCCCCTGGATGTCAAACTTCATCAGCAGTGGTGGTTGCTCAAGGACAACCTTTGTAAGGGAATGGTGATGTGCCCAGACCAGGAAGTGGTAGGACAATGGACGCGAGCACTGTGGACTGGGGCGCATCATTGGGGATGCTCTCAGCTCGAGCAAAATGGTCTTTGGCATAACAACTGAGGTCATCAAAATGGATAGAATTAATGGCAGTTCTCTGTGCTATTTGTCGTTACCGCCATTCCCTGTTTCACCGGTATGTGTTGGTAAGATCAGACAACACAGTGATGGTGGGGTATATCAATCATTAGGGGAGTACCTGTTGTTGATCACTGAACAATTTGGCCTGCACTCTGAGTCGATGGCGTCTGGATAATGTGGTGGCAGGCACTTTGAGTCGGAGATTTTGCCCCTTCCCAGGATTTACAGCTGACAAGGTCCATCTTCAGGGACATTCGCCGGAGGTTTGACCTCCCCTTTCTGGAACTTTTTGCCTCCAAACTCAGTGCGCTTCTCCCAAGGTTTTGCTCCAGGTCTTCGGAGGAGGGAGCTTGGGGTGTGGATGCACTAACCTTGGATTGACCCCGGAAGCTTCTCTTTGCTTTCCCTCCAATTTCAGTGATCCAGAGGATGTTGTGCAAGGTTCAGTGGGAGAAGGGCCAAGTAATTGTGGTGGTTCCTTACTGGCCCAGACGCAGTTGGTTCCTGCTTCTGAAGCACATGGCCAGGGGCCATCCGTGGTTCCTTTCTCTCTCTCTGGCTTTGTCGTCTTTTCCTCTTGGTTTGGAGGTTGAAAGAATGAGTCTGGAGGAACAGGGTCTACCCCTCGAATTATTGATGTTGTTCAGAATTCTAGACAATCTTCTACTGTTGCTTCCTATTTCGAAAGTCTTTGATTACTGGTGTTCTGCTCAAGGGTTTTCTTTGGTGGACTGTTCTGTCTTTTTTATTATCCAGTTTCTATTGGATGGGTTTCATAACAGTTTTTCTCTCTCAACCTTGAAGTCTCAATCGTATGCAATTAAGACCTTCCACGTGAAGCAAGACCAGGTCAATGGGGCAGTTCCTTTGCTTTTTAGGTTATTCAAGAGCTTTGTTATCTTCGGTGAAAGCTACTTTTCCTTCTTATGACCTTCCCTTGGTTTTGAAGACTTTGCAAAACCCTCCTTTCGAACCTTTGGATGCGGTGGACCTCAAATTTCTTTCTTTTAAGGTCTTATTCTTGGTGGCTGTCACTTCTGCCTGTCGGTTGGGTGAGCTGCCTGCCTTACTTTTCATCCTCCTTTTGTTCCTTTTCTTCATGATGCTGTGGTTCTTCATCCTGATCCATCCTTCCTTCCTAGGATGTGGATGTGGAAGTTCCATGTTTCTCAAGATCGGATTCTTCCCACTTTCTTTCCAAGCTGATGCATATGAACAAGGTGGCCCCCAGGGATTGTGCCTGAGCCCTACTTTATTTAACATCTATATGGCACCATTGGCTCGAATCGTTGGAGCCTGCGGTGTAGAGATCATGCCATATGCAGATGACACGCAACTACTGTCTTGCTTTGGTCCTGATTCTGACAAAGTGAAGAGTAAATTCACAAACTGCATGATGGAAGTCGCTGTCTAGATGAGTAATAACTGTCTCCAACGAAACAGCGACAAGGCAGAGATCATGCTTTTTGGTAAGGCCACCGGGATATGGTCAACCGATTGGTGGCCCACACAACTTGGTATGGCTCCTACACCTAATCAGGTAGTCAAAAATCTTGTCACGAGGCTGGATCAATCACTCTCCATGAAAGATTAAGTCAGCTCCACCTGCGGCACATGTTTTGCTACCCTGAGGCTTCTAAAAAAAAGCCCTGCCCTGGCTTCCTGGCACCGCTAGGAAGACTCTTGTCCAGGCTCTTATCACCATGGGAACGCCTTTCTGACCTCATTAAATGATACCCTGCTGTCAAAACTGCAGGTGGTTCAGAATACCGCTGCACAACTAATCTGTAACCTTCCTTTCGCTCGCCTTCTTCTCCGATCCTTAGAAAGCTTCATAGGTTGCCTATCAGGAAGCGTGTCATCTTTAAACTTTGCTGTTTGACACACAAAGCTCTCTTTAAATCACAGCAATCGTATCTGTTGTCTCTACTACAGCCTTCTAGATTTCTGAGATCGTTGGACAAGGCCATCTGGCATCCTCATCTCAAGATATTGGGGCAGATTGTTTACCTACACTGCCCCCTACCATTGAAACAAACTTCCTTTTGGCCTTCGCTCCTGCCCTGACTTCCCTTCCTTCAAGAAGGGGCTTAAGACTTGGCTATTTTAGATTTTCTTCTTCTCTCGTGCAGCGCAGTTCTGAGATGCTCCTTTGGGCGTGATTCACGTGCAATACCAAGTGACTAAATAAAATAAATAAAGCCCTCTACTGAGAAGGAATATAGGTTGCATTTGCTGGATGTTAAACATGCCCTCTTAGTTTACCTTGACTGATCTAAAGACTACAGGAAGTTTAATTCTCTATTAATCACATCTTGTGTTGCAGGGAAGGGGAAGAAGGCATTCAAGATAACGTTGACTCACTGGGTCAAAGAGACTATTGCCTTGGCATATACCAGCACTCACCTGCCTAAACCTGCTGGTCTGCAGGGCCGTTCCAGTATAGCAGCTTCTTAGGATGAACTTCAAGGAGTCCCTTTGGGGGAGATTTGTAGGGCTGGAGCTTGGGCTTCGGAACACACTTTTATAAAGCATTACAGGTTACATGAACTGTTGCTTGGATGCCAGAATTTCGGCTCTGGTGTATTACAATCAGTATTGACTTGAGGGGGGAGTGATGTTTGCTGGTTCTTATTCTTCCCATTACATGAAGACGCTAAAAACATCCTGAATGCCAAAGCAAGTGTTAAAAATAAACAACTACCTGAGAGCATCACATGTGAAATATGAGCTCCTGCAATCTGATCAGGCAAGGGCCACCTTATCAGGGCCTTGCTCGGAGGACGAGCATCTGTGGTCCCTATGGCAGCAGCTGCAACCACTAGGTCACAGATCATCTCCTGAAATTCAGTATGAGGGAGAGGGACCACTTCTTCCTGTTGAGCAGGGATAGGGCCATGGAGGCATGATGCGGTTTCTTGACACTCCCTAAATGCCAAGTTGCCACCTCTTGTCAATGTTCAAATGAGAGGAGCAGATTGTCTTTACCTTCTCCTCCCTGCCTAAAGCATCTCAGTTGGGGAAGGTTTACGAAGTCCCAAACACCTGTCCCGCCATTATGGAAGCATGGACAGGGGTGGTGTAGAACAGACCACCACACTTTCCACTAGCCATGCTCTCCACCTACTTCACACGATCTGGGAGACACAGTCCTCATAATACCATTTTGACAATACAAACATTAAACACACCTGCACAGCAAGGACAGGGCAGTCATATCCGGAGGAGACACAGATAAAGGTGTATCCAGAAGGTTTGAGTGTGGGTTATTGGAAAGGGGGTTAGAAAGGGAAGAAAGACATCCTATTCTTTAAGGTTCATATACATTGTCATTATTGTACATGGCAAGATGTCTTCTATACCGATGAGCATATGAGAAATAAACCCTCCTCACCTGGTTGTTGTTGGCCCACAGTATGTTCTTTGTGTTGACCTGCACTTCTTCACCTTGTTGGGAGTCGAAGAAGCCCACTTTTATCAGCCGGATGTCATCATCATCAAATACCTGCAAATTGGCGATGTCAAAATCGCTCAAAGGATCTCCGTTCACATCAAAATGTATGTCACCACCAATATCGAGCGTGACGTTGATGTTCTTTACATAGTGGAGGACCTGAGAGATTGGAAGACAGACATAGAGTCCCTCTGACATGTTGTAACCACCACTGTAAAACGAGTCAGGTCAGTTCTTCAATGAAGGTGTGGGGAGGGCACCATAGCAGACTGATTGTTGTTCAGAGGTCGGGAAGAAGCGTAGGTCCACAATGTATATTTTAAGCAATGTATTCACTAATTAGGCAGGTTATGGGGTCCTAGAGCTGGATTTTGAGGTGTGGCACCCTCTTTTTAAGACAGTGACGAGAGAACTTGGTCCAGAGTGAGTGAGTTTGTTTGCATGATTGGATGAGTGAACTGTAGTTTCCACTGGACCCTAGTGTCTGGTGAGTGACAACATGGAAGCTGGCTTTGCTTGAGGCTGCCCAAGGTCCCAGGTGGACCTGGGAGTCTGCACGCTTTACATCGCTTTACCTCCAGCCACTCATTACACTTACCTCTCTTGATGTTGGAGGTATGTAGAAACCCCTTTTAAAAAACATATGTTTTATTGAGCAGAAAACAGAAATGAATACATTGAGTAGTTGTTTAAAATGAGAGGGAAAGAGAGGAAAGAAAAAACCTCTTCCAATTCATTGCAATTAAATCCAAATCAATTACCAAGGGGCATATTAACAAGGCGGCGATAAACAATTATCGCCGCTTTTGCGGGCGTTTTCGGCCGAAAAGCGGCGATAATTATATCGCCTTATCAGCAAAGACACGCTATCGCGTGTTTTGCTCCCGTTTCCAGCACGCCTGACTTCGCATCGATAATGAGATGCAAAGTAGGCGTGTCTGTGGAAACAACATGGGTAAATATCGCGAAGGCAGCTTCGCGATATTTACAATGCGGGAAGCGATTATTTTAATCGCGTTAAGTATGCTTTAACGCAGGAATTTAACGTCTGTTAAATTCCTGACTAAGGCATACTTAACATGGGGGTGGATTCTGTGGCTAAGACCACAGGCCCTATCATCTAGGATATCGCCGTTTTCCACATGGAAAACGGCGATATCCACGCTATCTCTGAAATTTTTATCGCCTCGGCGATGCGCGTTGTTAATAACGCGCTAACCGAGCGATAAATTCTAGAGATAGCCGGCAATAAATATGCAAGCGCTAAGCGCGCTTTGCGATATTTATCGCCGGCCCTTGATAATATGCCCCCAAGTTGTATATAAGGAGAAATTCTCAATATGGGGTTCGAACAGTACAAAGTGCAATCAGCATTCAAAGTGCAAATTGCAATATTGTAGGTATAGCCCGGTTTAGAAAAACAGGCACCATTGCCATCTTTAGAGAAATATGTAGGATTAACAATTAAAAGATGCAAAAATGCGGACATATTACTCGGGAATGACAACAAGTAAACACATTCACTCAAAGTGCAAAGCGCGATATTAATGAAAACAAACTGAAAAGCAAAAAAAATGGTTGAGAGCCTCTGTTCCCTAAACAAACACTATTGGGGCATATTGTCAAGAACGGCGTTAAAATTATCGCCGGTTTAGCGGCAGAAAACTGCCGCTAAAGCGGCGATAATGGGCTTGATAATATGCCCTGGAGAATTCCAATAGAAGTCCATGTTCTGGTGTCAACATGGGCTTCTATTGGAATTCTCCAGGGCATATTATCAAGCCCATTATCGCCGCTTTAGCAGCAGTTTTCTGCAGCTAAACCAGCGATAATTTGAACGCCGTTCTTGATAATATGCCCCATTGACCTTACATTGTTTTTCCTTCCCTTCCTATAATTCCTTCCTTTTCCCTTCTTATCTCTCTCTTTACTCCTTGTCCCATTCTCATCTTACTACTCAGCCTATTTTGTATTTGGCAAAAAAAAATCTTCATAAAATACATTCATTCTTAACAATATGTGCCTTATGAATAAAGTGCATTAGCATACAAATATTGTGCAATGGAGTGCAGTGCAAAGATACAATCAGATTTAGACTCCGTAATTATAGCACTACCCACTCATACCATAGCTTCTTGTCAGATTTTTTTTTTCCATTAGTAAACAAAGTTAGGGGCCTAATTAGCCATATTACCAAGGGTAACCAAATAGCGCTTTAGCCCCATACAGTATCTTCCCTACAATATTGACAAATAGCTTTAAACCTTTTAAGTCCTCCCACACGCTTTGCATATGCTTCCTCAAATTTCATGGTAGGACACACTTTAACCTTCCACTCCTGGATTGCCAGGACCTTGGCAGCCTTCCAGAATTGTAGGATAATGGAACGCGCAATCTTCAAAGCTATTGAGATGAAGTATTTTTGGTCTTTTGCTAATTGACCGCTCCTTTTAGAGAGGCCAAACAATGCAAGGGTAGCGTCTGGGGCTATTACTGCCTTGACAGCATGACTCATTGCCTTAAAGAACATCTCCCAGAAGTCAGCAAGATGAGAGCTGGAATAAAATGTGTGGAGCCAGCCTCCTTCACCTTGTTGTTTACAGCGAAAGCAATCATTCAAAACCTCTGGATACATTTTATGTAACATTTGATAAGCCATCCATCTAGACGGGAATGACATTCTTTTAAAATGTGCTGCCCGGGGGGATTTATCCCCTATCTTGGCAATAGCAGTCAATCTCTCTGTGATAGATTGTGTTTTCTCTACTACCCTGGAAAGGAATCTCCTTAAGTTCAGCGGGGGTGGGAGATCCAGCAGTAATCTATACCAATTCCCTATACCGAGCAATCTGCTCTTTACCAAAGCCCTGCTAATTCCATGATGGTCCTTGCTCTCACTTCTTATTGTGGCCTGGAGAAAATGTTTGATCTGGTGAAAGCTTAGAAAATGAGGTATGCATTGCTGATCACTCCTCATTAATAATTCTTCCCAGGTGATATATTTGCCTCGAACAAAGAAGTCGGCATACGTCTTAAAACCTATGGAGTTCCAAAATCTCACCTCACCATCTGGTAAGGAAAGCCCAGGTAACTAACCACATGATGAGCCATCGAAAGGCATCTTGTAGAGTTTGCTTAGACCATTCACCCACCCAAAAATATCCCATGAACATTTATATCTACTCTTTTTCGGTAGTTTAGCGACTTTTATAAAACCTGGTAGGCTGATTTCCGATTCCTGAATCATTTTATTAATAAAAAATGTATCTAGAGCTTTACACCCATTTGAGTATCTGGAGAGAGAATCCAACAAAGTGGCCTGATAATATATTTGCATATTGGGCAGCGCCATCCCTCCTTGCGACTTTGGATGTTGGAAAACCCCCAGCTGCACCCTGGATGACTTTTTATTCCAGATAAAACTTCTGAACGCTGCATCTAGTTCCTGAAAAAATCTTTTGAGGATTTTTATTGGGATATTGGAAAAGAGGAAAATGAATGTTAGTCTGAAAATCCCCTAGCTGTGTTATTCTTGCACTGTGCTATATTAGGTTAGCATTATAAGGCTAAGTTAGTAGCAGCTGCCACATTTGTAGGTAACCCACTGAGCTGTCCTAATAGAATGCAGGCTTAAGTTAGCGCCTGTGGCTCCATTTTGTATTTTGCAATCCCTATTAGACTGTGACTGAACTAAGTTTTATTATATGTACTGCTTGCTTAAGCAGAAAGCTGCTGGGGTGCATTTTCTCCTAAGGTTGGGCCTCGCTGTATTAGTGGATATATTGTTTATACTTCTGCATACCTTTACCATGAGACGGAGCCTGCTCCCACTGGCTCAGCTGCAGGCACAAACAGAATGACCTTGCCAGAGAGAGATAGTGTGCCCCTCTTTGTCTCTTGCTGCCTTCTGTGGAAGGTTGCTGGGTGGGTGTGTCTTGCGCTCCTGCTGAAATGTATAATTATTACTTCTATGTCTGGGAAAGCCAGTCCCTTGGCAGACATCTTAGGGTGCAGGTCTGAATAGACTCCTCTGCAGAGTATTGCTAATAAAATGCATATTGGCATTCTCTTCTGTCTGACCGATTCTTCATTTTGGGAAGGCATAGCAGGTGGTTGTATATAACCCGCGTGGCCCTAGAGGGCCCTGTCCTTCAGTTGGCGCCCGAAGAGGGACCCCACGAAGTGTGGCCCCCTCACCCGTAATCGGGCCGCAGGGGCCGGGGTGGTGTCTGGTCGGTTGGGCAGATCGGGGCCCCATACACACAAGACCGAGCTTGGTTCTCGCAACTGCCCCGCCCTTCCAATCGGGCGGATCCTCGGCTAGTGGTCACCGGCTGGGGTCCTGAGAAGGCGAAACCTTGGAGCTGACCGTTTGGTCTGAAGAGTCGGCAGTGGAGAATAATTTGACTCGACATGTGTGCACCAGGTGAGTGATTTGATCCTTGGAAAATGGCGCCTTGCTTGAACGACACGAGCCTGTGGGCTGTGTCTGGTACAGTCTGCAGACCGTCTTGTCTTGGACTTGGTGGGTCTGCGGACCCTTGAGGGACACAGAGCGCTTGTGAGCAGTCTACCGGGCAAACTGGTAATTGGCCTCTTTGTGAAAAGGTCCGGGACCGTTCACAGGTAATCTGCCAGACCAACTGGTAACTGGATTTGTTCTTGAAAAGGTCTGGGGCTGAGGCCTGTCCTCTTGTATCAGTACAGTCTCCGGACTGTCTTGGGTGCAGTTTGCGTGCGGACTGCCTTGCTTGGATGACACAAGTCGACAGGCTGTGTCTTGGTTTAGTCTTCGGACTGTCTTGGTTTGAATTTGGCGGGTTAGTGGACCCTTGGAAAAGACACAGAGTGTTCGTGAACAGCCTGCCATGCCAACCGGAAATTTGGCCCGCGCTCAAAAAGGTCTGGGACTGTTTGCGAACAATCTGCCAGGCCAACTGGTAATTTGGACTGTGCCCGAAAAGGTCTGTGGCTAGTGCCTGTCTTATTGAACTTGATACAGTCTCCAGACTGTAGGGCACGATTTTCGGACTGCTTTGGTTTGGTTTTTGGACAATTTTCTATCTTTATTGTTTATTGTTGTCTTTTCCTACTGCTGGTGGTGTTATACTTGTCCATTAGGGACAGTGCCTGTGTCTCACATTGAGATGCCCTGTCTAAGTAAATTGGGGTGTTTTGGGTGTCAGTGTTGTTCTGTTCATTTGATGAACAACAATTGAATTTCTTGCAAGACAAATTGTTCGCCAAAAGGAGTAGGCAGTCGATGTTTGATTCTTTGAGAGTATGGCAGAAGGAAGAAAAAAAGGTAGTCTGATGCAGTCTCCGGGCTGACTTGTGGTTTGAGTGTTGTGTTCGGGTGCTATGAGGTGTGTGGACCGACGTCGGTGGTGGTGCTTGTGAAATGGTTGTTTGAGTGAGTAGCGACTGTGCTCTTCGTGTGGAGGTAAGGATGCTTTACCTCAGCAAGTTGTGTTGTGTGGGGTTTTTTGTTTGACACGGTCTGAGGACCGCCTTTGGGAAAAATACTTGCAATTTCCTTTGCCAGGCAAAATGATGAGTGTGGCCCCTTCTTCTTCAAAATGTCTGGAATGAGCTTAATTTGGTCTCTTGTTGTCATTGTGTTCTGCAGATGCCCATTGGAAATATGGTTTGATCAGAAATACTAGCAAGAATGTACATTTGTTTTGACATAGGAAGAGTGCAACATGAGAAAAATGTAAGGAAGGGATGCGCATTTAAATTGAAAACAGTGTTGGGACGATTCAAGGTAATGTATATTTATGCTGAACAGACACGCATTCTAAAGGTGCAGTAAGGAGAGGTGAAATACACGCTCGTAATTCAGTAGTGCTCAAAAAGGGGGGGAGACAGGAGTTCTGGAAAGGGAGCAGTGTGTTTGCATTTAGAGCTTTCCAGCTTCAGACACGAACGGCTAAGTGGGTGTGTTTTATTTGCCCACAATAGAACATGTATTTAATGTGGAAAAAGTGTTGCAAGCTCTCCGGGCAGTGAGTTTTTAGCTGAATAAAAAGGATTTTCAAAGTTGAAAGACATAGCTTGTGAATTCAGTGTGTGGCAGGCTTGCTATGGCCTTTGGGGAGATAAGGAAGGCATTCCCAAGGAGGGGGCTCACGCTGGGGAGAGAGTTCTGTGAAGGAAGGCAGGAAGGTGAAGGTCATAGCCCAACTCCTGACACAGACAGGCAGATATGCACAGCGCAGAGCCACTCTCCTGAAGAGCAGAGTGCCAGCAAAAGAATGTTAATTGGGTACAGATTAAAAGAACAACGCAGGAGCTAAAAGATTTGGTTCATGAGTTTTGTGAAAGTGTGTATTTAGAGTTTCCACAGCACTGTGGGATAGAATGTCCTGGATGGTACAGAAAGGGTTTGCTCAGGGACATTATTTGCAGGAGATTAAAAAAAAAGAGTTAAAATGCGTATGTACAGTGTAGAGAGGCCTAGTAGGAGACAGCTGTAGCTTTATTTTCAGAAATGTCAATTTGCAAATATCCCTCTGATTTTAATGCTTTTAAAATTCAGCTGTTCTTTTATTCCTACTGTTTCTATCCCTGCAGTGACGTTCAGGCTGTTCTGGTTGTTGCTGCCAGAGGACAGATGAGAGAGTGAAGGTGCTATTTAGATTTTAGTGGACAGGATTTGTGTCTTAAAAGAGGAATTTGATTGTTTATTTGCACATTTGTTTTTATTGTGTTTTTGCAATAGCGACTTGGTTGTAGATATTGGGAAGTGATTGGTCTGTATTGTTTCCTTCTGTTATGTATTTAACATAGTACAGTGCTATGTGTGTATTGGTGGGTGTTTCAGGCACATTAGTTAATGTTTTGTGCTCTCTTGCTCAGATTATTGGACCTTTTTGTATTGTGTTTTTTTTATTTCAGTTAATGCCTAGTTGTGGTGAGCATTTGATGGGTTTGGCATCCTATTATTACTGCCCTCAAGCAGGTGAATGTCTGATGATGGGCAGAGATTTTGATGGGCCTTAATGTAAGTAGAAAGTAGTGTTTGTTTCCCCCCGAGTTTTTGCGGATGTGCCACCCACTTTGTGGGCAACAGGCGATGTAGAGCTGGGATTCCTGCAGAGTTAAAGAGCCTTGTTGTGTATGATTTTGAATTTGGTTGAGAAAGGTGCTGGGGAGGAGAAGGCTGGTACAGTGGAAAAGTACCATTATTTCGATTGTGTTTACTATTTGTGACTCACCTGTGTGCAGTTCAAAGGGAAAATATACATGTGACCCTCCAGTTGTCTGCTGCTCTGACTGTTATTATGTTTCTTCTGCTGCTCAATATTTTTCTGTCACTGATCTAAGGCGCATTTTTGGGCGGTATTGCTTCTAGGGTATATATGATAGATATTTGCCTGGAGTGACATTGGCTGGTTAAGAGATTTAAGTTCTGCTGCACCTTTAGGGCCATGCAGGAAGACAGGACATCTATGAAAGTTTTTTTTCAATACAAGGTAGTTGCTTGCTCATCGTTTCCGGCACATAGCTCAGTCATAGGGACAGCACAGTTAATTAGTGTTAGACATACTATCTTTGATGTGGTTTTACCTGACTTTTTGCCTCTACCTCTTATGTTTTTGATGCTGTGCTGGATTTCATTTTTGCTGGTTCAGATACTGTGGGTGTTTTGCCACTGCTGCTCAGTGTCTCAGTGCTAGTGTTTTCTGTGCAAATGGATATTGTGCTTGGTTCTTCCTGATTGGCATATTGGTTTTACTAGTAGACCCCTAGTGAAGTGCACAGATGGTGGCAGGGCTGGTAGATGAACAGCTGCTAGTCAAGGCCCCCGGGGTGGGGCGCGGTGTGTGTGTGAAGAGTGGGATATGTCCTGATGTGTGTGTGTGTTGTGTCCTGGGTGGTGAAAAGATATAATTTTCCTTTTTCACTCTTGAAAGGCGGTCCTGCTGATAGGACGGAATGGGGAATTTTTTTTTTGGTAACATTTTACGAGTATATCCTTCATAGGGATAAGATAGACAATAGGACTGAGCTGAGAATTTGATAATATATTTCTTGGTAAGTATGGTTTTTAAAGTCTGTGTTTGCAACAAGCACTTTTAGAAAGTGGCTATTTTCTTGTCCAGTTTACTTGTGTGTTTCTGCGTGATTGTGGATAGACTGTTTGGTCTCAGTATGACAGAGACTGAGAATGTGCATTTGGTATTGTGTTCTTTGTGTGGTGTTTTTATTGTGTTGTTGTGGGTGTTTCTACAAATACTTGACTCATTGCCTTCAGGATGAGACTATCTGCTCGTGCCAAGTTCCCGAGGGGGTGAGCAGGGGTTATCTGAAGTGCGTATTCCCCTTGCATTGACTGGAGGGAAGGGTCCCTATTTTGCACAAAGGTACCTACCTTTGCCAACCAAAGACACTAGTTTTTCTTTCACAAATTGTTCTAATTTTTAGTCTTGACTGACTGGGGAGTTTGTTTTCTTTAAAAGGGGTAACTATTTTTGACAGGAGGTCACCTGCTTAGGTCACCTACTGTCGAAGGGGGGAAGGAGACTAGCTCCTGGGCAAATTAGGAGACTAGCTCCTGGGCAAATTAAGTGCATGAACAATGCATGAGATGCATGACGTGCATGAAAAGTATTTTTGGGCAACTAACACTGCGTTTTTCTTTGGCTTCTATGCTTGGTACACGTATTGTTGTGTCCTGTTTTGTGTTGCGGGTACACAAGACAGCTGTACATTTCCCTTGGCTTCTGTGCTTATTACGTGTATTGTTGTGTACTGTTTTGCGTGGTAAGTACGCAAGACAGCTTGTTGTTGTGCGCTTTCTCTCTTTTGAGCCTACCCGAGCTGTCTAGGAACGGTCATGAGACAATTGGTTGGACTCGCTTTAGCCACTCATTTCACAGGATGCTGTGAACATGCTTTTGAATAAACAGAGACACAGCACCTCACCAGTGCACGTCTAATTGGCTATAAAATAACACTGTTTGAACAAATTGTCATGATTAAAAAAATAAATAGTAATAAAAAAATGTGTCACCTTCAAGTACACCATGTTACTGCCCCTCTTTTCTGTAAATTGATGGAATTGGAATTGAGATGAAGATGAAAGGACGGGTAGACTAAACTGATGCTCCCTTTTTTGATGCTTAAGGGGAACTATATGTAAGTGGTTTTTGTTTAAATTCCCACGTGGCAACACCATTATTGTTCATGTTATCGCAATACTACATACAGTCACAGAGGCATCACGAGTCCCTTATCAGTTAGCCTGTGAAATTGAGCTGACAGCCCTTACTAGAGCTGGTGAATAGGTTTTTCCCCTGAATATGATGACACGTGGCCCAGATCGTGAAATGTATTGTGCGCATGATTCACAATACTAGGAAGGGTGCCCGTATTCCCTCGGTAAATGCGCAACACACATTTTTAGTGGTTAACAGTTTTTGAAGAAAATATAGCTCCACAGGAGTTTGTTTGCAACAACAAGCTTTGCTGGAGAATTCATGTACTTGCTACATTATGCTTAATTTGTCAGTTACTTATACAATAAGGATCTCTGTTAAATTCGCAGTTTTAGATTTTCCCGCCACGACCATAACATGAGAGCATGGTCACAAACGCAAAATATAGTTGTTCTTCCTCGAGAAAAATAATTCTAGAGGTGTCTGCAGTCCTGCACAGTAGCGAAGGTTCACCAAGTAGAAGAAGTGTCGTGATCTCTATGACTTATGGAACAAAAGCTTGCTAAGACAAGAAACACAAAGGAGCTGTTGTAATTTGGCAGCACTTAAGTTAAGCATTAGCCGAAGACATCCTGTATTCAGAGGCTAAATTGTCCGCTTTGTGGAATCCATTTTGTATTTCTGGCAGCCATTTTGGTTGCCATGTGCTGCCATGTGCTCGCCATGTGCTCTGTCCTACCTTCCTGTTAACTGCTCTTGAAATCTGCCTAGAGACGAGTTGTATTTAGTTTCTTTTGCTTTGCACATGCTCAGTTGAGCTCGCAGCTGTCCATGCAGCTGTTCCGAGTTTATAAATGTCAGGATGTGTCTACTAGAAGTAGAAACTGTTAGCTCCACCCACTTGTCGACTGTGCATTTCTTGTATGACCTTATATGTACCTAAAACCAGCATTTGTGTTTGTACCGCCTTCATTTGAGCCCCTGTGTGGGTATAAAAGGACCAAGGTCCTTCCATTCGGGTGCTACTTCATGCATTACCGAAGGGTGCTGTGTGAATGTAGCTCCACCTCATGAGGTTTAATAAACTCTATTTTTCTATTCCAGTTTCTGTGCCAACTTCTTCCTATTGGTCTGAGGACTCTGTGCAGAAAGGGAGAACCCCTAAGCACTGGTAGGCCTTGTTGAGGCTCACCACCACAAATTGGCGCTTCCAACGTGGGGCTCATCGGCGACTCGGATGCCCGAAGGATTGGTCGAGATGAAGGATTGGAATCTCGCTTCTGGACGCGATCGCTGCCTGAGGAGACCCGAGTCTTGGCACCCACAGCGTTTTTTCCTTTCTTTCTGATCTGACCATCCCGGCGGCGCCGGTCCTCGACTGAGATCTCTTCTGTTGATTCGCTGTGCAGTGACCATTTGGTCGATTTTGAGACCTTGGCAGTTGGAACCTGGACACCATTTGATTGGTAAGAGCCGTTTTGCAGCACTTGCTGTTGGTTTGATGCCTTTAATTGGTAAGGTAGTTTAGTAACACTTACTGCGGCTTTGTTTGTATGATTGGCCAATTTTGGAATCTGTTTTGTCATTATATATGTATTGCAATACATATAGGCAGGTAATGAGGAGAATTTTCTCTATTTAAAATTGTTTGAACAGCGCAACGTACGAAGAGTACCTTATGCGCTACTTTGATTATAATACTGCATATTTTGCACTATTTTTTGGCATACCTGTTTTCAGCACACTTCGTAGGATGTGTTGCTTTTGTAGTGGTACCAATTTGAGACTTGACGAAGCACAACCAGCCCTCCCGGAGGGGACGCCTAATAGGGATATGTATATTAAGTATGGTATTTCTTCTATAATGTACTGCACGTTATGGAACAAATATACTAGTAAAGATCCTGAGTTGCGTTGGCCGATGTATGGGTCATTTGATTTGCGAAAGATTCAGTATGTGGAACAATGTATGTTTAAACGAAAGACTAGGCAAGATATGTTTGATTGTGTGCGAATGTGGGAGAAAGAAGTGTGTGAGCGAATGAAGCGTGAGCAAGCCTTGATTGATAAAGAACAGCGAAAGCCCATTTATGCGAAAGCATTAGAGTTAAAAAACAAGGAGATGAAAGAAATTAAAGAGAGGGAAGATAGGGAACGCCATTTACAGGTAACTGGCCAATACGCTGTTAGACAGCCCCTTTATCCTATCCTTAATAAACCGCAAGATGATTTCTTGTTATTAGATCGTTCTCCACCTCCGTATATTTTTTCTTCCGCTCCTCATGAGTCAGATGAGGACTCTTTTTCAGACCAGGACAAAGTTCGAGAAACACGCTCAATGTTACCTGCTGGGCGTGCATCTGACATTAGATCTGCTGCGCGTAAAGCCGTTTGTAGTACTACCACTGCTTCAGAACTTTTAGATAGTATAAAAGGATGGCAGGAAAGGGAGCAAATATATTTTACCGATACATTTGCTGCAGAGGTTATTGAACGATTTAGGAAGCATTCGGTAGAAATGGAGCCCGATGATGTAGCAGTTGATTGTAAACAATTACGTGACGGTCTTTTTGTCTTCTCCCAGGTGGCTGACACGATCAGATGCTTGGTTAAACTGCGTGTTGAAGCAGCCCGTTTGCGAGAGGAGAAAAAGGCAGCAGAAGCAGCTGCACTAGCATCTCAGATCAGCATGGCACGACCTCCTACTCCTGAAACAGATAAGAATGTTGTAATTCATGTGAAATCCATGCGGGAAGCCGCGCCTTTATATGTTCCTCCTAAAGGAACGGGTACAGAGGATGATAAGACTTCTACTAATGCGAAAGGGTACTTTATTTATAATTGGGTTTACACTCCTTGGAATAGGGCAGATGTTATGGCCCTTAAAAATGCATTGCCTGACCCGCGAAAGAATCCAGCAGCCTTTTATGAGGAAGTTGAGGGTGCAATTAGCTCTTGTACTATGACTTTGTCTGATATTGATTTGTTTTTTGGATTAATATTACCGCCTGATATGTGGAGAACTGTGTGTAAAATTGATGATAATGCGACATTTGGAGCATTGTGGAAAGATTTAGAGTGGTTAGATGAAGATAGAGAACCTGCACAGAAACCGTGTCAGTTAATTTTAAATCTTCCGGCAGCTATATTAGTTAAGTTAAAGACGATCATTCCCCCTAAAAAGATAGATCGGACAGTGTTAGCGTCTTGCAAGCAAAAGGTAGATGAATCAGTTTCTGACTTTTTCACACGCTTTGAAGAGGCATTCCACGTTTTTAGTGGCCAGTCATTGATAGATGACACGGGTAGGCATCTGTTTGTTGATAAATATGTCGCAAACCTTTTGCCAGGGATAGCTAGTCGCTTAAAGGCCAGTGAGAGTTCATGGCCAGTGAGAGTTCATGGACTATGGCTCTGTATTATGAGCGACAAGAATTAGAAACTAAAGGTAATGAGGACAAAAAGTCTAAAGAGTTGAAAACAAAGGTTATGTTGGCTCAAGCTTATGGTCCGCCTTCTAGAGGTCATGATAGAGGTGGACGCGGATCTTATGGTTCGTCCTTTCCTTCCTATACTCGTTCAAATTTGTCTGTTGATCAGTGTGCGTACTGCAAAAAATGTGGACATTGGCTTTCTGATTGTCCAGTACTGCGTGCTCAGCAGAATCTACGTGGTCGGGGACAAATGAGAAATCGTTCAGGATATCCAGGGCCTAGAGGAAGCGCGAATGATCATGCTCGGTTTGATGCTAATACACATGGGCAGGATGGGTTTAACACTTTTGATAGAAGGAACCAATATCAAATGTCTGACTATGTGCCCTCTGATTTTCAAGATTCTGCTTATGCATAGGGTTGCCTAGGATGGGGTAAGGAATCAGTTGAAGTTCCAGTAGATCAGAGGGGTCCCTATGTTACAGCACATGTTTTGGGCTCTACTGATCAGTTTCTGGTTGATACAGGAGCTACTCGTAGCGCCTTGTCTAAACAGTTGGTTCCAAGGGCTCCCCTGTCTGGCTTAACCATTACATCGATAGGTTTCGATGGAACACCTTCCCTTAGCCCATTGTCACAACCACTTGCATTCGATGTTGATAAGTTTACTGCTCCATGTCCGTTTTTGCTTTCTCCAAACACACCAGACAATATTGTGGGTCTTGATATGCTTAAATATTTCAGGGCTACGATACGGTGTTCTCCGGAAGGAGTATGGGTTATTTTGAATGACAACTACCCTGTGATTGAGAGATCTTGTATTATTAAAGAGGACATTGCACTAGCCTCACTCCCTAGTACTTTGTGGGCTACTTCGGACACTGATTGATTGATGTAGGACAAATGGTTATTCCACCAGTACATATTAGTGTTAAGGAGGGCGCTTTATTGCCAAGACTGCCTCAGTATAAAATTTCTCGAGAAGGAGAAGAAGCACTCACACGTATTGTACATGATTTAATTAAGGTGGGGGTTGTGGAAGAAGTTCCTTACAATGTTTGCAATAGTCCGATTCTTCCCATTTTGAAAAAAGATACTGACACTAGGATCTATAGATTTATCATCGATTTGAGAGAAGTTAACAAGATTGTAGTACCACAGTACCCTGTAGTATCTGACATAACGACATTGCTTACCCTGATCCCTCCAACAGCAACTACATTTTCTGTAATTGATCTGAAGTATGCTTTCTTCTCGATTCCTATTCATCCTGATAGCCGATATTTGTTTGGTTTCACTTTGAATAATAGATCATACAGATTTTGTAGAGTTCCTCAAGGCTATACTGAGAGTCCTAGTATTTACAGTCAAGCATTGAAGAGACAGCTTGATTCCTTTACCCTGCCTAAAGGAGTGGCTCTCATACAATATGTAGATGACCTCTTGTTGGCAGCTGATACACCTGAGCAGTGTGAGAAATGCACTTTGTCCTTGCTTTCTTTTCTTGCTAGACACCACCATAAAGTATCACGGAAGAAATTGCAATATTGTAGACCGAAGGTGACCTATTTAGGACACCTTCTGTCTAAGGAGGGCCGTGCACTGACACCAGATCGCATTCAAGCAATTTTAGACACCTAAGTACCTTCCACGCAGAAAGATGTCCGTGCATTCATTGGTCTGACTTCGTTTTGCAGGCAATGGATATTGGGTTTTTCACACATTGTTAAACCCTTGCTAGCATTTTTAACTAAAAACACTCCGATCCCCCTTCCATGGACAGATGAATGTCAAAATGCTTTTTGTCAGTTGAGACAAGCTCTTTGCTCTGCACCAGTGTTAGGCACACCAGATTACACGAAGGCTTTTACACTCTATGTACATGAGAAAGAAGGATGTGCATTGTCAGTTTTAGTACAGACACACGGGGACAAACAGCGTCCTTGCGCATACCTTTCTGCAGTTCTTGATCCTGTTGCTCGTGCATTACCTGGGTGCTTCCGTTCAGTTGCAGCGGCGGCTGTGTCCATACGTCAGAGTGAAGGGATAGTTTTGTCACACAAACTGTTGGTGCTAGTACCCCATGCAGTAGATGCCCTTTTGAATCAGACTAAGACTCAGCACTTAACTAGTGCTCGTTTGACAGGATACGAATTGACACTGCTAGCACCTCATATTACCTTGAAGAGATGTGCGACACTGAACCCAGCCACTTTGTTGCCATATCCTGCGACTCAGTCTCAGTCAAAGGAGCCTCACGATTGCATATTCCTTACTGAGGAGCAGACAAAGGGTCGCATCGATTTGCAAGATACGCCCCTTCCAGATGTAGATGGGGAACTGTGGGTTGATGGGTCCTGTCTGAAGTTACCAGATGGCACGACTTCAGCTGCTTATGCAATTACCACGCTTGAGACAGTAGTGGAAACAGCTCGCATACCTCAGAAGTCAGCTCAAGCAGCTGAACTAATAGCTTTGACACGAGCGTGTGAGCTTAGCACTGACTTGTGTGTGAACATTTACACGGATAGCTGCTATGCTTTTGGAGTGGTTCATGATTTCGGCCTACTCTGGAAGGAAAGAGGTTTTCTTACATCCCATGGGATGCAGATAATGCACGGAGAGTTAGTGCATAATCTCTTGACTGCACTTACATACCCAAAGAGAGTTGCTATTATGAAGTGTAGCGCACACAAGAAAGTGACTGACAAAATAGGACAAGGCAATGCCTTTGCAGACCGCGTAGCCCGTGAAACTGCGATGCAGAGAAGCACTACATCCATGTACGTAGTGAAATCACAAGCTGAGCGTTGGCATGATGCTAGAGAGGAAGTATTGGATATACAGAGATCTGCTTCTGTGGAAGAGTTTGAGCAATGGTCTAAAGAAGGAATGTTAGATGATGAGGGTTGTTGGCGTAACAAAGAAATGAATAAGTGGTAATTGCCTGCAGCCTATTTACAACCTATGGTTCAAATGGCACATGGGCTGGCACATGTTGGAGCTCTAGCAATAACTAAACTGCTTACACAAGTTTGGGAGCATCCTGAAATTGCTAGCACAGCCAAAAGAGTAGTACAGTCCTGTTTGATCTGTTGGCAGTATAATCCTGGAAAAGGGACACGAACTCCTACAGGAGGGTTTGCTACACCAACCGCACCTTTTGAAGTTTTGCAGATGGATTACATCCAACTCCAACGCTGCAATAATCTGAAATATGTCCTAGTGGTGGTATGTGCCTTCAGTAAGTGGATAGAGGCATACCCTACAAAGGATAATACTGCTCTCACCACAGCAAAGGTGCTTCTAAAGGAGTTTTTCCCTAGATACGGTGTTTGCAAACTTTTGTGGAGTGACAATGGACCTCATTTTATTGGGCAAGTTGTTGAGCATGTACTGAAAGGATTAGGGATCAAACAGAAATTCCATACAGTTTTCCACCCGCAATCAGCAGGATTGGTGGAAAGGTATAACGCTACTTTAAAATCAAAATTGGCGAAAATACTGGCTTCCACGTCTCTAAAGTGGCCAGATGCACTACCATTGGCATTATTGTCCATAAGTTCGGTGCCACATTCACGATCAGGTCTTACCCCTATGAGGTGGTGTTTGGGAGACCGATGAACATTTGGGGAATTCCTAAGCCACGCCCCATACATGATGTTCCTTGTGTTCTGATGAATGATTATTTGGCACAGTTAACCGACAGTTTGGTTTCTATTCATCAACAGGTTCGAGAAGCTCTTCCTGACAGATCTACAGGTGAGGCCCACGAACTCCGTCCTGGTGATCACGTAATGGTCAAGGTCTTCGACAGATCAAACAGCTTCAGCCGAGGTGGCGAGGACCAGAGCAGGTGCTACTTGCGACAAGGACAGCAGTTCGAGTGACAAACAGAAAGAATTGGATTCACAGCACACACTGCAAACGCGTGTCGCCTGCCTTGGTGGAACCTGCTGTGTTGACCGACCATCAAGAGATTCTGGAGACGGAGAAAGGCCAAGCTATCTCACCTGAAGAATCTGCGGAATCTTCCCGGACCACACGATCACAGGAGTATCCAGATATCAATTGAGACCGAGGAAAGAATCTGCAGTTTTGAAAAAGACTGGTTGAGCTACTGCCCTGGGTTAGTGAAACGGAGAGCCGTTGTGGCAAGGGGAGAGGGATCAGCCCTGCATTAGTGTAGTGACACCCGCCTTGGCCCATGGTGAAGAAATCAACGGCTGCCCAGGGAGAAGAGCTCCAACGATTGTTTTCAACAAATTTTTAGAAAGATCAATCATTACTGTTGCTGAAATGAATAACAAAAGAATCATTTGTGCTGTAGGGTTTGTTGTTGCTATGGTGGCTATGTCAGCAATTACGTGGTACATCGAGAAGGTGGCTCCTGTTCGACAGCTTTTTGTTGCCACTACGCCAGTACCAGTGGAACACTACTACTTCACTCTTCCCTACCATGAGCAGAAGCATCGACAATCATATCTAAACAATACCTTTATTCAGATGTTGCACCATACTCACAATGCTACAAATACTACCAACTGTTGGGTGTGTGGGATGATTCCTGCACATCAAAAGAAAGGAGGAACACCTTTTATTCCTCTTCCATTTTCTCACAATGGTTCTTGTCAAGCTTGGTATGCGCTCTTGTTTGCATATGGAAAGCCTTCAGTAGGTGGGATTATTTTTCAACTTAATAAAGTGTGTTATCAAAATAAAGAAGGTTATCCACAAGCCAAAGGGACTAAATGGGAATGGGAAGAGTATCAACCGGACAATATTTCAACAACACATGCCTTCACAAATGTGAGAATAATAAAGAACATTGGACCTTTTGTGATTTCTGTGACAAAAACTAAAGCAGATTTGTGTATCTGTAGTGTTGGAAGAATTCCAGTGGGGAGGAGCGAGTGTACTGTAATCCTGACCATTGAAGGTGCCAATAAGAGCACTTTCACAGCCTCGCATAATACGTATTTTGTGTGTGGAAATAACAGATATTATCAATTACCTGTTGGGTGGTCAGGAATCTGCTATGTATTTTTTCTGTTGCCCCCTGTGTTTCTGGCACCTGCATTGTATCACCGTGATTTTAAACTGTACAATGATATTTCCAAAAACAGAAATAAGAGGACAATAAGTATGGATGAAGTTGACCAAACCGACACTACCCTACAACAATATGTTGATTTCAACTTGGGCTTATTTTTCTTTGTGGGTGCTGCATTAAACAGCAGAAAGATCAGGCGATTAACTCGTGTTGTGGAAGCTGTTACCAATCAGACAGCTATGGCACTTGGGAACATTACAGAGGAACTACAGATTGCAAGGATTGTAGCACTCCAGAATAGGATGGTGTTAGACGTGATTTTGGCTGATCGAGGTGGTGCATGTCGCATCATAGGTAGCAGCTGTTGCGTATTCATACCGGATCACTCACCTTCAGTATATGACGCAATATCAAAACTGCATAAGATTGCTGCAGAAATTCATTCAGAGACTGGTACTTGGACTTTTGCTGGATGGTTTTGGACTCTTGTTTCTGCTTGGGGCTGGAAGCTACTGACTATCCTGTGTGTAATAATTATGATACTTTTTACATGCTGTGTATGTATCCAATGTGGTCCAATGCTTTGCTCCATTTGCATCTCTGCTTGTATACCTGCCAAAAGGAACGTTGCTGAAACAAAGGCCCAACAAATGTTGAATAAAGAGGTGGCCGAAATAATGTTAATAGATGTACGGGATGAATATTTAGATTACCCCAGATAAACGAATGTCTTCAGCTAATGCTGAAAGGATCGTCTGTTGTAATTTGGCAGCACTTAAGTTAAGCATTAGCCGAAGACATCCTGTATTCAGAGGCTCTATTGTCCGCTTTGTGGAATCCATTTTGTATTTCTGGCAGCCATTTTGGTTGCCATGTGCTGCCATGTGCTCGCCATGTGCTCTGTCCTACCTTCCTGTTAACTGCTCTTGAAATCTGCCTAGAGACAGAGTTATATTTAGTTTCTTTTGCTTTGCACATGCTCAGTTGAGCTCGCAGCTGTCCATGCAGCTGTTCCGAGTTTATAAATGTCAGGATGTGTCTACTAGAAGTAGAAACTGTTAGCTCCACCCACTTGTCGACTGTGCATTTCTTGTATGACCTTATATGTACCTAAAACCAGCATTTGTGTTTGTACCGCCTTCATTTGAGCCCCTGTGTGGGTATAAAAGGACCAAGGTCCTTCCATTCGGGGTGCTACTTCATGCATTACCGAAGGGTGCTGTGTGAATGTAGCTCCACCTCATGAGGTTTAATAAACTCTGTTTTTTCTATTCCAGTTTCTGTGCCAACTTCTTCCTATTGGTCTGAGGACTCTGTGCAGAAAGGAGAACCCCTAAGCACTGGTAGGCCTTGTTGAGGCTCACCACCACAAATTGGCGCTTCCAACGTGGGGCTCATCGGCGACTCGGATGCCCGAAGGATTGGTCGAGACGAAGGATTGGAATCTCGCTTCTGGACGCGATCGCTGCCTGAGGAGACCCGAGTCTTGGCACCCACGGCGTTTTTTCCTTTCTTTCTGATCTGACCATCCCGGCGGCGCCGGTCCTCGACTGAGATCTCTTCTGTTGATTCGCTGTACAGTGACCATTTGGTCGATTTTGAGACCTTGGCAGTTGGAACCTGGACACCATTTGATTGGTAAGAGCCGTTTTGCAGCACTTGCTGTTGGTTTGATGCCTTTGATTGGTAAGGTAGTTTAGTAACACTTACTGCGGCTTTGTTTGTATGATTGGCCAATTTTGGAATCTGTTTTGTCATTATATATGTATTGCAATACATATAGGCAGGTAATGAGGAGAATTTTCTCTATTTAAAATTGTTTGAACAGCGCAACGTACGAAGAGTACCTTAAGCGCTACTTTGATTATAATACTGCATATTTTGCACTATTTTTTGGCATGCCTGTTTTCAGCATACTTCGTAGGATGTGTTGCTTTTGTAGTGGTACCAATTTGAGACTTGACGAAGCACAACCAGCCCCCCTGGAGGGGACGCCTAATAGGGATATGTATATTAAGTATGGTATTTCTTCTGTAATGTACTGCACGTTATGGAACAAATATACTAGTAAAGATCCTTAGTTGCGTTGGCCGATGTATGGGTCATTTGATTTGCGAAAGATTCAGTATGTGGAACAATGTATGTTTAAACGAAAGACTAGGCAAGATATGTTTGATTGTGTGCGAATGTGGGAGAAAGAAGTGTGTGAGCGAATGAAGCGTGAGCAAGCCTTGATTGATAAAGAACAGCGAAAGACCATTTATGCGAAAGCATTAGAGTTAAAAAACAAGGAGATGAAAGAAATTAAAGAGAGGGAAGATAGGGAACGCCATTTACAGGTAACTGGCCAATACGCTCTTAGACAGCCCCTTTATCCTATCCTTAATAAACCGCAAGATGATTTCTTGTTATTAGATCGTTCTCCACCTCCGTATATTTTTTCTTCCGCTCCTCATGAGGAAGATGAGGACTCTTTTTCAGACCAGGACAAAGTTCGAGAAACTCGCTCAATGTTACCTGCTGGGCGTGCATCTGACATTAGATTTGCTGCGCGTAAAGCCGTTTGTAGTACTACCACTGCTTCAGAACTTTTAGATAGTATAAAAGGATGGCAGGAAAGGGAGCAAATATATTTTACCGATACATTTGCTGCAGAGGTTATTGAACGATTTAGGAAGCATTCAGTAGAAATGGAGCCCGATGATGTAGCAGTTGATTGTAAACAATTACGTGACGGTCTTTTTGTCTTCTCCCAGGTGGCTGACACGATCAGACGCTTGGTTAAACTGCGTGTTGAAGCAGCCCGTTTGCGAGAGGAGAAAAAGGCAGCAGAAGCAGCTGCACTAGCATCTCAGATCAGCATGGCACGACCTCCTACTCCTGAAACAGATAAGAATGTTGTAATTCATGTGAAACCCATGCGGGAAGCCGCGCCTTTATATGTTCCTCCTAAAGGAACGGGTACAGAGGATGATAAGACTTCTACTAATGCTCACCACCACAGAGCCATTGCTTTGAAATTCCCTTTTGAGGTTCTTCAGATAAATAATATAGGAATGGACAGATACACTACTTCAAAGCATGTCCGAATTATTCTTTCAGAGCTTAGTAACTGAATTAAGGCTTACCCTACTACTTGGGATTGGGAGAGAAAAAAATTAATTGTGTAACGTTTTACCCTTGCCAGTTCACTAAAAGTTCGTTTTATACTCGCTAATAGGTCCGGGACGCCCTTCAGTCACAGGGAGCGAGAGAGGGGTCGGACGTGATGCACAGCCTGGCTGCTTGCTATGGAACACCTATGAATATGACCAAGGCGAAGCTGCAGAGCAAAGACATGCTGGACAAGGCAGTACCACAGAGAAGGAGAAAAAGATAGAGAAGGGCTATCTAGGAGCCCCAGCCTGTTGATCTACTTGTGTCTGAGTCCCAGCCATTGAGCCTAGTTGGTGGGCTCACCTGTGTTTGAGTCTCTGCCCCTTGGTCCATCTTGAGTCTGACCCCCCTTCTTCCTTTGACCCCCTTTTGTGTAAGGTACAATGTCCGCCGGACGGTGGTACAGTGCACCAAGGTAGAATAGGGTTAGTAGAGATGGACTTCATGGATGAAGAATAGGGTGCGAGTACCCTGTCTAAGGTACCAGTGATAGAGTAGAGAAAGAGAGTTTGGTGCATTGTTCGGACAGTCAACGCACAGGTCATAGGGACTGTGATCCTAAGAAATACCTTGCCCTGCAACGTGGGATCTGGATCCAAGCTGGACGCACAGCTCCACCGCCGGTGCTCAATAGCGCCTACGCTAGATGAACAATAGGAGCCTACCAGTGATGGCTCTCTGAAAAGACACTGGAAAGAAGAGTTTTGCCCATCCTCTCATTCCCTGGCCACCAATTCCATTGTGTTGTATTTCTCTCCCAATCACCATGTATCCGTTTGGTTCCCCAATTGACGAGGAAAATAGCCCTTTTTGCACCTCTCTGTTCAGAGCGGGAACAGTACATAGAAAGTACAAGTTGCATCCGTAGTTGTTATTGTGCTAATAATAGTGTTAGGAATATCCTACTCCATGAATGAAAAGTATCCTATGCACTCCCAAGTTCATGCAGCACCTGCTTCTCTTGTGAACATGTTTGTTACTTTGGCTCCTCGCATAGGGGAGCACAGGAGGACATAAAATGATGAAATAAGTGTCTAGATTGGTGTACCTTCGATTCCGTTCTCCAGTCCCAGATATGACATTTATTGATTTCCGCGCTGCAAATTAATGTGTACACTATGCACCTGTCATGACAGTTATTATATTCATTGAAACACGCCAAATTATTGTTAAGGGAAGTTGAGACCACCCCTCAAACATTCCCTTTAATTTTTGCAGCATTTTTTATCATAATTTAAAGGGAAAAGACTCAAGACATTATTTGTTACTAATATCCCAAGATACCTTATTGGGGACAACTTCCTTGATGATGGTTGAAGTAGAATAGAGAGATCAGAGGCTAGTACATTAAAAAGCAATATTTATGTTTTGGTTGGATTTATCTTATACCCTCCTATTCGTGTAAAGTCTGTTATAGTCTGGATTGTGCGGTTGATATTAGATTGATCAGGCTGAAGATAATATCATCTGCGAAAAGATTGAGCTTAGCCATCCCTTCCACAAGTACCCTTAAAATGTCCCTGCGAAGTTGCTCTGCTAGGGGGTTCAATAAAAAATGTAAATAAAATAGGGAAAGGGGGATCCTTGTAGTGTTCTCCTTTAGATTATTATTGAGCCAGCCATGCTAGAGTTGACGATCACCTTAGCCCCTGAATATAAACTCGAGAGCATTGCAGAAAACTGTGGTGGAAAAACACATTTATACAGACTATAGAACAGGGCATCCCAGTTTACCAGGTCGAATGCGTTTTCAATATCGATCATCATTTTAGGGCTTTTGTGTTGTTCGTAGAAAAGTAGTCTATTGCCTGGATTAAAAATTGAGTATTGGTCGACATTAAGGGGCCCAACTACGAAGCCACAATGATCTACATGAATTAATTGTTGTGGTGCTGGGGATATGTGAATTGCCCAGATTTCCATCAATAATTTATAGTCCATTTTAAATAAACTAATTGGTCTATATGAATGGACAGATTGCGTGTTTTTGTCTTTCTTTAAAAATTAAATAATTGTTGATTCTTCAAAGGTTGAAGGGACCTCTCCTCCCTCTTTGATAAAATGAAAAAGATCTGCTAAAAAAGGCACCAGTTCACTGAAGAAAGTCTTAAAAAATTCTGTAGGGAGCCTGTCATTTCCACATGCTTTAGCATTTGGCATTGTGTTTAATGCCTCTAAAATTTCCACAGGTGTTATAGTCTTCAGAAGGGACTGAGACTGTGAATTGGATAGGGTTGGGAGGTGAATAGTGGAATAATACTGCGCAATGATAGTCCTTGGGACACTATATTGTGTTTGATAGATGTCTCTATAATGCTGCAAAAACATGTTGGCTATCTCATCCTCTTCTATTACTAATTGCCCGGTGTCAGGATTCTCAATAGATTTGATCGAAGCTTTTTCACTTTTGATCTTAGTGGACCAAGCCCAAAACTTGCCAATATGTTGATTTTCTTTATATGTTTTTTGTTGTTACGTCTTAGATTTGTTGATCACCTCCAAAATAAAGAAATCCCTTCGGCTTTGTTTTGCTATTGTTATTGAACGTTACACTGCCTCTATCCGGAGTACCACACCCTATCTTCAGTTGCATTATCTAGTGCTGCCTGTAAATTCGATATCCGCAGCAAGCGTTCTTTATTCTGGTTAGCCTTAAAGGCAATGATTCTCTCCTTTAATTTTGCCTTAAAAGCCTGCCAGATAGAGAACAGAGAAGCTGTTGCGTGCTTTATAGCAAAAAACTCTGAAATTATCTGTTTCGTTCCCTTCACAAATTGTGGATTCGAAAGCAAGGATCTATCAAGCTGCCATCTTGGTCTATCCCTTTTTCTTAAATCGAGCTATTACAGATATCAAAGAGTGGTCAGAAAAAGCGCTAGCCCGTAAGTCAGATTGCCCTCTCTTTAAAAGTTTTGGAACTAAAAAAAATCGATATGTGAAGCAGTTTTAAATCTTTGTGAGAAGCATGTATATTGTTTGATATTGGGATGGTCTTCTCTCCAGGGATCCAGCAACTGATAACTAGCCTTAAAAGCCTCTATTATTTTGTTTGTCTTTGGTTTTGGCTGATTTTTATTTTTATTTGACGTATTGTTATATGGGGTTATGTGGCCCTTAGATACATTGTCGACATTGCTAAGTTAGCATGAGTTTTGCTTGCCCTATGCTGCTGCTTTTGCGCACGCCTCTGCTAAGAGATTGTTTTCCCGACACTTTGCCTCTGCCCTGTACATGATAACAGATTGTTTTTCACGTTCTCAGCTTTCCCTTCAATTCTGTCTGAACATAATGTGCAAGGTCGATCAACAATGTCTCTTGTTATTCTGCTCTGGTCAGTCCCTATTACCTAGACAAAACATGTTACCAACAGCTGCAATATGGAAGAATCGAGCTTTGATATAGCGTTGTTTCATGTTTTTGAAACACTCTCGAAGAAAGCCGTTCCATGGAGCTGAGCTCTGCTGTTCCTATGATGTAAACCTTTGCATTTAGGCTTTCAGGTAGGGGGTCTGCTAATAATGCCTAGAGATCTTCTGTTAAATAAAATAACTTCTTACTACCAAGGGAGGGTGATTAGGCCCAGTTATTTTGCCTTTTTCACAGTCTTTATAAAATGACAACTCCTTTTGTATTCAATGGTATTGTAACAATGCTAATGATGCTTGCTTTATGCATTGTGCTGCTGGTCGTGGTTCGCATACTGTTTTATGAATCACTATAGTCAAAATAAACATTTGAACTTATTTAGGGGCATATCTACAAGGGCTGGTGATAAAATTATCGCCGCTTTAGCGTCCGTTTTCGGATGAAAAGCGGCGATCATTTTATAGCCCTATTAGCAAGGACACGCTAACACGTGAATCCATGCTACATCGCCCTTTCCCTTATCGCCCAGCTCTGCATCTCTAATGAGATGCAAAGTGGGCGTTCCTCCCCAGGATAACGGGAGAAATGTCGCTAAGCGACATTTCTCCTATTATCAAGCCTCAGGCAAAGAAGCATAGCGACAAGAAAAGTAGCGATAACCTCAGTTATCGCTACTTTCCTAACGCCTGCTTCAAGACTGACTTAGCCATGATATCCTATGGAAGGTGGATATCATGGCTAAGTATGTCTTGCCCTATCAGCAAGCTATCGCCAAAGTTGTGCGATTATCGCTGGATTTCCAGCGATAATCGCACAGTTGGCAGCTTGCGCTCTGAATTTTATCGCTTTGGAGATAAGCGTTGCTGATAGCACGCTATCTCCGCGATAAAATTCAGAGTTGGCCGGCGATAATTATCCTCACGCTGATAATTATCGCCAGCCCTTGTAGATATGCCCCTCAGTGACACTGATTATTTTTATTGTGGACAAGTACGTGAGAGCGAAAGATTGTCTTGTTCCCGCGACTCTGAGGTGAGTCGGGAGTGCTCGTGTTCTGGGTTGTCTAAACATTCGTAGCTTCTTGATATTTGTAGGAGACCGAATGAGACACTATTGCTAGTCAGTTGGGATTTTGGGTACTAAGGTGATAGGAGGTACACCCCTATTTACTGAGGTCCTGTTTTCTTGTGCATAGTTCTGTGTATGAGCAGAATCCCCACAACATGGCGCCGCCAACTTTTGGTCTGGTTCTTATCTGCGAGACACTTGAGTAGTGCTCGTGCTGGTCCACAATACCCTCACTTCTGTTTCCGGAGACAGCTGTGACGGAGTAACCTCCTATATTGACATTTTTATAGGTTTATTCAAGCTTGAAGTTTTAAAAGGTATTTCTTTTCTTATAACCCGTGTTTGCGCTGCCACTCTTTAAGTTGTTCTACTGTCTTCTCCATAATGGCTGTAGTTGATATTCCGGCTCATAGCAGAGCCACGCTGAGGGCGCACTTGACTCGTTATGCAGTCCCTGATGCTGGGGCCGTGCTTATTTTTGTGGAGGAAGCCGATCCGGCTCACCAGTTTTAAGTTTTTTACTCTTGGGTCACCTTACCGGCGGTGGATGGAACTGATGATATGTTTCACACATATACTGCCACTGCCGTTCCTCAGCAGTATCAGCCTTATAGAGCTCTTGAGATTCCGCTTACAGCTTGGCAACACCGTATTTGGTTTAATGGCGCCCTTCCTCACCCATTGACGGCAGTCCGTTTAGGCCCTTTATCTATAGATGGGGCCAAAGGGACAGTTTTGTCTGGGTTTACCCCACACCCACGTGCTTTTACAACTGCAACTCTGGCAGAGCTCCGCGTCTTCCACACATCTTTAATACGCGTATATAGAGCTCTAATACAGTACGTAACACGCACCATCCAGGTGGGACCACCGGGCCCTGCTGTACAACTTACGGGTCCTGGTGGCGTGACCATCAGTCCCGTTATAGTTAATTCTGTCATGGGCAAGTGCCCACAGAATAAGGATGAATTTCCTTATTGGCTTGCCGAGAAATTTGGACAGATAAAAGCTGTCTTTCCTAATACAACTCCTGTGGAGAAACACAGGATCCTAACTATTAGTTTACCCAAAGACTAAGGGGCCGATTCCGATCTCGGCCGGTAGGGCTCCGAATCGGATTGGGCTTTACCGGATCCGATTCGGAGCCCTGTTTCCCGACCGATTCGTACGTGCGTCCGGCCGAGCGAGTACGATGCGAAATCTCCGACCAACTCGTTCGCGAGACCCAACCGCACCGACCGACTCGTTCACGAAAGCCGACCGCTCCGACCGACTCGCACGGACATGCCTCGCACCGCGCAATGGAGACGTTCCCCGGCCGGGTAAGTACGATGCGCGCCTCGAGCAGTCCGACCGACTCGCGCCGTCCGGCTCAAAAGAGCAGTCGGAGCCGCACTTTGGGGGTACGTGTCGGACCCCCCTGTATGCCTAGCCACGTGAGTCGCACACAGGGGGGACCCATGGGTCCCCCCTACCTGTGCATGTACGACACGACCAGCTTCGACGCGTACCCGCTGTAGGGGGCGCCCTTGTTCGCCTCGCACCCATTGAGTCAATGGGAGACCCCGTACGCGTTGTACGACCGGCTCCCATTGACTTCAATGGGAGTCCGACCGAATCGAGTCCGATAGCATACGAACGCATCGTACTCGTTCGGTCGGACTGCTAGGGTCCGATTCGGTCGGAAATCTCTCCGGGTCCGGCTCGGTCGGAGAGATTTCCCGCCCGAATCGGAATCGGCCCCTTAATTCCCAAATTGGCTGATTGTAACACCTGGGGCAGGGTGTTTGCAGCGGTATATTCTATGGGGCATATTACCAAGGATGTGCGATAATTATCGCAAAGCGCACTTAGCGCTGTTTTCTTTATCGCCGTCTATCGCTGGATTACATCGCGGAGATAGCGCGTTATTATCAACGCTTATCTCCAAGGCGATAGAAAATCCAGCGATAGCGGCGAAACCCAGCCATAGCTCGCGAAATCCAGCGATAAATTCCATGCGCTAATGAAAAGCTTGCTAATAGGCAGGTGAGGACTTAACCTTACAATCCACCTCCCATTGACTAGAATGGTTAAGTCAAGTTTTAAAGAGGTGTTAGATTCCAGCGATAATCGCGGTTAGCGCAAATTATTTTATCGCTTTTAGTTGGGAACGCCTACTTTGCATGTCATTAGCGATAATTATCGCTGACATGCAAAGCGGTAAGAAAACGGCCGCTTTCTCCATAAAGCTGTCGCTAACAGCTGTTAGCGACAGCTTGCTAATAGGGCGATAAAAATATCGCCGCTTTAGCGGCAAAAAGTGCCGCTAAAGTGGCGATGCTGCCCTTGATAATATGCCCCCAAGTGTTTCGGCACTCCCTCCATGACCATACTCCCCTCTGTGATTAAACGCGTTCAAGATGAACATGGAGCAGAATCGGCTGCCGAGCTGGGGATGAGACTGGTGGGAGTGTTCAACGTGGTTGCTGATATGATCCTTGCGAATGTCAAAGGCGAAGCCGTTAGCTTTCAAGTGGCAAACCACTTAGAAGCGGTCGCGGAGGCTGACAGACGCAAGAATTACCAAAGATTATTGCGAAGGCTTATAAAACCATAGGCCGCAATAGTCTGGGAAATAAGCCTACAACTCAAACACAAACGCAGTCTCTAAATCAACAGAAAGCCCAGCCTGATAAGGATGGGCGCCCTTTCTTTCCTAAAAAGAATTGGCAAATGAATAAGAAACAGGGTTCCCAACAGCAGAAGCAGGGTTCGCGTGCCAGTTCACCGACCCCTGATGCTTCTGAAGCTACTTATAACTTGCGCGATTGCGCTAAAATTAAGTCTCCTGATAGATTTCAGGTTCCTGATCAGCATTCTCCTCGTTCGTCACAGGAAACATCAGGCTCACAAGCCAGTGGAGGTGATCGCCAGGATCGGGGTAGAAGTCAACCTGGGTCACAACTTCGTGAACAGCCTCGACAGTTTGAAGTCAAGGACAAGCAGGGTGATTCAATCAATCAATCACAGAATTTGAGGAGCGCACTACTTACCCGCGAGGGTCTCAAGGCGCTGGGGAGAGGGAAGGGGGGGGGATGCTGCTACTGGTCGAACAGCCAGGTCTTGAGTAGCCTCATGAAGGTCAGCAGGTCTTGGGTCTTTCGTAGGCTTAGTGGAAGGGTGTTCCAGGTCTTGGCGGCGAGGTGTGAGAAGGATCTGCCGCCGGTGGTTGTTCTTTGAATGCGGGGGACGGTGGCGAGGGAGAGGTCGGCGGAGCGGAGCTGGCGGTTGGGGACGTAGAAGAAGAGTCGTCTGTTGAGGTAGGCTGGGCCAGTTTTGTGGAGTGCCTTGTGTGCGTGGGTGAGGAGTTTGAAGGTGATCCTCCTGTCGACGGGGAGCCAGTGCAGGTTCCTCAAGTGGGGGTGATGTGGCTGTGGCATGGTACGTCGAGGATCAGTCGTGCGGAGGCGTTTTGTATGCGTTGTAGTCGCTTGATGAGCTTGGCCGGGGCTCCCGCGTAGAGGGCGTTCCCATAGTCTAGTCTGCTACTGACGAGGGCCTGGGTGACTGTTCTTCTTGTGTCTGTCGGGATCCACCTGTAGATCTTGCGAAGCATGCGGAGGGTGTTGAAGCAGGAGGAGGAGACTGCGTTGACTTGCTTGGTCATGGAGAGCGTTGAGTCGAGGATGACTCCCAGGTTGCGTGCGTGGTCAGTGGGTGTCGGGGCTGCTCCCAGCGTCGTTGGCCACCAGGAGTCGTCCCAGGCTGAGGGGTTGGAGCCGAGGATGAGGACCTCCGTTTTGTCCGTGTTCAGCTTTAGTCGGCTGATCTTCATCCAATCGGCGACGGCCTTCATTCCGTCATGGAGTTTGGCTTTGGCGGTGAGGGGTCCTTGGTGAGGGAGAGGATCAGTTGAGTGTCGTCGGCGTAGGAGATAATGTTGAGGTCGTGTTGTCTGGCGATGCGTGCGAGCGGGGCCATGTAGATGTTGAACAGTGTTGGGCTGAGGGACGATCCCTGGGGTACGCCGCAGATGATCTTGGAGGCTTCGGATCGGAAAGGTGGGAGGCGGACTCTCTGGGTTCTGCCGTCGAGGAAGGAGGTGGTCCATTCCAGGGCCTTGTCTCGGATCCCTGCGTCGTGGAGGCGTGCGCGTAGAGTGCGGTGGCAGACAGTGTCGAAGGCGGCGGAGAGGTCCAACAGGATGAGGGCTGCGGTCTCGCCATTGTCCAGCAGGATCCTGATGTCGTCGCTGGCGGCGATGAGGGCAGTCTCAGTGCTGTGGTTGCTGCGGAACCCTGATTGGGATGGGTCCAGGATGCTGTTTTCTTCGAGGTATCGGGTTAGCTGTTTGTTGACGATCTTCTCGATGACCTTGCCTTGGAACGGAAGCAGAGAGATGGGCCGGAAGTTCTTGAGGTCTCTCGGGTCCGCCTTGGGTTTTTTGAGTAGGGCGTTGATCTCTGCGTGTTTCCAGCTCTCTGGGAAGGTCGCGGTCTCGAAGGAGAGGTTGATGATGTTGCACAGGTGGGGTGCGATGGAGCTGCTGGCTTTGTTGAAGATGTGGTGCGGGAAAGGGTCTGACGGGGAGCCGGAGTGTATTGTGCTCATGGTCTTGATGGTGTCCTCGATGTTCACGCTGGCCCAGGCTGGCAGGGGGTCGTGGTCGATGGTGTGTGGCGGGTCTGGTGTATCGATCTTAGTTGGGGTTGTCTGGGTGTTGAAGCTGTCGTGGATGTCGGCGATCTTGCGGTGAAAGAAGGTGGCAAGGGAATCGCACAGGGGTTGCGACGGCGGGATGTCGTTGGTGTTGGAGCTGGGATTGGAGAGTTCCTTCACGATGTTGAAAAGCTCCTTGCTGTTGTGTGCGTTGTTTTCGAGACAGTCTTTGAAGGAGATTCTCTTGGCGGACCCGATGAGGTGGTGGTGGTTACGGATGGCGTCTTTGTGGGCTGTGTGGCTGTCCGGTGTCTTATCGCTGTGCCATTTCTTCTCTAGTTTCCGGCAGGTACGCTTGGAAGCTAGGAGTTCCGGGGTGAACCAGCTGGCTCTTTTGGTGGTGTCGCTGTAGGTGAGCTTTTTCAGCGGGGCGAGGGTGTTGGCACAGTCGTCCATCAATCGTCTGATGTTGCAGGCAGCGTCGTCGGTGTTGGATGGGTCGGAGGGAGGGCTGAGAGCGAGGGTTGCCCGGAGTTGGTCTTCGGTGACTTTGCTCCAGCAGCGGCGTGGGATCTGTTGGGTGCGGTGGTGTGTGGTGGGTTTCTGGAAGGTGAAATGGATGCAGCGGTGGTCGGTCCAGAGGAGTTCCGTGGTGTGGCTGAAGGAGACGTGGGAGCTTGAGGAGAAGATGGGGTCAAGCGTGTGGCCAGCGCAGTGGGTCGGTGTTGTGACGAGTTGGCTCAGGCCGAGGTTGGCGAGGCTGTCGATCAGGGTGGTGGAGTTGCTGTCGTTGTTGTTCTCCAGGTGAAAGTTCAAGTCTCCGAGGAGGATGTAGTCGGTAGAGGTCAGGGCGTGCGTGCTGATGAAGTCGGCGATGGAGTTGCTGAACTGGGGTCGGGGCCCAGGGGGTCTGTAGACAAGGGTGCCTCTAAGGGTGGTGTTGGGGTCCGTGTGGATCTGGAAGTGCATGAGTTCGGCGGTGCTGAGAGTGTCGTCGGTGCTGGTCGAGACCCTGATGGTGTTCTTGTGGACGATGGCGATTCCTCCTCCTACTGCGTTGATGCGGTCTCTGCGGGTGATCTTATAGCCGTCTGGGATGGCTATGGCGATGTCGGGGCGGAGGAGTCGTTCATCCAGGTCTCTGTCAGGAAGGCGACGTCTGGTGATGATGTGTCGAGCAGGTCCCAGAGCTCGACGGCGTGTTTGCGTGCGGAGCGGGTGTTCAGTAGGATGCACCGGAGGTGGTTGAGGTCCTTCTTGGCGGGCGCCTCGGTGGCTCTGAGGCTTGTGTAGCTGCAGTTCCGGCAGCTGAAGGGACCATGGGTGCGTTTCGGGGCGGCCTTGAAGCAGTTGTGCGTCCGTCCGGGGTTGAGGGCGTGGAGTGTGGTGGCATCGTATCGGCGTCGGTCCTCGAGGCTGGAGCGGGGGGCGCGCGGTCCAGGGGTTCTGGCACTGGGCGCGGTCCAGTCGCGGACAGGCGCAGACGGGCTTGCCTTAGGCGCGCCTTCGGCGCGCCTAAGGCACGGCCGCACAGCGGCCGCCATATATGGGGAGGTGGGAGGGAGGAGCAGCTGGGAGGCGGGAGGCAGGGGCAGCGAATGGGCAGTCAGGGGGGCGGGGACGCAGCGGCGGGAATGGAGAGAGGCAGCGGGGGCACAGAAGGAAAAATGGGGAGAGAAAACAAACAGAGAAATACGGGCACAGTACAATGGGGCAGCGAGGGGCACAGAAGGAAAAATGGGGAGAGAAAACAAACAGAAATACGGGCACAGTACAATGGGGCAGCGAGGGCACAGAAGGAAAAATGGGGAGAGAAAACAAACAGAGAAATACGGTCACAGTACAATGGGGCAGCGAGGGGCACAGAAGGAAAAATGGGGAGAGAAAACAAACAGAGAAATACGGGCACAGTACAATGGGGCAGCGAGGGGCACAGAAGGAAAAATGGGGAGAGAAAACAAACAGAGAAATACGGTCACAGTACAATGGGGCAGCAAGGGGCACAGAAGGAAAAATGGGGAGAGAAAAACAAACAGAGAAATACGGGCACAGTACAATGGGGCAGCGAGGGGCACAGAAGAAAAAATGGGGAGAGAAAACAAACAGAGAAATACGGGCACAGTACAATGGGGCAGCGAGGGGCACAGAAGGAAAAATGGAGAGACAGAAAGCAAGGAATACGGGCACCGAGGCCACAAGCGGAGGGGCGAGCTTACCAGCAGCAGCAGCGGGCGGACAACACAGGCGGAGCTGTGTGGTGGGGGAGCGACCTACCTGGCAAGGTCAAGGGTGATTTCGCTCGTACCCGACCTCCTTTTCAAAAAAAGAAGGTTGCTGCTTTAACAGCGAGATATGCCACAGACGGTGAGAACACGACTCCTGGATTGGACATGGGCAGTGACTCTGCTCGACAGTCTGGATGTGACAGCAACTGACACATTTGTTACTATTGAGACTGCAGATACCCGGGTTGCCCCCCCGGATAGACTATACGAAGTCATTTTCCAAATTGAAGGTGATATACTGCGTCCCATTAAGGTTGTTTTCTGGGAGAATCTAACCGCTACATATGACATTTTATTGGCGGAGAAGGATTGGCCTCCACCCTTTGTGTTCGCATCTTCTCGAGGGGAAGATGTGATACTTCCGAGTTTTTCACGTTGTGTCCCTGAGGACCGCACACAGACGTCCGGGGTTGAGGGCGTGGAGTGTGGTGGCATCGTATCGGCGTCGGTCCTCGAGGCTGGAGCGGGGGGCGCGCGGTCCAGGGGTTCTGGCACTGGGCGCGGTCCAGTCGCGGACAGGCGCAGACGGGCTTGCCTTAGGCGCGCCTTCGGCGCGCCTAAGGCACGGCCGCACAGCGGCCGCCATATATGGGGAGGTGGGAGGGAGGAGCAGCTGGGAGGCGGGAGGCAGGGGCAGCGAATGGGCAGTCAGGGGGGCGGGGACGCAGCGGCGGGAATGGAGAGAGGCAGCGGGGGCACAGAAGGAAAAATGGGGAGAGAAAACAAACAGAGAAATACGGGCACAGTACAATGGGGCAGCGAGGGGCACAGAAGGAAAAATGGGGAGAGAAAACAAACAGAGAAATACGGGCACAGTACAATGGGGCAGCGAGGGGCACAGAAGGAAAAATGGGGAGAGAAAACAAACAGAGAAATACGGTCACAGTACAATGGGGCAGCGAGGGGCACAGAAGGAAAAATGGGGAGAGAAAACAAACAGAGAAATACGGGCACAGTACAATGGGGCAGCGAGGGGCACAGAAGGAAAAATGGGGAGAGAAAACAAACAGAGAAATACGGTCACAGTACAATGGGGCAGCGAGGGGCACAGAAGGAAAAATGGGGAGAGAAAAACAAACAGAGAAATACGGGCACAGTACAATGGGGCAGCGAGGGGCACAGAAGGAAAAATGGGGAGAGAAAACAAACAGAGAAATACGGGCACAGTACAATGGGGCAGCGAGGGGCACAGAAGGAAAAATGGAGAGACAGAAAGCAAGGAATACGGGCACCGAGGCCACAAGCGGAGGGGCGAGCTTACCAGCAGCAGCAGCGGGCGGACAACACAGGCGGAGCTGTGTGGTGGGGAGCGACCTACCTGGCAAGGTCAAGGGTGATTTCGCTCGTACCCGACCTCCTTTTCAAAAAAGAAGGTTGCTGCTTTAACAGCGAGATATGCCACAGACGGTGAGAACACGACTCCTGGATTGGACATGGGCAGTGACTCTGCTCGACAGTCTGGATGTGACAGCAACTGACACATTTGTTACTATTGAGACTGCAGATACCCGGGTTGCCCCCCCGGATAGACTATACGAAGTCATTTTCCAAATTGAAGGTGATATACTGCGTCCCATTAAGGTTGTTTTCTGGGAGAATCTAACCGCTATATATGACATTTTATTGGCGGAGAAGGATTGGCCTCCACCCTTTGTGTTCGCATCTTCTCGAGGGGAAGATGTGATACTTCCGAGTTTTTCACGTTGTGTCCCTGAGGACCGCACACAGACGTACGCAGAGGAATGGGCTTTGGCCTTAGCCCCAGCAGTGTATCACAATCAGGTGGGTTGGGACGTTGATTCACCAGCTCATTAAATACAGTTGCGCTCTATGCCACAACCTCAACCTCAATATCCCATCAAACGTGAGGCTAAAGCTTCGGTTTGTGACATTCTAAGACAATTGGAGTATCAGGGGGTAATTGAGTCATGTACATCACCTATGAATAATCCTCTCTTTACTGTCCCTAAACCTGATGGTTCATTTCGGATTGTATTGGATCATAGAAATTTGAACAGCCATTGCCGCACCTTTGCGGTACAAAACACACACAGCTCGGCGCTGGTGAATAATATTGTTCGTAAAAAATACAAGACGACATTTGACAATTCCAATGGTTTCTACAGTCACAATCTCGCGCGTGCGAGTGGTGACCTGACAGCATTCAGTGCCGTCGGAAATCATAAAAAATGTACACGATTGCCTATGGGGTATAAGAATAGCCCCGGGGCATTTGCGGCGCGCATTGTGTCTTTGTTGCATGACATTGACCCTGAGGCCTTGTCGTACGTTGATGAGATCTATTTGACTGACGACGACCTCGCCCCGCATCTTGACCGAGTCGACCACATAATATTGTCTTTTGCCGACTACGGTTATAAATTCAATTTTGCAAAGTCACACATTGCCCAACTGGCTGTGCGCTTTTTGGGCTATGAGCTCAATAATGAGGGAAAGGGTTTAGCACCTCACTTCCTAGAGAAATGTGCACATTTGCAACCACCTTCTTCTTTGAAAAAGTTACAATCCCTGCTGGGTTTTTTAAACTTTGGGAGGACTTACATTCCCGATTATGCCCAGCGTATCAAACCGCTTTATGCGTTGATACAACCTAAGTTTTCCTCTGCCAGCTGGCTTCCGGAACATACTTCCGTTCTGCAGTCTTTGCAGGTGGATTTGCTTGCGACTAACTTCTTAATGACTCGTGATAACACCACCAACCTGGTAATACGTATTGTTTCAGGGGCAGTGGGTTTCACGTACTTAACATTCAATGAAAGAGACACAATACCTATTGCATACAAATCACACTTGTACACTGCGGCTGAAATGCGTTTTTCCTCTGTTGAAAAAATCTTGACGGCAGTGCAGATGGCGATTCTAAAGGAACGCTCACTGGCGCAGGGCAAACGCATTCTAATGGTCACCCCCTTCCCTGCTTTGGAAGCGGTGACTAGAGCAAGTGTACCTAACTCGAAGGCATTACACCCACATTGGATTCAGTGGGCTACTCCTTTGACGTCTTCGGATGTCACATTTGTCTTTGATCCATCACTTCAGACTCAGGAATTTTTACAGTATGAATTTGTTCATCCGCCTCCTTTGTCACTTCTTCCTCTGAGTGAATACAAATGTATCATTTATACCGATGGCTCGGCGCAGCCGTCCACAGGTTCCAAACATGCTTATTCAGCAGCTTGCGCTATTGTGGCTGGCTCCATTGAAGATGGAGAGTTTAAGTCTTCCATTGTGCACACACATGCACTAGGAGACTGTACGGCGCAATTGGCGGAGCTGCGTGCTCTTGTTCTAGCTCTAGAGTTTGCTGATCCTCTTGTGAATACTCTTATTGTGTGCGATTCTAACTATTGTGTCCAGTCGTTCAATGACAACTTATTCTTTTGGTCTCAAAATGATTACCGTGATTCTAAAGGCAGCGCAATTAAGCATAAAACGCTCTGGGTTCGAGTGGCAGATCTTAAACAACGTCTGCCTCTCACACATGTTATTCACACTCTTGGCCACCAGCGTGTCGGAACGCACGCTCTTGGTAATTCTTTGGCTGATGAAGCAGCCAAGTCTGCAGTAGCCACGTGTTCCGTAGCAGCAGTTACAAGATCTATCGCTAAGGTTGATAATGAGATTCTGGCAGCGGTCACTGCAACTAGGGAGGGAGGTAATTATCCTGCGGGTTTCCCTTCTAAGTACTCTTATCATGTAACTCCTGAACAGGTTCCTTGTGCTACCATTCCTTCGGTTGGGGATCGGCTGATTCCCAACTTTGACCGCAGACAATCTTTGATCAAGGCCACACACGAAGGCATTGCTTCGGCACATGCTGGTGTGTAGGCAACAGTCTCTATTCTTCAGCAACGTTACTGGTGGCGTGGTTTATATAAACAGGCTCGTAACTATGTTCTTTGCTGTGATGTTTGTCAACAAATCAAGCCTTCTACGGTCCCACGACCGCCACAAACACAGCTATGTATTTCTAATAGACCTTTTGGCTGTGTCTATCTTGATCACTGCGGTCCCTTTTCTTCTGATACTGCATACAAGTATGTCTTGGTTGCGGTTGATTCGTGCACTCGATTCCTGTGGGTATGGCCACAATGTAGTGCTGACGCTCGAAATGTCATCAGGAATTTGCGTGTCTTTATCGGGATGTTTACCTGTGGTACCTTCCATTCTGCCTCTAAGGCTTACAAGGATGCGATGAAGTCGTTGGGGGTACAGGTGCAGTTTTCATCTCCATACAGGCCTGAGGGCAATTTAGTTGTGGAGCGAATGAATTGTGACTTAAAGCAATCCTTGACAGCTAGAGTCTTATGTACTGGCAGGGACTGGCTGTCCCACTTGTATGGGGTCCAATGTGCACTAAATAATCTCCCTAGAAGATCTCTGGGTGGGCGGACCCCTTACAAAATGCTCTTTGGCTTTCACATGTTTGTTCCTGACCTTGATGGTCTGGACGTTGTGGCAGCTGCCTCTAAGTTTGACGTAGATAATCATTCTGCTATGTTTAAGGATCTACAAAAGGCACGTGATACTCTGGCAACTGAGCATTTACCATCTTTGCCTGCTGATGCACTACTGACTCCTGTTACCGGTTGGCTTCCTAAATTTGGGGATCTAGTGAGAGAGAAGATTGAAAACAAAAAATAATTTGGTCCCTCTTACCATGCTCCTGTTTCAGTACTTGGACTGAAGATTACTATTACAGTCATTCTACCACCGTTGCCAGGTCGCAAAGACAACAGGTACATCTCATTGGACAATGTCAAGTTACACCGTGTGGCCGATTCTGAATAGTGTGACACCTGCAGTTTCATGCAACGCAATATCCTTAGCACCATTAACTTTGTTGTCATCTGCTGCCACACGGATGTCTGCTCATATGATGGACACAGTAATTGATCTTCAGCCTTTGCGACAATCCTCTTCTGCAATGGATATTGTGTGCTCTTTTCCGGCTATTGATTCCGTGAGTGAGATGCCATCTAGTCCACAAGTACGAATGGACGATTCGACGCTTTCACCTTTGCTTGCAAGTCCAGTGAGTGCCTGTGATGGAGAACCGGCACACCTTTCTTCTGCCTCGGCCTCCTCATCATCCAGTTTGTCTGATGCACCTAAGTCTAAATTGCATATTTTTTACTCCTGGTTCAAAAAGACATACTTCGTTCCCCCATGAACCTACATTTGGTTGGTGCTTATCCTGATATTCCTCTTCATGTCAATTGGATTTGTGGCAGTGTTCTTTTTACTTATAAATGGCCATTATCTCCCTGAACCCTCAGCAGTAAAAATGGTCGATGGAACTTTGGCTCCTCACACATCGTCCCATATCATGAAACGTGACCAGTCTTTTGTGAATATTTCAGCTTTCCCAGTTCCTGATGGCTTCGTTTGGGACAAAGTAGCTTATGAAATCCATGGGCCGACTGAGGTCCTTTGAGTTCCATACGTGTTTCGCGTCTCATTAGGAGATGTGGTGACACGAGACATACATTCAGATGATTTGGAATGTGCAGGCAGTTCATGCATTTTTTTCAGATTTAAAATATTACGCTGCCTTTGATGCTGAAGATTTGTATTTAAATTCTGCCAATTATGGTGATCTCTTTTGCTATCAACATTATGGGCATCATTTTTTACACAAAACAAACACGATGAGACCTGTTTTTAATTTTACGCAATGGGAACATTGTCCAACCCCCTTAGAGGGGAGTTCTAAAACTCTTAGGAATAAGTTCACCTATTTTTCTGATTATGATTTCACTAATCCTGAATCTTATTTTTTTAGGCATCAAAAACCCCCCACATCTAAGTACCTGTTATCCCACACTAAACTAATTTACGCCAACTCGTTTAGAACACAGTTGGCCACAGACGGTTATGACCATTGGAAACAGACTATAGATTTAAAATCAATCTGGGGCACAAAGCCATGGCAGGTTCATAAAACCATTTACCAAACATCCTGTTATGGCCTTGCAACTGTCAAAAACCTAAATACACCCTCCATTCCTTCATTAGCTGAATATGACAATTGGCGATTACATAATAACTACACCATTGAGGCTTTGCAGGCTTTGCAGGCTCTCCTTCAAAATGCCTCCTTTAATGTTTCTGAGGTTGATTCATTAGGATGGTTGGTGTGGCAAACTAATACAAATGCATGCCAGTTGCGTTTCTATAATGTTACACCTGGTTTCATTCAGACTAAGCCTGACTCTTGCTATCCACCTCATCATTCTGTGACTACATACTCGGTAGGTAAATTGTGCCAGCAGTGGCTAGAACACTCTACCCTTGCATCTGTCAAACAGCACCTTTCCCTCCTATCGAACGATATATATTTGGCTGATTTTATCCTAGGCCCACGTAATCCAAGGGCCAAGCGATTTCTTTATGCCTCTTATAATGACATTTGGAAACTTTCACAGATGGGAGCCGCCTTCCGTCTGCGTCAAGTTGACCAGGCAAACTTGGAAAAAGTCCTTGCTGTAGTGGACAACAGCATTAACACGCTTTCTTCACGCATTTACACCTTAGACAGTATTGTTTCTTCTGTAATAGATATTGTGCAGGGTGATGTTTCTGTGTTATATCATGGTTGGAATCAGTTAAGGTCGGTCATGCAATTTGCTTGGACGTTGCAGACACTCAAAATGGGTAAAGTGCCTTGGGATTATTTGAATACCACTGCTTTATTTTTACCTTTTAACCTGACTGATGAACAGAGGTTTATGTCCATGAGGGATGCTGCATGCACACTGTTACATATTGAAAAATTGGAACATTTGCCGTTTTCCGTAGCGGAAACGGATCTGCTGTGTGGTTAATTCATGGGGTTATCACTTTGCCCTTTTCGCTTTTTCAGTTTAAATCATGTATGCAACACTTTCCTGTTGGCCGCTTTGAACCGCTTGGTAGTGCTTTTCTGCATGAATTATGGGCCCAGCCCTTTGCTTATCGGTGTCTAAGGGAGGATAAAGAGGTTTTCCTTACAGGGGAGGAGTGTGATTCGACAGTGACTCACTGTTTTGTGTGCAAACACGTTAAATTGCACGGCGAGTGTAACGTGTCAGCACCCTATCTCGCTTGCTTTTTAAAAGGGACCCCAGTACCATCCATCACGCCTGTCTTTACATTGCTTACTAACGGCAGCTATCTCATTTTAAACTATCAAGACTGCTGTGGTTTGCGGGCGGGTGTCCCATACTTGGTAACTGTTTCCCAGCACGTAACTTGCTGTAGCAATGTCCTTTTCCCTCCCCCACAAGGGAGTTTAGATTCTTTGCTTTTTCCTTACATTCCGACTTTGAAAGCAGAGTTCAACAAGTTGAGCAGGCTCAAAACCCTTTTATTCCAACAGGAGGTGGCCCTCACTTCCGCCCGGGAAACATTCAGATTGCAGGTGGCTCTGTCAAGACCAACAGAGATATCTTACCAAGAACTTGCACAGGAACAGAAGATGCTAGTTCCCAACTCCCTCTCAAGGATTCTCCAGAGTCTGATAAAGATCTAGACTCCAAAAGACCCCCAAGGGGGAAGGGGGAGTGGATAAAATAACAAACAACAGAAGAGACTGGTTCTGGAACTGTTCTTTCAGCTTCTCTTGTTTTTTGTCCGTCCTGCAGACTGAAACTCCGAGAAGACCTGAGGACACTAAACACAGATATTACTGTACTACCTATTCTACTCTAAACTAGTCTAATTCCCTTCTTCGCTCAACTACGTACCTAACGTTCCGAGTATCTAGCTTCTCTTCTTTATTATTCTTTGTTAATATTCTCTTCTTTCTTCTTTTATTGTAAATAGTACTCCGTAGGTTAACCCTGTCAAGCAACACAATTATTACTATATTTTCTAGTCTATATTTCTCTAACTATATGATTACCTGTAATGCCTTACCTACTTTCCTGTCTTTAGCCTTTTGCTTATTGGTTCTTCTCAATGTATTGTTATTCTTTCTTCCTTCTTTCAGAATCCTACGTAACTATATATATATAAATATCCTTATCTGTACAGAGTAATACTACTGATAGAAACTTAACATCTTTCCATATTTTCTTACAGCATTTGAAATTACGTGTTTGAGGTAAGTTTCTTCTTTTAAACCTTCAAAATATATACATGCTTTCTTAAAGTCTTGTTTATATTTCTCTATTAGAAACGTGCAGTCACTTAGCTTCTCTCTTCTCTTTTCCTGGCTGCCGGTGACTGGAAACTGCTATTAACAGGTTAACAGGCAATGAAGACTGTAGATCTTCCGCTGAGAGAGGGGGTGCGTCTTAGCTGGGAACGCCTCCTCACATTCCTTGCCTCTGGAAAACAACCAGCAAGAACCTTGTCAAGTAGACAAATGGGAGCTACTCCCGACGGGGACGAAACGGAGAGAAAAACCCGGGAGAATACCCGACGCGACACTCTAGGGAAGGAAGGAATCACGCGGAGCTCATTTCCTGAGGTACGAGCTTGGAAATTTCTCTGGTGAAGTGCGCATTCGTTATTGAGCGCGAGCTTCATCAAGGCTTCGGGCACCTGTGGTGAAATAAACTAGACCGTGAGTGTAGATTTAGAATCTGCGGCCATCTTGGAATTCCACTCGCGGTATAACATTTCCAATTATTATTCCAGGACTGATTTCTCCTTTTAACCCAATGTCTTTTGTTCAGTAATGCACACACTACATGTGCTAGGTGGCCCAGAGGTCTGACAGGCTCGGACCTCGAGTGAGATACAGTCGCTTCTTAACACTAACCTCCCACTTCATTTTGGGGAACTAATTCACCAAATATTTAATGCATCTGAGACGAAAGGCCTTGCACATTTTTTAAATGTGTGGGATCTGGCCTGGTCTCTTCCTTTCAAACTATATTCGGGGTAATACCGCCTTTTATTCATTCTATATTTTCCAGCGTTTTCGGAGGGTTCCCCTTAATATTGGCGCTGGCAGCTGGTGTCTTGCTTCTCCTCCATGTGCTTCGTAATGGCTGCTCACTTTGTGGCTCTGCACAGGCCGGCCCAGCTGCAACTGTACCGTAATTGCCTGTATGAGGCCTTTGGATACTTGCCTTTAGCAACGCTTGGCGTGAGTTACGACTTGACATTCCGCTTTGCCTATTTTACTTGCGTGCAGCCAGTGCTTCATTGCAAAAGATGTCATTTCTTCTGGGCGATGGAACTTTGCATATCGAACACGTGGTGTCCAATCCCTGATTCCAGCCGGTTGATGGGTCCCTTAGAGGCGCATGATGAGGCTTGTTCTGTGGATTGTCAAATGACGCGTGCAGCTTTACTTGGAATCTTGGATCAATGCGATATCTGTGCTGCTGCGCAGACTTTCCTACAACGAAGTTTCATTGAATATTGCGCAAGTTTCCCATTTATACTTTTGGATGCTCCTGCTTGAGAGGAACATGATTGTTCCTTCGACTTACTAAATTGGATGTCATCGCTTTTTTCTACCCATGACAAGGATGAACTTTTGGAAGGAATTGCATTCTTTTGCACCCAAACCTTCATGGATTGACTACTTGTGTCGTCCCTAATCCGCTGTCTGGAATACGGACTCTTTTTTTTTCAAGCTCAAAGTGCCGTTGGCTTTTTCTTCGAACTTTCCCTTTTTTGTCTGATTTTTTTTTTTTTTTTAGAATGTCCCTCACCAATATTTTAAACAATGCCTGACTTTTGAACTCTGTTTTTGTTCTTTTGTCTATGTCCTACTGACTTACCAGGGGGAGGATGTTATATGGGGTTATGTGGTCCTTAGATACATTGTCGACATTGCTAAGTTAGCATGAGTTTGCTTGCCCTATGCTGCTGCTTTTGCGCACGCCTCTACTAAGAGATTGTTTTCGCGACACTTTGCCTCTGCCCTGTACATGATAACAGATTGTTTTTCACGTTCTCAGCTTTCCCTTCAATTCTGTCTGAACATAATGTGCAAGGTCGATCAACAATGTCTCTTGTTATTCTGTTCTGGTCAGTCCCTATTACCTAGACAAAACATGTTACCAACAGCTGCAATATGGAATAATCAAGCTTTGATATAGCGTTGTTGCATGTTTTGAAACACTCTTGAAGAAAGCCGTTCCATGGAGCTGAGCTCTGCTGTTCCTATGATGTAAACCTTTGCGTTTAGGCTTTCAGGTAGGGGTCTGCTAATAATGCCTAGAGATCTTCTGTTATATAAAATAACTTCTTGCTACCAAGGGGAGGGTGATTAGGCCCAGTTATTTTGCCTTTTTCATAGTCTTTATAAAATGACTCCTTTTGTATTCTATGGTATTGTAACAATGCTAATGATGCTTGCTTTATGCATTTTGCTGCTGGTCGTGGTTCGCATACTGTTTTATGAATCACTATAGTGAAAATAAAAATTTTGAACTTGTTTAGTGACTCTGATTATTTTACATTGTGGACAAGTACGTGAGAGCGAAAGAGTGTCTTGTTACCGCAACTCAGAGGTGAGTCTGGAGTGCTCGTGTTCTGGGTTGTCTAAACATTCGTAGCTTCTTGATATTTGTAGGAGACCGAATGAGACACTATTGCTAGTCGGTTGGGATTTTGGGTACTAAGGTGATAGGAGGTACACCCCTATTTACTGAGGTCCTGTTTTCTTGTGCATAGTTCTGTTTATGAGCAGAATCCCCGCAACAGTATCTCTGACCAAATCTTGAATCAAGTTAAAATCACCTCCAAAAATCAATGGGCCTACTGCCCCCAGAGCCATTTCATAAAGCTGAGTGAGAGAATCAATATCGTCGCTAATTGGACCATATTAATTAATCAAATTTAAGCCTAACCCTTTCATTGCAGCTGTGACCCAGATCCATCTGCCTTGTGGATCCCTGATCACGTCCCTAATTTCCAAATCAATACTATTCCCTAAGAATATTGCAACACCCTTGACTGCAGCCTGAGCCGATGCGAAAAATGCGTGAGACTACCTGGAGAGTATTGAGAGCTTTGGCGTTTTGCTTTTAAGATGGGTCTCTTGTAGAAAGATGACCTCTGATGCAAAAGAAGAAAGTCATCCAAACATACTACGATATTTTCTTTTGTTAGTTAGTCCATTAACATTACATGAAACAATTTGCAATTTTTGCTTCTCCAGAGATATTGTCATGGCTTATTTGTTGATTTCCCTCCTGACATTGACACTCCATCATAAATACTATTGTTTAATTTTTCAGCTGAATACTATTCAACCTGATTCTGCTAATTTTTACATTTGCAAAAGTGCTCCCCTCCCCACCCTGATTGCCCACCCTGAAAACCCCAAGTGACTTTTTGCCTATGTGCTCCCCTTCCCAACCCCAGTGCCCACCCAGAAAACTATTAGTGACCCCTAAAAAAACCCCAGCAAGAAATAAAGGGCCCGCCAACCCCCCTTTCCTATTTGTGCCCTTTTATTGCCTTGGCAAGGCACTAGAGGTCTCTCCGTTCCGGAGTTTGCCTCCATGGAACCAACCAATCCCTAACCCTACCTGAGAGAAAAATTAATACTGTAGCTAAAGTTTCCATTAATCCTCTGTTCAATTTCTTAACTTGACCCCCATTATTAGACTGCTGCAACATCTCCTTTGCTTGCTGAATTGAGTACATAATATGGAATTGGCTTTAACAAGAACTTTCAGCTTTGACTGCTGCACTATATCCGCCTGCATTCCCTGACTCTTAAACTGACCCAGCATTGACTTAAATTCAAGTCGCCGTCTTACGGCCATTGCTGACATGTCCGAAAAAATGTTAAAATGATACTTCTCAGTTGTCATTAAGCCTCTTGATTTAATAGCAGCTGCAATGATTGACTCCTTTGTTCAAAAGTCACCAAAATTGACGAGGAATGCACGTGGATATTTTGCGTTAGTCTGTTGCTGAAAAGGGACTCGATGGGCCCTCATAATTGAATGCCAGTCTTTGTTGTGCCCCTCTGCTGGTAGGACATATTTCTGGATAAGATCCGAGATAAAATTAATGGGGTCTTGGCCCACTTCCTGCCCTTCTGGGATGCCCACAAAGCGTAGATTCGATCGCCTGGACCTATGTTCGAACTCATGAAGCTTGTTCTGAGTATCTTCCAGCTCTTGGCTATACTTGATCTGAAAGGCCTTGTATTTTTTCTGAGCTTCTTCTATGTCAGAGATACGCTGCTCTGCGAGTGTTAGCCTTTGATTAAGCTGTGTGATATAGTCATAAATTTTATCAAGCTGACATTTTACTTCTCTGTGAGCCTTTTCCCGAGCATTTTTTAACTCTCTAATCCCACCCAGATTTGCAGCATGTCTTCCCTAGGATCTGGTCAACGCTCGATTTGACTAGACACTTGAGACTGCGGGTTGTAGTCGCTGCAAGTACCTGGAGATGTTATAGGCAGGTTTATTGCAGCAGATTCAGTAGTGGGATTCATCTCTATTAGGGAAGCTAGGACCGCTTTTGTCAACTATGTCTCGTATCCCGGACCCGATTCTTTCTCTGATAGAGATTGTCTATCTTTCCTCAATGTTGATATCTTGGCTCCCTTGGGCCCAAACAGTGGGTAGGGAGGTTTTGCCACAGACAATTTTAATTTTTCGCCTCTGGCACCGTGTCTTGTAGAATGTATTCTATATTTTCTTGTGACAAGTCTGTTTCTGGCTCTATTGAGGGAGGCTCGCCCTGGTCGACAAGACCGCTTCTTTCTGATCCGGCTAGCCGTCTTGATTCATGCTTAGATGAAAGCTTGGGCTGCTGCCCTCCATTTCAGCCTCTTGATTTATTCGACTGCTCAGTCCCACCTGATATCTTCAAGCTCGAGCCGCTTTAGCTGTTCTGGAAACCTTGACCGGGGTGTGGCACTTAACAGCCCCTTCTCTTGCTCTGATACGCTTCATCTGGCCAAAATAGTAGCATGATAACTACTTCCTTGCTGACAAAACTGGGTACTTTCAATATTGAATCCCTTCAAAATGTGAAAGTGTCTCATGTGGGTTGAAGGGGGTGGGGGGCAGGGTGAGACGGGCACAGTAAGGCAGCAGCAAGCCACACCCTGCCCCTAGGAGGGCCGCTTCCTAACCGCCTATGCTGCGCCCTTTCACAATTGCTGCCTAATGCAATCCTCATATGATTCTGCCCCCTTAACCGTACCCTGATGTTACACCTACCACTCGGTCTTTCTGAAGTCCAGTGAAGATACAGCCACGCAACGGAGCTGCTCCCGGTGCTTCACTGCCACTTACAGCCGCTTTCCAGCACCCTGCGTGGCTCTGCACGTAGCTCCTTTGCCGAGCGGAACGGCTGCCAAGCTTCAGCCCCGCACAGTCTTCTAGCTTCCAGCCTCCGAGTCTCAGCACGGCACAGATTACCCATGCCTGTTTTATCTGCGGAGGGAAGCGGCACCGCAGAATGAAATGTTGAGAGCGCCGAGACCTCCCAGAAGCGGGAGCCGGGGCAAGATCTGATTGTGTCTCCCCAGTCCAGAGACGTTTTAAGGCATGGGCAAAGTGGGCTCTGGCCCAGGGCCCCAGCCTTTCAGGGGGCCCCCTTACGAGTCCAGCTCTGTCAGGGTCTTGCCCTAATGACCTTGAATAACTCTTAAACAAATTGTTTGAAATACTGTTTTCCTTTAATTTATTTTGAATGTGTGTGATGTGTGAGCTCCTATTACAGGAATTTTGCAGAGAAATGGTGTGTTTATGTATGCTTCATGCAACATCCTTAAAAAGTATCTTCTAGATCAAAACAGGACCTCACATATGGGAAGTGGGTAGGCATCACAGAGAATATTTGCAGTAATATTATTGAGCTGCTGCTGTGTTACAGTATTAAAAACACAAGTCACTATCCCCGAATATTAGATGTAAACACATTTAAAATGTGGACGAGTGTGTCTGTGCACCGTCAGTGACCTGGCCAAAGAGGGGGTGAAAGAGCTGAAATTGGATCATAAATTCCAAGCTTTTCTGAACAGGGGCCCCCAAAATCTGTTTGGCCCACGGCCCCCAAAATCCTTAAGATGTCCCTGCCCCAGTCCGCAGCGTTGAGCAATGTAACGGAGCATGTCTCTTCACCAGCACTGCATCAAACAGCACGGCAGCTCCACGGCGATCGTCCAGCGGAAATGGAAGGGGCCTCCTAGACAAGGAGCATGACAGGACCTCAGACAAGGAGCATGATGGGGTCTTAGACAAGGAGCATGACAGAACCTCAGACAAGGAGCATGATGGGGTCTTAGACAAGGAGCATGACAGGACCTCAGACAAGGAGCATGATGGGGTCTTAGACAAGGAGCATGACAGAACCTCAGACAAGGAGCATGATGGGGTCTTAGACAAGGAGCATGACAGAACCTCAGACAAGGAGCATGACAGAACCTCAGACAAGGAGCATGACAGAACCTCAGACAAGGAGCATGATGGGGTCTTAGACAAGGAGCATGACAGGACCTCAGACAAGGAGCATGATGGGGTCTTCGACAAGGAGCATGACAGGATGTAGAAGCCCCTTTGAAGTCACCACTTTACCCTGGCCAGAGTAATACTCCCCACTCTACTAATCCTTCTGTCATCTGAATTCCTTTGGTTTCTGGCCTCATCTAAGGCTGACACACATTTTCACTGGACCCACTTTTCCTGGCTCTTAAAGGCTACCATCAACATGATACCTCTATGCCCTGATCACATAGTGGTCATGCGCCTCCAGGATTGGAGCAATACCCCAAGACTCAAAGGATGTCCAATATCCCATTGGCCAGGTCGGGCCAAAACTATTTAGTGCCTTGAATAGCACAGTTTTCCAAGGATTTTCTGTCAACAAATGAGGACCTATTGAGAAGAACCTATGGGCTAGACATATGACTCTATCACAATAGGCAGAAATATGGGCTGAGCCAGTTGACCATCGCTGCATTTGATCTATGCGAGGAGAAAGACGAGCCAGCCTGAGGGAAAAGCCTGACACCATCTTCTCAGGAGCAGTGATTGGCTCCCAGTCAAGTGTGGAGACCCCAGTTGAATGAGAGAACCTGTGATAAACAGCAGTTAAATTACACCTGCTCCAGGAACACAAGGTTGGAATGGCCCGATTCTTAAGGTTTGTCAACTGTTGCATAACACTGAGGCCCAGTGGAAGATCTGTCCCCTATCACTCTTGCGAGGATAAGTCTTCTTCATCCCTGCCTCTTCCTTAATGGTGCAGGAAGCCTGGATGCTCCTTTCAATAGTGCCAAAACATCTCGAATATTATCTTGACTTCACCTCATGGAATGGGAATGAGGTCCTACCAGGAGAAGGTTGCCGGGATTATGGAACTATGCACATTTTGGCTCTAGGTCCTTCTGATCTGGAGACATTTAGGAGTTCTAGCACCCCGACTAGCTAGTACACCCGAATGATAGTGATAGAGCGCCATGTTCTTGTGAAATTTGTAGGGGTGCATCATAATCACTGATAGTTCGCACCCGCATATATCCAGCTATATATCTATGAATGGCTAGCAAAATGTAGTTATAACCCAGTTATCAGAATGAATAAGAAATGTAATTGCGCTATTTTTATCATGCAATGTAATTCTTAACTGAATCGTGTGTAAAATAATGCATAGAGGAATCAGCCCATGTGTAATCGAGATGTAGTAGTTTAAACGTGTACCACATTAAGTTGCACATGTAGTTCACTTTTTGCATATGAAATATAATGGACCAATGCTTATAGACGTGATTAAGATTTGTGTGTTTAAATTGTGTAAAGGCCTGACTGCATATACGCCAGGGAAAGGCCTGTTTGTTCTTATGTTAGTTTATTTTGCAGGCAGAGAAGGTTCTCTTGGAAAGGCTCTCTGGGCACCGATAGTAGATTTAATTAGCACAGTAGAGGGTTTCTGTTGAAAGTATCTTCTGTTGCAGGGCAGAGAAGAGGTAGAGGAGAGCAGAGAGGAGGACAGAGAGGGATTTGGTGAAGGAGCATCTTAAAATCTGAGCTTAAATACTAAGTGAGTGCACTTCTTAGGAAGTCTTCACAGCTGACACCCTTTACTTACTCTTGCCTGGGAAATTCGTTAAGTAGGTATGCCACCTTAGTGATAGAGTAGGGACAGTTAATAGGTTTTCCTTATTTAGGTAATGAAGAATAATATAGAGATTGGAGCAGTTATCGCTTGTCTAATACTTCTGGAGCTAACGATTCTTCTTATCCTGAGTCGGATGAGACTCCTGCATAGGATGCTATTTGTATTAGTGCCCATCTATTTCTTTAACCTCGTGTTGAGGTGCTTGCACGTGCAGTTATTCTTGGCTGTAATAAACCCACAAAATTGAATTCGGAGTCAGTGGTCTTTTAAGGTAAACTGGATTCTAAATATTGCCATATAACTGAAAAGGATTTTCTTCCCTTCACACTATTCAGCAGGTAAAAAGATCCTGGCGACCTGAAGATTCTTAAACAAGATAAGATAAGAATCAGCGTTATCAGTTGGTAGCAGAGTAGGATGGTTATCTCTGATAGTAAGGGGAGATCTAGATTAGGATGAGAGATTAGTTGCCCCATAGAACCCCAGAGACGGTGATCCAGTGGATCGCAAAAGGAGGATGTCGGCGGTCGCTGAAAACTGACGGAGAGTGACGGTGCGGCGGAAGTAGCAGTTTGTGGTAGAGTGAGTATGAAAAGAGTGATGGTTGTTAGATTGCGGTGTTTGCTCGTTGTGTAATGTCTTGCGGAGTTGGAATGAGAGTTGTGTGATTGAGGATCGGACCGTGAGCGCGCGCGGGACCGAGAGATATTGTGGTGTAGAAGACACCCAGAATAGAGATTGTTGACCAGAGATGGTGGGGATCACGAGACGTCATTGATCAAACCACCGAAGATAGGGAGCAAATGTGTGAGTGTGTGAATAACCGACGCTGGTCGTGGGTTGTTGTGTGCAGAATTTAGAACGGTTGAATCCTATCGATTGTATTAAAGGTGATTGTCCGGTCGTTTCGCGGACAGACAGTTGCCAGATTGAGGTCAACACTTTCGAGAGGCTGATCGGTCATTGGAGGACCGACAGTCAGAGAGGTAATTGTTCGGTGGTACGGACCATTGCTTCAGAGTGTGATTGAGACACGTGCGGACGAGAACGAGAGAATTAGCAAGGAGGGGAACTGCTGCGAGCGGAGGAAGAGTGACGTCAGGCAGGGCCGCGCTGCGATAGGCCGGTTGGTGTGAGCCGTGCTGGCATTGGTGAATTGAAATCAGGAAGTAAAATGAAATCTTGTGCGCGAACAGAAATCTGCTTTACCATGAAATGTTTTAAAGTTTTACGAGAACTGTGCAGAGGTGACAGACATGTGGTTACTCGGGGTGGAGAGGAAGCCCCTCCCGAGGATACGCCGGCACATTATATGGCTACGAATGTAGGATTGCATACCATAATTTGGCTTGAGAACTGGCATAAAATGACAGAAGGGGAAGGAGAATTGACTTTCCCACGCTATGGCACTTTCAGGTTAGAGGTGTTGTACCAGCTAAAGACTATAATGGCTTCTTTACGACCACTGCCTAGACCGACACAGTTTGAGGCGATACATGCATGGATTAGGGCAGCGTATGACAGGAAAAGAGATAAGAACCAAGAAAGGGTGAAGAAATCGATCAGGGCCTTCCAAGATGCGAGATGGGACGCACTAGAGAAAAAGTGGAGGGTGGAAACGATCGAAGGAGACAGGTTGTACCCACTGTTAATAAAAGGTGGGAAGATAACAAGGATTGAAGAGGACAACAGTGATACAGATGACAGCCTGTTAGATAGGTTGCTAGCAGAGAGACCACCCCCATTTAATCCAGATTTAGAAGAGGGAAAATCAACTTCAGTAGTGGAACGGGGTGAAACGCAGAATCAGACTAACATGAGAGTAGTGGGAAGGATTTCGACAGGAACAGAGGGAGCGGCAAACAGCCTTCGATAGGGAATACCCGATTACCGGACTCCCTGACAGTACCGGTTACCATTGGCCCTATAGTACCGGTATATGACCCAGACCGAGTGAGAGAAGGAAGTTCAGTACAGACGAGAGGAGAAGAAAGAACCAGCGCTAGTGAGAATGGGTTCGGAGTACAAGTGATTCACTTCCCAAAGCCATTAGACACAAGTACGCCATTACCGGCCACTGCAGACTCCTCTTTTAGACAGGAGGATGAGAGACCAGTCAGACCAGGATCTTTACACGAATCTAAGTCAGCTTTGAGGGATGTGGACACCAACAGTAAGGAACCAAAGTGATAGAATGCCAGGTGATAGGGAGCGAGAAATTTCCGAACCCAGATCAAGCTTTAGGAATACGATAGGAGAGAGCAAGTCACAAGAACAAAGTGGCGACTATGATGAGCAGAATGGCGCAGCTTGTCGAGAAATACTAAGGTGTGCAGTACAGGCAAGGTTGCTGGACGTAGTAAGGTTAAAAGCAGAAGTAGACGAAATGATTAGCGGAAGTCTACCTTTGGAAAGAATAGAAATTTATGGGTCAGATGAGCTGCTTTTCATAGCAAAAGATGTAACTCGGAAAGCAAGGATAGCACATGAGAAATTGACGGCATTGGCCTGGAGATATGAGGTAGACTTGAATAAAACAAAAACATTGCAAGGACCACATAGGTTGCAATATAGTGATCAGGAATTAGAGGAGAAAAGGATCACAGGATTAAGGACGCACACCAAAGATCTGATTGTAGGGATGCGCATATGGAATTTGTTGGACAAATGGGAGGAGAGGTGGTCAAAGAAGAAAATAGCCAAGAGAATTGAGGGAGAAACGCCGCCTCCGGGGGAGGGGGGGCAACGGGCGTTGGAAACTTTCCTTTACGGGAAGTACAGAACGGAGGGTACGTATATGTGCCGTGGAGTAGAGGTGACTTGGCTGCGTTTACAAATGACTTTCCTCGGCTGAGGGAGAAACCCGTAGAGTGGTACAAACAGGTTGAGCGGTTTGTTAAAATTTCGAAGGTGCTATGGACTGATTTGAACACCTTGTTTGACATAGTGGTGCCGGGAGATTTGTGGACAGCTTGTAAAATCGCCGTTGAGTGGCCGACTGTTGAACCTGAAAGGGATGCTGTCACGAATGGTCCATCACCCCTTGTTATGAAAAAGTTCGAGCAAGTGATTACATGGTTGAAACTGAAGATTTCGCCTCAAGATATAGATTGGGTTAAGATAGACCGAACTGTGCAGGAACCTAAAGAGAAGGTGCACGAATATTATGAGAGACTCTTGCAAGCTTTTAAACAGTATAGTGGATTAGATGCATTAGACCCCAAGGATATGGGACAGTTTGTCTCAAAGTTTGTGCTAGGTCTGAGACCAGAAGTCAGCCTCATGATACAGCACCATTTGATCTGTTGGCAGAACAAGCCGGTAGATGAAATCTTGCGGTATGCGAGGTATTGTAGCAATGAAGTGGACTCGAAGCATCGGAAGCTAAAGGACAAATTGATGCTCGTTCAGATGCAGACAGCTCAGGTCCAGCCTAATGGAGGGACCTTAGGAAGAAGACAGGGAAATTACCAAGGGAACCAGAATGGGCAAGGCCAGGGAAAGGGGAAACCCATAGATCCCAAGACGGGGGTGGATGTGGCGACACTGAAGAAGACCACTGCGTGTCATTTTTGTCACCAGATCGGGCATTGGAAGCGCGAGTGCCCTTTTAACCCAGCCAACCAAGTGCAGCAGGAGGCGGAAGGGGTTCAGGCACCCGTGACGGAGATAGTCAATACTGTAATGAGGCCCAGATCAATGAAAGGGGGGGCCCAAAACCAACAAGTACAGGTCCCACAGCCACCAAGGATCCCGCACAGCATATGAACTTATCAGCAGATGCCCCTTTTCGAAGGGTATGATGAGTATAGCCCCGACCCGTTATCCTGACGGTGCCTGAGGGGGGAGGAAGACTGCACTCTTGGAGCAGTCTTGGAGGTAGATCAGAGAGGACCTTTTGTGGAGGCAGACATTGATGGTCATCCCACCACACTTTTGGTCGACACTGGTGCTACCCGGTCTACTGTAAGATCAGCAGTAGTCCCCAACCTACCCCTCTCGGGACAATCGATCCAAGTTGTTGGAGTGGCGAACAAAAGAATAAACAGCCCGCTGACCGAACCGATTCCAGTAAGGATAGGTTCCTTCCAAACTAGACATCAGTTTGTGGTGTGCGATACTAGTCCAGTTTGTCTTCTGGGAAGAGACCTGTTATGTAAGTTGAACTGCACGATTTATTGCACGCCTAAGGGAGTGGAGGTTCAGACGAGGGACGATGATGCTACTTTTAAAGTTGCTAATCAGCATCTGTGTATAGACTTGTATCCAATGGTGACCGTGGAGGAACTTCCACCGGATTTGAGAGATACCGTGTCACCTGAGGTATGGGACTTCACAGGAGAAGAGATAGGACTAATTAAAGGAGTTGAACCTGTGCAGATTCAGGTGAAACAGAACGTTGAGTTCCCTAGAACGCCTCAGTACAATCTGTCGCCCAAAACGATCGCAGGGATTAAACCTGTAATCGAGACTTTCATAAAAAAAGGCATTCTGAAGGAGATTAGAGGTAGCCCCTGTAATTCACCTATTATGGGACTACAGAAACCGAGCGGGAAATTCAGGATCGTGCAAGACCTGCGAAAGGTCAACACGATAGTTGTCCCTTGTTGTCCAGTGGTACCGAATCCATCAGTGATACTGTTTCAGATCCCATGTGAAGCCGAGTGGTTTACTGTCATTGATTTGTGTCAAGCATTCTTCTCGATACCGCTCCATGAGGAAAGCCAATTTCTTTTTGCATTCCGGCTGGAAAATCGTGTGTTAACATGGTGTCGTATCCCTCAAGGGTATACAGAAAGTCCATCGATCTTTAACCAGATCCTGAAAAAGAATCTTGAGAGTCTCGTATTGCCGCAGAACTCAGTTCTTGTGCAATACATAGACGATCTCCTTGTTGCCTCGGAAACGGAAGATGCTTGCAGGATAGACACGGTAGCCCTGTTGAACCACTTAGCAGAGAACGGGCACAAGGTGTCTCCAAATAAGTTGCAGTACTGTTTGAATGAGGTACAGTACTTGGGACACAGATTAGAAAAAGGCAAGAGGAAGGTGTCACCGGACCGAATTGAGGCAATAATGAACATGGCAGTGCCTACCACACAGAGAGAAGTCAGGATGTTTTTGGGAATGGTCGGCTATTGTCGGCAGTGGATACCTAGTTTTTCCTTGAGAGCAAAGCCTTTACAGAGGCTTACGCACAAGGATGTGAGTGATCCGGTACCATGGGACGAGGAGTGCTTGATGTCATTCCTAAAACTGAGAGAGGAGTTGTGTAGTGCCCCAGCTCTGGGAATGCCTGATTACAACAAGGCCTTTTCACTGTTCTGTTGTGAGAGAGAAGGATGTGCATTAGCAGTTTTAGCTCAGAACCATGGAGGTGTCCGTAGACCAGTTGCCTACTTTTCAGCTACTCTAGATCCAGTAGCTTCTGCGTTGCCCGGATGTCTAAGATCCGTTGCTGCAACAGGTGTCAGCATTGAAAGATGTGAAAGTATTGTAATGGGTCATCCTTTGACTGTATATGTGCCACACTCGGTTGAATTATTGATGACCAGGACTAAGACTCAGCACCTAACGAATAACAGGTTAACAAGGTATGAGCAAGTCATACTCGCCGCAGAAAATGTGACTCTGAAAAGGTGCTCTGTCTTAAACCCTGCGACATTGATGCCCATACCGAATGAGGATGATGAAGATTGTGCGGACCATGATTGTCTTGACGTGACTGAACTTTGCACCAAACCAAGACCTGACATTGTCGATGAACCATTGACTGACCCAGATGAAATTTTCTTTGTCGATGGTTCATGCCTAAGAGACAGTGTTGGCCAACTAAGAGCAGCGTTTGCTGTATGTACCATTTCAGGAGTGGTTGAGGCGGCCTGCCTAGAAGGAGTACGCTCCGCGCAGGTAGCTGAAATCATTGCTTTGACTCGTGCCTGTTTGGCCGCTGATCAAATTCGAATCACGATTTATACGGACAGTCAATATGGGTTTGGTGTAGTTCATGACTTCGGACAGCTGTGGTCCCAGAGGGGATTTTTGACATCATCTGGCTCACCCATTAGGAATGGAGAACATGTAAGACAACTGTTAGATGCATTGCAATGTCCGAAGGAAATCGCTGTTGTGAAATGCACTGCACACGGGAAGGGGGAGGATTTTGTGTCTTTGGGAAATAATTACGCGGACGAAGTTGCCCGCTTCTGTGCAGAACAGGGATGCATATTTACAGAGGGTTACACAGGAGAGAGCCAAGAAAGAACCGAACTCAACATGATGTTGGCCATGGCAGACACTTGGGAGGAGCTCAAGCGACTGCAGGATGAAGTTTCAGATCAGGAACGGAATGGATGGATCAAAGCAGGGTGCGAAAGAGGGGATGTGGATGTTTGGGTCTCCAGTGATGGGAGAGCTGTACTACCAGAGAACCTGCTGAGTCCGATGGCGAGACTGATACATGGACCGGTACACCTTGGTAGAGATGCAATGATGCGTGTGTTTAGACAGACGTGGTATAATCCACGATTTCGTGCAATGGCTGAAACTGTTTGTCAGAGGTGTGTCACGTGTCAGCAGATGAATGCTGGAAAGAAAACAGTAGTTACCTTAAGTCACATTGGGAGGTCAGGAGGGCCCTTCAATAGGATACAGTTAGACTTCGTGGAAATGCCTAAGTGCAATGGGTTGAGATACATCTTGGTGCTGGTATGTGTATTCTCACGGTGGGTGGAGGCTTACCCAACACGCAGGTGTGACACTCTCACAGTGGCTAAGTTATTGTTGATGGAGCTCATCCCGAGATTCGGGATCCCAACCTCTTTGGAATCAGATAGAGGAAGACACTTCCACTGTGAAATCATGAAGTTACTCTGTGCCGCATTGAGTGTTGATCAGAGACTCCATTGCAGTTACCGACCAGAGGCTTCTGGGATGGTGGAACAGGTCAATGGAACTTTGAAAGCCCGGATGGCAAAAATGTGTTCATCAACGTCCCTGAAATGGCCTGACGCTTTGCCGCTCGTACTAATGAGCATGCGAAGTGTCACAGATAGGAGGACCGGATTGTCCCCCCACGAGATATTAATGGGGAGGGCAATGCGGTTGCCAGCAGTACCAGCTACAGCTTTGATTAACATCACTGATGACTTGATTCTCGATTACTGTAAAGGACTATCTGATGTGGTCCGTTCTGTGTCCCAGCAGGTACAAGCTGCAGCTGTTCCGGCCTCGAGTGATCTGTGCCACGACCTGTGTCCCGGCGACTGGGTGCTTGTCCGAAAGCACGTAAGGAAGAGCTGTTTGGATGTTCGGTGGCGAGGCCCGTACCAGGTGATACTGGTCACGAACACAGCAGTGAAGTGTGGAGGATTGCCGAACTGGGTACATGCCTCCCATACCCGCAGAGTTTCAGCACCCTTGGAAGAAACAGCTCCTCTCGTAACTGAAAATCCAGCTGATGTGGCAGGGCCACATGAGAGGACAAGTCAAGCTGTAAGGGTCGCTGACACAGCTGGTGGTGCACCAGAACAAGCTGAAGGGGGTTTTGACAACCCAAACCTCGACTCTGACTCAGAAGACAGAGGTGGTGCAGTGGGTGGAGTAGAGTCAGATTCAGCAGAAGGAGGAAGTGGTGCACTGGGTATAGCAGGGGAAGGCGGAAGAACGACCAGAACCAAGGAAGGTTGGCCTGAAAGACAGAGGCGACTGAATCTGAGGTTGGCACCTGAAAGAGATCTTGCTCCAGTGTCTGAAGTCTCTGAGACGGAAGCAAGTGACGAAGAGCAGACTCAAGAGGGCAGGCGAAGGTCAAAAAGAACGAGAGTACCCTGCCGGAGATACTCTACCCCTGAGTGGACTTACACTGTGACTGATGCAGGGGGTAGTGAGTACGGGGAGACTGAGGTCTGTGCAGGTGGTCAGCAAGAGCCCGAATGTGGTAGTGAAGGTGGTGCTGTTGTTGCCAGGGCTCGAAGTCGAAGGAATACTGACCCTCACCGTTCCGAATGCCCCGCTTCTGAGTAAAGTCCGACAACTGGTTTTGCATCGAATCGAATTTCCGTCTTTTGGGTTTGAGCCGTCTTCACACGAAATGGTAATCCTGCGTCTTGAACTTCTGTATCACGTTCTGGAAGTGCTTACTAATGATCTTATCGTGGATGAAATATAACCTGTTGTAAATAAAAAGTCTAAAGAGGAAGATAACCTAGATCCGAGTGGAAGAAGAATAAACTTAGGGACTTTCCACAGAAGAGGAACGAAAACCTAGGGAAGTCTTTTTCTGGACTATGTAAATAAGAGACTGTTGTTGAAAGGGGATTTCCAGAGGTTTCAAGTGTTGTTTGAACTGGTTAAACAAGTCACGAGTGGAAGAACAAGGACTTTTGAGTGTTCATTGCTGAAACCAAGAACTTTTGAGAACGTTCGAAATCATGGAGGTTGGAGATCCAAATCGTAGATCTAAAATGATTGTAGGCATACTCATAGGTGTTGTGATATTTTCTATAATCGTAGTAATTGTAGTCTCATATACATTTCCACATGAGCTAGCAGTGCAGGGGGTGCCAGGGACTCCTACACCTACTACACCTAGCCAAAAAGAGGTAACCATAGGAGCTAACAAGGCTTTGCTGATAGAAGAAAGTCGTAGATTGCATGTAGATTTGTCTAGAAGTGATTTCAAGCTTAATGCTTACGCCAAGCTGCTATACGAGTATGTGGATGCGATGGATGAGAAAGGTTGTTATGTGTGTATGCAGTTGCCTGCTTCAGTGGATGAGGGTATTAGATATCACCATCTTCCACTGACATATGGAATTTCATGTAGCCTGTTACTTAGTCTATTCTATGAAAGAGATCAGTTTGAGTATTTCTTTTCCAATTACGATGCAGTGCTTCCTGAAGTTCCCGCTTATAAACATTTGAATAAGTATGATTATTATAAGTCGGAGGATAGACTTAGGAAGTTCTTCATACCGTCTTTGGAACTGGACACAGCATATGCCCACCGACATAATTTGACGTGTTCATTGTCAGATGTAGAGAAAAAGTTCGTAGATCAGGTGGAAGACAGGTATAGAAAACTGACACAGACACGAGACACAGGGCATAGTAAGGTGGATTGGACAGAGGAGGAAAAATTGCACAGGACAAAGGGAAGCTATGGTCCTATTAGCTTTGGACAAGGAACAAAGGGGAAAGTTGTGTGTGAGACGATATCAGACCTACTATGAAAAGGTTCCCGTGGGACAGAGTACGTGTGACCATGTTTTCACGATGGCAGATGTGGCTAAGAATTTTCTCCAAGGTCCTGTACAAGTGATACCTACTGTGTATTTTGTGTGTGGAAGGAATGCATATGTGAGATTGCCTGCGAACTGGTATGGTACATGTTACTTGGGAATAATATTTCCAAAGATTTATCATACTGAGGATTTGGAACTTTTGGAAGGTGGAAAGCATTCAAGAGTGAGAAGAAGTGCGAGTGCAGGGGTTGTAGTGGGAGATATCTTTGGAGCCATGATACCAAGTTTGGGAGTGATCTTGAATGATGTGAAGATCCGGAGACTGGCGACTGTGATAGACGAACTATCGATGAATACCGCCAAATCGTTGGTACTGGTGGAAGGGGAGATGTTGTCGATAAGGACAATGGTTTTGCAGAACCGCCTTGCTTTGGATGTCTTACTGGCAAAAGAGGGCGGAGTCTGTAAATTATTGAGGGTTCAAGAGTGCTGTACTTATATACCAGACCACAGCAAGGATCTGGAGAAATATATAAGTAACATCACTACTATTCACACGAAGATAGCGGACTTGACTGAAGAGGGAGCTTGGGAAAAAGTTGGAAAAGGGTTTGGTCAAGTGGGAAGCTGGTTTGCGAATTTGGGAAAGGGATTCCTTGGCTATGTTCTGAGACCTCTCCTGATCGTGGTGGTTTGTGTGGTTTGCCTGTGGGGTCTGATCAAAGCTTACAAGTGGTATCGAGCAGGCCGAGTTGAGAGAGCTCTGAGAGAAAATGAGACGAGAATGGCTAGACTGCAGGACAGTCAATATCAGAGACTCAAGAGAATGGAGAATCACAGGCCAGGGAGAATGGCAACGAGTTCTGTTTAGGTCGGTTCTTTCTCCAAGGGAGTTGAATAAAATGTGATGACAGGAGTCATCAAAGGGGGAACTGATAGAGCGCCATGTTCTTGTGAAATTTGTAGGGGTGCTTCATAATCACTGATAGTTCGCACCCGCATATATCCAGCTATATATCTATGAATGGCTAGCAAAATGTAGTTATAACCTAGTTATCAGAATGAATAAGAAATGTAATTGTGCTATTTTTATCATGCAATGTAATTCTTAACTGAATCGTGTGTAAAATAATGCATAGAGGAATCAGCCCATGTGTAATCGAGATGCAGTAGTTTAAACGTGTACCACATTAAGTTGCACATGTAGTTCACTTTTTGCATATGAAATATAATGGACCAATGCTTATAGACGTGATTAAGATTTGTGTGTTTAAATTGTGTAAAGGCCTGACTGCATATACGCCAGGGAAAGGCCTGTTTGTTCTTATGTTAGCTTATTTTGCAGGCAGAGAAGGTTCTCTTGGAAAGGCTCTCTGGGCACCGATAGTAGATTTAATTAGCGCAGTAGAGGGTTTCTGTTGAAAGTATCTTCTGTTGCAGGTGCAAGGACACATGCCTCGTTAGTAAAGACTGGCTCTTTGTTTCATAAGTTAGAGCGATGGGAGGCATGAAGATGGGAGTGCAATGGAATTTAGGGATGATACTTTCAGCGGAGAAGGTGCCTGGGACTCAAGGTCATCGCAACCGTCCAGGATGAAGTAACCTTTCGATGGAAAAGTACAAGAAAGAAGACCTGGCCAAAGAGGCGTGACAAAAGGCGTGTTCAGTTGTATTGGGTTTTGTATTAGGGATAGTGCCCCGAGGGTGGAGGGCAGAGAAGAGGTAGAGGAGAGCAGAGAGGAGGACAGAGAGGGATTTGGTGAAGGAGCATCTTAAAATCTGAGCTTAAATACTAAGTGAGTGCACTTCTTAGGAAGTCTTCACAGCTGACACCCTTTACTTACTCTTGCCTGGGAAATTCGTTAAGTAGGTATGCCACCTTAGTGATAGAGTAGGGACAGTTAATAGGTTTTCCTTATTTAGGTAATGAAGAATAATATAGAGATTGGAGCAGTTATCGCTTGTCTAATACTTCTGGAGCTAACGATTCTTCTTATTCTGAGTCGGATGAGACTCCTGCGTAGGATGCTATTTGTATTAGTGCCCATCTATTTCTTTAACCTCGTGTTGAGGTGCTTGCACGTGCAATTATTCTTGGCTGTAATAAACCCACAAAATTGAATTCGGAGTCAGTGGTCTTTTAAGGTAAACTGGATTCTAAATATTGCCATATAACTGAAAAGGATTTTCTTCCCTTCACACTATTCAGCAGGTAAAAAGATCCTGGCGACCTGAAGATTCTTAAACAAGATAAGATAAGAATCAGCGTTATCAGTGGCTCAGTAATGACTGGACTAGTGGGATTCATGGGTCACTGGACACCAGCCTTGTATCTTGAGAAGAAATTGTTGTTTGTCAAGTTTGGATGGAGCTTCACTCATTGGACAGGGGTAGTTCACAGCACCAGGGCAAGTTTTGTAAACATTTGTTAACATTCCTCCATCAGTAACTAAAACCAAATCACTGCAAGTCATATTGATTGCATTTCCCTTTGAACCGTAGTAACAAGAATCTCTAGCCTTTTAAGTGTAGCATTGCATGACTGCTTTGGTGCCCCTGTTTGGTTATCCCATCCTTTTGCAAGGAGTGATAATTTTTGACTCCACTGAAGTGCTGAGCCATTAGACATCTTTGTAAAACCCTCCATTGTATAACATTGGCTTTGTACCCCCATGTTAACTGTGTTAGTGTTGAGATTGTATCTCTGGCTAGAATGGTTGGAGAGACATCTAGTTTTCTTTGCCTATCTTCGTTTTATGTTTATTATATTTTTCCTATGTGTAAGAAAATACTTTTCTAAAGTAAAACATTGATGTAGTGGTAAGCTTATTGACTAATCTTGTTTCACTGTATTCTGAGTGTATAAATATAAATTATCTCCTTCAATTGAGCTGCTTGACCACAATGCCTTGAAAAAGGCAGGTTCTGAAAAGCAATACTTGGCTATTCCATTTGGGGTCAACAGTATTGTGATCTTAGGACACCACTTGTCAACAACTCTAATAGTCACAATTAGAGCCCACTAACCCTTGACTGCCCCGGCACAAACCTCCATCACAAGATAAAAAAAGAGCTATTCAGCTGCAAATAAGAATCTTAGGGCCACATGTACAAAGGTAATCGTTTGCGATTACTAAATAGCAAATTTTTGCGATTCGCTATTTGGTCATCGCAAACACTAATGTAGAAATGTGCCTTTGATAAATTGTATGATTCCCAGTGGGTCGCAAATAGAGCTACCTCATGAATATTAATGCAGTAGTTCTTGGTGTGCAACCCATTGGGAATCGCTAAATTCACATGGATGGTGAACTCCTGGGGTCAGCAGGCCACCACCTCTGTGATTTCTTTTAAATAAAGCAATCTGTTTTTTTTTTTTTAAATGCAGTATGTATTTCATAAAGGAAAACGGGGTCACTGCCCGCTCTTAAAAACATCCTTAGGCACTCTTCCCATTTGCGAATGGGTTACCACCTACTTGAAGTATGTGATAAAATGCAAATGTTTTGCAACCACATTTCGGGTGCAAAACAATCACACATACCACTGTGATTCGGGATTAGGAAGTGACGCCCTTAACATGCCCCTTTGTAATATCGAATCAGAAACCCAATTTGCTATTCAGTAATAGGTTTCTGAATTGCAAGTAGGGCTTTGTACATGTGAAAAAGCCTTTTTCCATTCGCAAATGGGCAGATTCTGTGAATCGGCCCGTTTGCGACCACAAAAAGCTGTTGTACATGTGGCCCTTTGTTCAGGACTAGGCAATTTCTAGCACCTGGACAGTGGCAGAGAGAACACCACAGAGGACTGGCCTTGTAGACTCTCTAGATCATTGACACTCCCTGCTATCTGTAGGGTCATGACACTGTCTGCCCCAGCATTTCCTCTCAAAGGTGAACCTGACCTACTAGAACCTTTGTGATGCAGAGAACTTGAACTAGACCTCCAAAAGGCTGAAGAGTGACATTTAATGGGGCACACCAACATCTTCCATTTCTGTGACAAAGGAAGACATATAGTTTTAGTGCATGACATCAATGATGATATAAGTGATAACATCACTGATGACCTCATCCAAGAGTGTGACAGTTTGGTACACACTTATCAAGCTGAAAGATATTTAGTAGCCATTATCTAGAGCACATTTTGTAGATACCTTGTGTGCTACTAATGTGTATAAGTGCTTCCAACATTATTGGCCCCCTAAAGAGGCTAGCGTGTCTTGGAGTGGGCTCTCCATGAAGAGTTCTGTCAAAGGCTGAGCATGGCAGTGGTTCAACCAACCACATAAAGGGGCTTGGGTGTCTGGAGGGATTGGGCTCTCTGTGAAAAGTCCTGCACAGGGCGAAGGATGTGTGGGGTAGGGGATTGACCACCTAATGGGCCTTTGGTATCTGGAGGAAGGGGGCTCTCCATAAAGGCTTCTCCACAGAGCAATGGCTTGGTGTAGTTGGGGCATGGCCATGTAAGGGAACTTGGGTGTCTGGAGGGAGTAGGCTCTCTGTGAATAATTTTGCACAGGGTGAAGGCTGTGCTTAGTAGGGGCTTGACCACTGAAGGAGTCTTGGGTGTCTGGAGGGAGTGGGCCATGAAGATTTCTGTACAAAGCAATGGCTGTGCATTATTGGGGCTTGGTCACTCGTGTCTCATTGACTGTAAATAAGAGGTTGCCTAACTGCAAAGGATCAAGTACAAAGCAAAGGATGTGCGTAGCAGGGACTTTAACACCTAATGGGCCTTGAGCGTCTAGAGGAAGTGGATTGTTCATCACCTATGCCCACATAACCTTTTTATAATGTTGTTTGTTTCATAATCCCGCTGGAGCACCACAAGAGTCAGTGTGGCCCGCGTGTGTCCCAGAGAGATGGTGGGCCCTCTTTGACACCCCGCATAACTACAAGGGGGCCATGGCAGAACTGCTGTGCCCCTTTACAGTTTCATTTTACTTTAACAACACAGGCACTGACTTCCTGGGGCATATTTACAAAACAATGTTGGAGCGCAGAGCTGCACCAAATTCAGCAGGGCCACACTCTGGCATTTTAAAACCACAGGAATGCAATGTATTCACAAGAATACTGTGCATCCCTGTGTTTCCCCTAGCGCTGGTGCAAAAAAAGCTGTCTAGCCCCAGTGCAGGCACCCTGCTGCCATGTTGCAAGAGTGCCTGCACTGCAGGGGCAATTGTTTATGTACACAAAAGGACACCTTTATGCACATAAACAATAAGTATTAGCAATTTGCACCTTCTATGTGTGCTGCAGAATGCAGCATACATGGAAAGAGCCAGGAACGAGGAGAAATTAATAATGTCTCCTCGTATCGCCATTCTGACCCCAGGTAATCCATGGTGTTAGGTTTTTTGAGCTGCCTCAGCTTTGTAAATCAGGGGCAGCATCAAAAAGCCCACGGCAACACCCATTGCAGGCCCCTTTGCCACAGAGGACTGCAGCAGAAAGGAGCATATTTACAAGGTGGCGTTAAGCCACGTTAAGTGGCTTAGCGCAACCTTGTAAATATAGGAAATGGCACTACTCCACTGGAGCGTCAAAAACGTGATGATCCAGTGGTGATAGGGGCTTGTAAATATGCCCCCCTGTGTCTTGTAATGGAGAACAAATTTAGTTCAATTTTGTCCAGCAATTTGTTTTCTAAAATACGTCCTAAAATTCCTATGAGAAATTGCACAGGGATAACTTGTTTGGGGTTTCTTTTTCTCAGGCCCCCACTTGATGGAGCACCCTGAAACTTTCCAGAAAGGTGGATGAACTTCATTTTTTAATGTTTCGTGAAGATTCATCAACCGGTGCCAAAGTTATTAGTGAGACAAACATTTGACAATTTTCACTGATAGTAAACTGACATGTAATTTGACAGTGGAGATTTTCACTAAAGCTAGGATGCCAAGAATTAGATTTCAAGCAAAACCTTAATAATAACGCTGCTGTTTAAAGACCCATCACTATGAGTAAATATCATGACTCACATAAGCTTTAAAACTGAGACATTAAGACATTCATGACCTATTGCGATATATATGCTTATCACTTATTTACCTGCCAAGGTTGAAAATTATTGATATCAGCACAATCACTATGAATGAACGGTCCTTGTCCAGGTTTACAGGATATCAATGAGTTCATAGCATGGGCAAGGGCATAAACTGCCTTGTAGGCGTGGTATGAGACACTGAGATCATTAAATTCAAAAAGAAAAGCTCCCATTTTATGTAATGTCTGGTTCTCTGAGCAAGAAACCTGGATTCCACTGTTCTCCATCTCCGTCATTATCTCAGTTGTGTTAGGTCCTGGCCACTTGCAGTTGAAAGCTTCCTCCCAGAAGAGTTTAATAAATTCAATATTGGAATCTTGCAATGGATTTAGGTGGATAAGAAACCACTCAAACCCGGGCATCTTTGAGAAATGGAGGTTTAGTGCTAGAGATCCATTGAAGAGTGTCCAGGTGTGCCTGGGGAAGAGTGCATGAGTAAATGTGAAGGCTGCAGAGAAGACAAAGACTTTATCCATCACACTCAGTGCAAAGAAGATCTCCATGACCTTCTTCATATGGACCTCAGGGCTGTGAACAATGATTACTTTCACAGTATGTCTCTTGGCAATTTCAACAACATTGGTGATCTTGGCTGTAGAGTAGATTAGATGGACTTTTTCCATGAATGCAACACAACCCCCATTCTTCTCAATCAATCTTTTTAAGGATTGTCCACCCAACATTCCCAGCTCATCATCAGAGATGATCATCCCAATCCATGTCCAGCCGAAGAATCTCATTAGCTGTGCCAAGGCAGTCATCTGGAAGGTGTTGCTTGGCACTGTGCGCAGAAAAGATGGAAACTGTAGCTTGTCGCTTAGCGTAGAGAGCAGTGATCCATAGCTGATCTGCAGTGCAAGGAATTTTAAGAAGATTTGATTTAATTTCACACAATCAGTTTCTAACAACATGTATGAATTAAACTGCCCTCTACCCCCCAAACAACTCTGGGTATTCTGGTGTACAGCCTGGCCAGTGAAGAACAGGCAAAAGCCTGTGATTAGAGATACAATCTGCTTTTTTTGAGCTCACCTTGGTTTGTTGACCTGACACTAAGGAAGACATTTTGTAATTTTGATTTTTGTTACTTATGTGGATTTAATGAGACCTACCAGCCCAGCCTTGTTAGGACTCCTACTTCTTTACTGTTTCCAGGTTCTTTGTACCTAGGTTATTGGGAGATCTTTGAATGGGAGCAGGATTAGGCTCCCATTTACTAAAGTATGACAGGTGCTTCCAAGACATAATGCAGTTTCACACTAAGCACCTGGGCCTTTAATTGATGCTCTGTCGCTGCATTGAGTCATGCCAGCGTGCCCAAAAGATTTTAGTAGAAGAGGGCCTTTCCATTGTCCTCTATGAGATTTCATCCCTCTATTTCCTACCCAGATGGATGGCATTGTCCTGCGGTGACCATCCCTATATGCTCTACACGATATGTTTAATCTGCCTGATTGTTAACCTAACATGGACTAACTGCAGGTACTACTTTGCCCCACATTTGTGATTTTCTAAAGAATAACTGTGTGGAAATTAGTTAAAAAGACACAAAATGTGGCTATAAATCTACCAAATATAGGGGTGAATTGGCCCTTGATCAGCGACAGACTTCTGGCGGCATCTTACCAGTTGACACTCAAGGGGTCCCAGGTAGGGCAACTGTCTGGCTATGATAGCTCTGTTCACAACACAGTACTGTCATGTATAGGAACTTGTGCAGGTTTGCAAAGCAAGCCATGTGCACTGACACTTTTAGAGGCTGATTATAATGGTGGTCGGACTGCAGGCTGTTATAGCGGCAGTCAAGGAAAGCACTTGCTGCAGAGTTTCTAGCAGTTTTCAGGCAGCAAAAAATATGTCAAGATAGCTGGTTATTATTGTTCCTGCTGGAGAGAGATGGAGTTATGTCTAGTGGCAGTTTTGACTCATCATAAAGTAGCGCAGAGGGTTAATGTGCCTGCTGAAAAGAACGTCCACCATGCAGATCACAGAACTGTAAATTATGTGGTTAGCTCAGTGGGTTACTGCTTTTGTGACAGAGATCCTTTTGTTACTTGTAGTTCATAAGTTACAATCCTAATATCGTGCAGTGACCAATGAACTGTCATAAAAGAGCTGCATGCAATAGGTTAGAACGTTATGTTTTTTCCCCCAGTCTTTCATTATTCTAATGTTGCTAAAAAAAAATATTTGGGTAGAATACATTTTTATTACTCAAGTCAACCCAAACACTGCGGTAAGTTCTAAAAGGTAAGTTCAAAAAAGTTCAAAAAAGACTGTCGCCATAGGCACCACCAGTGCTAAAGTCGGCCCTGCAGCATGTAATCAATTCATTGGAATTGATCCCTCCAGACTTAGTGGAGTCAGGAACACCAGGAGGCCTGGATTAATTGGTCACTTATAGGGGAAGGGCAATGGATGGAGCTGGTGAGCAGAGGAGAGCGCCATACATCTGAGACAGGGAATCACCGTTTTGTATTTTGGTAGCATGGAACACTGAGACAGTTGTGCTGTCACATAGCACGCCCCCAAAATGTGAAGTGTGGCACAACTGGAACATTTTAACAGGAATGGCTCAGGATTAATCACAAGCAAACTCCTAGGAGAGCCATGAATCTGAAGAGAAGAGAGAGCTTTCCGTCTGTTATGAAGAATTCAATCACACCTTCTATAGTACTGGTGAGCGGTATCTCCAGCCCAGTTCAGTAATTGTCTCTCACACATTTTGGTTCAAGTCAGTTCACACCAGAGACCTGTTTGGCTTATCAAACTTCCAATGAATGGAGGTAGCATAAGAACCTAAGACACAGGAAGCTGTTGCCTGACTAAAATAATTTCAATGGACCATTGGAAGTGGACAGTTCTCACATTTTCTTCCTGTGGAACCTCCCTCTTGAGGCAACAGGTGTAGATGTAGAAGTAGTTAATTCTTTATTTTAGAGTATGTATGAAGAGGTCAGGATTTATGGTGTCAAAAGCCAACAGCAAGTCCAGCAGTAATTGGAACCAATTTTCATTTGTATCCTCAAGTTTTAGGGGCTGATTACGATGCCAGACAGACCCGAGGCTGTCCGCCATAGTTCTGGAACTGGAATCGAACGACCTCCAGTCATTGGTTCCAGACCAGGAATTAGGATGCGACTGAACCCTGTTCGGTCGCAATCCTATACTTTGCTATGAGATCATGCATTCCGAACACAATGCATGCTCTCATAGCAAAGAGCAGGGGTGCAGTTCATCCCTGCACCCGGTGGCAGGCACCTTCAGGTGCCTGCCACCGGGTGCATGGATCAACAGGGGGCACCATAGGTGCCCCCTAGGCTGCCATTCGGCAGCCTTGCACCCATGGGGACCCTGCTGGGGACCCCCAAATCTGTTTCCCAATACAGCCGGCACAAAAAGGCAGAGGGAAACTTTCATCATAATCCCTTGGCCGGAAAGAGCCGGCCGGGGGATTACCTTGGACCTTCCGAATGGCGGACGGGCTCTCCGAGCCCGCCGTAAGCCATTTGGAAGACTAATTCGGATTCCCTTCCGACCGGGCCTATCGAAATGGCTCGGTTGGAAGGGAATCCGAATCAGTGTTTACGATGCGTGCAGGAGTGCTCCGATCGACCGTTGGAACCCTTTCTGCCCTCATCGCAATCGGGCTCTTAGTGTTGTAGATTTGGTGATGTATAGCCTGGTTAGAAACTGGATTGACATTTGCCTTACAAGGTGTTGGCTTCTAAGAAGGTCTACACTTGAACATCCACATAGTTTGCTACAAAATGGAGCTCTTTAGTGAACTATAAGTCCTCTGTTTGGGTTGTATGAGCCATCAATAATCTATCTTCTCATATAGTTATGTATTCAGCTGCTCCATGCACCCTGCTTACCACTGGGAAATGGAAAGGTCCTGAAATTCTGGCTAGTGAAATAGATGTGGATGACAGCACTTCTCCAACAAGTCCTACTGGTGTTGATTTTAAATTGCAGTTGTACCCCGGCATTGGGTCAGACTTCCCTGATAGCTCTTCTAAGAGCCCTTGAATGGCTCTATTTTGAGATGCGCAGGTATCAAAGATCCGGAAACCCAATGAAATGTTTGATAACAGGTCGGGCGTGTGATTAATTTCCTCAATTGCAAAAAGCATGGCCAGCAGGTCTCGGTAATATCGAATGGTAAACCTGTGGGGTCAAAAGAGTACGTGTTTGATGACATCAGGTAATAGCAAATATGTCGACTCATACACAGGCAAATTGAATATCTATAACATAATCAACGGGCATTGAGACAAAGACCATAGTGTGATGCTAGGTTGCTACAGATGTAGCTCTTGGCAGTTTATTGGGGAAGACTAAAGTGTCTTCCTGTGATGTGCACACATCATGGTCTTTGGGGCAATGGAGCTTGTGTTCATTTATTGTGAAGGTTACACCTTTCAAATTTAACACTGGCCACCTAACAATTTCAGCAATTTTATTTTCAACAATAATTTCAGATCATTATGTATCAAAATATGTAAGGAATACCCTACATTTTTGCTGGGTACTGGAAAAATGTAATCTCCTAACATGTGTAGGATTGTTTTACTGCATACAAATTAGTGTTACAGTAGAGGCACAAAGTCATGGCAAACAGAAAGTTGTGCTGCTGCTGAAAACACATGAATATAGGGACGACAAATGAAAAGTAGTGAATATGGATCTTAATTGGACTCCTGGTAGAAATTGGGTTTCTGGTTGGCAGAGGATACACCCTGTCCAAGCAAGAACCACATTCCTAGTCACAGTAAGTCAGATACACAGCAAAACTTAACCTCTGCTCACCCTCTGGTAGCTTGGCACAGAGCAGGCCGGCTTAAATTAAGAGGTATTGTGTAAAGTATTTGTGCAACACTGCAAACAGTAACAGAGTGAAAACACCACAAAAACACTCCACACCAGTTTAGAAGAATAGATTAGTATATTGTGAACAAAATAAGAACAAAAAAACAAAACTCCAAATCGTAGAAGTCAAGATATGAATTTTAAAAGAATGAGTGTCAAAATAGCACTTAAAAATAAATAGTGCTTGAGGGGTAAACAGGGTCTCGCTGGACCGAGACAAAGTCAAGAGTTCAGGCAACCTGTGATGGAGTGCAGGCCAGCTACAGGACCCATGTAGGGCCTGCTGAGCAAAGTACCTTAATCCCTTGTCGCAGAATGAAATATGGGCTGCGATGCATCGATGCTCACCACACAGTTGATGTTCCACCGAATTTCTTCAAGCAGAAGTGGCAATGCGTCAAAGCTGTGCGATGCACAGATTCCAGAGTGCTGCGGTTCTGAAGGTGATAAACCGGGTTAATCCACACTGGAGGCGATCTTCTCCACGTTATGGCTGGATGTATTAGTTCCTAATGGGTTGATTCCAGAGGCAATGCGGCTTGATGAGTGTGATGCGCCGGTCCTAGACCTCGCAACAGCAATGTAGCGTTGATCCTGATCTTGCAGCACACAATGTGTAGGTTCAGATTGGCGCTACGATTTTGATGCGCAGGTTCTTGTTGGATGCAGCACTTTAAGCTCACTTCCAAGGGACCTGGGATGTTTGGCACCATTTGGCAGAGCAAGACTTACAGCAAGTAAAGTCTAGGTGCTGTGTTGAAGATTAAAGGTGACATCCTTAATATCCCTGAGACTTCAGCAACATGAGGCAAGCCAACAAGCCCTTGGAGAAACTTAGATTCAAGGATGTAGAGAGCAGATCTAGTCCTTCTCACTTCCAGGCAAGAGGTAGGAGGCCAACACAGCAAAGTAATTTAGCAAATTGGCAGTCCCTCCTACCGAACAGCAATCTGCAGGCAGCAGGCCAACACAACAAAGCAAATTAGCAGAGTGGGAGTTCTCCTACAGCACAGCAGCTCTTCTTCCTGGCAGAATGTCCTTAGTCCCAGCAGTGTTCTGAGTTGGTGGGGTCAGAGGCCCAGTGCTTATACCTTATTAGTAGGGAGACTTCAAAGAGATGTGTTGAAGTGCACAACACCCTCTTTCATGCCCTGGCTCCTGACTCACTCCAGGAGGGTATTCAGTCCTTTGTGTGGGGGCAGGACCCATCCCTTTCAGGTGCAGAGTATCAGCTCCTCCCTTCCCTCCTGCACAGGTTGACCCATCAACATGCAGGAACTAGGCAGTCACACCTACCCTTCCTTTGTGTGTGGCTGTCCAGAGGGAATGCAGGAAGCCAGCTTTCACCCACCCCAGATGTGTATTTTTGAGAAAGGCAGAAAAGCATCAAGTGGTTTTAGTAGGAAAATATCAACTTTCTAAAAGTGGCATTTTCAGAACTACAATTTAAAAACCAACTTCACCATAAGATGTATTTGTGATTTGCGATTTCAGAGACACTTAGGGGCCGATTCCGATCTCGGCCGGTAGGGCTCCGAATCGGATTCGGCTTTACCGGATCCGATTCGGAGCCCTGTTTCCCGACCGAACCGTACGCGGGTCCGGCCGAGCGAGTACGATGCGAATTCGCCGACCGACTCGTCCGGGCGTCCCGACCGCTCCGACCGACTCGCTCCTGGCTCGAACCGCTCCCACCGACTCGCTCCCGGCTCGAACCGCTCCCACCGACTCGCTCGGACTCGACTCGCACCACGCAATGGAGACGTTCCCCGGCCGGGTAAGTACGATGCGCGCCGCGAGCAGTCCGACCGAGCCGCGCACTCCGGCTCGAAAGAGCAGTCGGAGCCGTACTTTGGGGGTCCGTGTCGGACCCCCTGTACGCGTAGCCGCGCGAGTCGCACACAGGGGGACCCATGGGTCCCCCCTACCTGTGCGTGTACGGCACGAGTCGCTTCGCCGCGTACCCGCTGTAGGGGGCGCACTTGTCCACCTCGCACCCATTGAGTCAATGGGAGCCCGCGTACGCGTTGTACGACAGTCTCCCATTGACTTCAATGGGAGTCCGACCGACTCGTGTCCGATGGCATACGTGCGCATCGTACTCGTTCGGTCGGACTGCACGGGTCCGATTCGGTCGGAAATCTCTCCGGGTCCGGCTCGGTCGGAGAGATTTCCGGCCCGAATCGGAATCGACCCCTAAATGTGGTTTACCTATCTTTCACCATTTGGAAACTGTACTTATAAAATGTAATATGCCAGTCCCAATGTTATCCTATGGGAGAGATAGACCTTGCAGTAATGAAAAACATATTTAAGAGTATTTCACTACCAAGACATGTAAAGCCTACTTTTTTAAATACACCTCACCCTGCCCATGTGCTGTCCAGGGCCTACCTTAGAGGTGACCTATATGTAAGAAGAAGAAGGACGGTTTGGGCCTGGCAAGTAGGAAAACTTTCTAGGTTGACATGGCATTATAAAACTGCACACACATGCTCTGCAATGGTAGGCCTCAGACATGTTTAAAGTGCTACTTAAGTGGGTGGCACAATCAGTGCCGCAGGCTCACTAGTAGCATTAAATGTGCAGGCCCTAGGCACAGGTAGTGCACTTTACTATGGACTTATAAGTACATTTAATATCCCATTTATGGATATACTAATGTTACCATGTTTTAGATAAAGAACACATGCAAATAGAGAAATGTATATATCAAAGGTACCTCACTGCTAGATATTTCCTACAAAGGGCGCTGCAAAAAACTATTTGAAAATAGCCACTTTTGCTGGTGCTCCGTGTCTTAGTCTGCAGTTACATGTTTAGGTGTGGCTCAGAGGCTGCTTCATCAACATCACACAATAAAAAAAACTAATTATTGCATCAACCCTCTTCATGTATTGGCCTGTTCAGGTGTCATTCACATTTTGCTTCCACCCACCACAACATACACCACAGGATCAATGGGTCAGACTTCTTCAACCACTGGCTCTTTGGCACTGTGAGTGCTGCCATTTTGCTTGATTACATTTGCGCCCCAAAGAGAAGTGCATTTCAGTGCCAGGGTTGGTGACTCAATACTTTACTTTGCAAATGTTTTTTCTGTCCTTTTATTTCCTTTTTAATTATCCTTGCTTGTTTGAGCTATATCTCCAGGTTCCAGTAATTCAAGTCCAATAGTACCTTGATCTTCTACACCAATAAGAATGAAAATGTCCTAGCTATTGTAACGGAACGTTTAAATTCTATTAAGGACACGGAGGAGAGGATTAGACTGTTCCTTCCACGCTTTTGTTCAACAGCAGCCATTAGATAAACAACAACAAAATACTTAATCCCCCATAATGCTTGGAGAAAAAGTTGAACAGTTCAACCATATGCATTGTCCAATCAGATTAGGCCAGGGCCCTATTCAACAGCAACAAAAGACTTCATTTTCTATAACACTTGGGGAAAAAGTCAAACAATTCAGCCATTTGCATTGTCCAATCAGATTAGGCCAGGACCCCTCCTTAGTCCCTTGTTGATGTTGCCACCTCCTTTTAATTCCTACGACTGCAGACAGATAATGACATCTTTATTCCTGCTTCAAGCCATCAGATTCTAGAGGAAAAGAACAAAGATGTATGAAACTGTAACCAGAAAATTCTTACAACTTGTCCAGCAAAAGTCAACAATGATTCAAATGCAAAGAAGAACCTTATGACTCCAATTAACAAAAAGAGAGTAAAACATATACCCACCTTTGTGTAACCTGTCGTTTCCATGGGCGGGTTAATCCTGGCCTCTGTGTCCTTTCCTTTATGATAGCTAGAAAATTTTCAAACCTATGTCAGGGCCAGAGGCGAGGATTACGCTGGTTCAACGCTTATCCACCACCAGCGAAGCAATACTCGGGACTGACTTGAAATAGAACCACTTAAAGGTAGAGTCTGAAGACCAGTCCGTCGCATTGAGGAGATCCTCCATATGAGCCCCTGGGGAGAATGCTTGTGACGCCTTAGCTACCCTGACGGAATGGGTTCCAAATATCTTGGTATCGGTGCCTGCTTCATGCATGGCCCAACTGAACCATCTGGCGATGTGAGGCGAAGAGACTGCCTTGAATGGTGTCTTTAGGGCTATCAGTAACTGTCTCTCTCCATGGAGATGGATGTCTACCATCATAGCCTCGTAACTTTTTACACATCTGGCAACACACAGCTTAGGGGAATCTGGAAAAAGAGGGTAAGTAACCAACCAAAATTTACATTTTGTACATCGTGATATGTGAAAAGTTCCTGAGTAAATACCAGGGCTCTGATGTCCGAGACATGCCTGAATGAGACCAGGCAGAGAATAGTAGCTAGCCTGGCCGAAAGCTCCTCCCATGAGAGATACTTATTGGATTGCCAAAACAAGAACTAATTATGGACCTTGTTAACGTCCCACAAAACTGAAAATCTGGATCCCGGAGGAAGGGAAAGGCATATGCCCTTACAATGATTCCTCACCAAGGGATGTTCCCCAACTGGATAAACACCAACCGGCAAATGGCCAGTGGATATCACTGACCTGAAGGTATTGATAGACCTATAAGCAAGTCCCTCCATTGTCAAGGATGCAAGGAAGATTAGGATGTGGATAATTTCTGCCCCCATGGGATCCAAACTCCGTCGGGTTAGAGCAGGCTGAGCGGCTTGTGGACTGCAACATGATGGGTTCAGTTCATAGAGCTGGTTCGTGGGTGACGCCCTGATGCCAAGGAGGATCGGTGGGGCCCAGGAGACAAGGTCAAGCCGGTGATTGGTGGTGGTGGGGGTTGGCATGTGGAGGTCGAGGAATAGGGTGATTTTTTCTTTGCCCGCTCTGGGGGGAGGCCCCACCCATTAAGAGAAACAGCAAGTGACACTAATCAGCCCAAATGTCCCAAGTCGAACCAAGTGAAGCCTAACAAAGTCGAGTGGTGTTTCCCATAACTCCTCATCCCTCCCTAAGAGGTGCAACATGGAGGTGAAGTGATGTGGAAAATCAGTGGAACCAGTGAAAACTAGTGAGAGTTACTGATAACTAGTGGCAGCTGATGATAAAGTGGAGGGGGGCACATTGATGATTTCAGTTCAGGTAGCCCTGGTGCAGAGGTGGCCATTCTAGTGAGTCGGTGCAGCTTGTACCCTGTGGCTCTGCCTGATTTACCCCTCCCTGTGTCCTCTTGTGTCCTCAAGTGTCATACATCAGATCAGTATCGGCTGGATTGATAGGACTGACAATATTTGCTGCTTTATAAGCTAATTGCATGAGATTTGGGCTTCAGCTAGGCTACGTGGAAAATCTAAGGAAAACCTTGCTTCTTTACCTCATAATTCACCTCATAATCTGTGGAAATGAGCAGGCCTACTATGGCAGAATGTGTGCTGAGATCTAGGTGGGAAGGAAGTGGCAGCAGAAGTGGAGATGGGGCCGATTGTTGCAATTTGCAGAGAGAGTTGAAATACGTGCAGCTAAAGAACTAATAGGAGCTGGGCGAAAAACGCCACTAGGTGCAAGGGAATCAGCACCTGACATGATAGAACTTGCTGCCACTTCTCCTTCTGTCAAAGAAGGCCTTAACAAGCTGGACTGTATGAAGGAAGGTGCTGGGTTCATGAACTCTTCCAGCTTATCTCTTCAATCTACCTCCATCAATAGTGGTGGGATCCATTTGAATGCTCCATCAAAATTGGTGTTGATGTTGTTGTTGTTGGAGGTCATCAGGAGGGCATGATTGCCCGTTCGGCTGTGGCTCAGTTATGCCCTCAAGTGGGGTCTAATGATGGTTCTTCGCCTTTGATAACCCAAGGTCATTTGTACAGGTCATTAGTTTCTGTGATGGATTCGGGGTTGCAAACGACTCTGGGTTCATCAGCAAGCACTCCCTCGCCTGAGCCTATCATGTCTATTACTGTTTCTGGCACTTCCTCTTAAGAAGCAAATAAGACTCACGTTTTAGGGCAAAGGCAGAAGTCTGTCAGGCTGGTTGGTGGACTACCATCTTCCCTATGAGATTTTGTTGCAAAGCACTTCAAAGTCAGAAGCCCAAGCCTAAGACCTGGCCCGAATGAGGAGGAGAGTTACTTGGTAAAAAGCAAAAGTAAAATCGATGTTGATGCTGAAAATACTGAAAATAGATTTCCCCTTTTTGATTCTCCTCCTCTAGGTGCTCTAGCTAAAAAACAACTTTTGGGAGATGTTTGTCCACGAGGTGATTCTGATGTTGCTGTGTCGCCAAAGGTTAAGGAGATTGATTTAGATCATCTATGTTCCTTGCCTGAGTGTTCCGGTCAAGGCTAGGGGGCCTGGATTTGTCAGGTCTCTCCAATCTGATGGAAGGGGTCGAAGCCCACAGGAGGGGTTCCTGGAGCTAGACCCCAAGATCATCATCTTCCCCAATACTTATGACAGGAGCTGGGATGGGTTTAGCATTGATTGAATCAGTAAGCAATCTGCAGCATGAATGTACATCTTTTGTTGAGGGCGAAGAGCTTGAGGAATCCACTGTTGGTCCCATGAGGAGGACTGATGAAGACAAACAAGACAAACATGAATTAAGAAATGAGATTAACTCCATTAACTCCCTGGGAAATGTTAACGATTTTGCCCAAGATCTGTCAATGTTGAATCTTCTTTATTTAAAGCAAGTAACTTTCCAGGGACTATTAAAAGCTCTGTTCTTGAATAACACTCAAAATGTTAAGCTTATCCAACTGCTCAAAATCGTTAGTAAATCTTTAAAGGATGTAGCTAAAGATGTTTCTGCAGGAGAAGGACCAAAGGTTGGTATTGACAAATCTGGCCCATTATCCATTTCCCAAGATGAGGTACACCTCCCCACTAATTTCATAAATGGTGGGGTCTTTGTTTCAAGATGTCCCTATCTAGTCGTGAGAAGAGGAAGTGTATTTGTGAAAAAAGGGTTGTATCTAGGTATAGTGTTACTTCATTGTGGTTAGGGGGAGAAAGAGATGAAGAAAGGAGGGATGGTAGAAATTGTAAGGACCGTTTGAAGTCATGCAATATATCCCCTCCTAGCCAATCTGTTGAGTCCTCAACCTTAAGGGCTCCCCCAATAGGGTGGAAAAAACAAAAATTGGAAAAAAAACTGGCTGGGGGGCAATCGGGCAAGAAAGGTTTGTAGAAACAAGCAAAGTGTTTGTGGAATTGGAGAAGGAAAAGCAAGGAATACTCAACAGTGATAAATGAGGTTGTTGGCAGTATAAACTGCGAAAATGTTAGGACTATTAGGATTGCCAAAAACATTAAAGTTTCTAGGGTTAGATCTTCGCCTAACTCTGTAGGTTGAAGTGCTGAGTCTGCTAAAAGAAAATTATTAGCAGGGCCTAATAGTGTTGCCTTAGCTCAGATTGGAGGTGATTGTAAGCCGATGAGACCCCCGATGTTATTTCTAAAGGCATAATCTAGAATGAACAGGAGGCAGACAGTTAGCCAACCCCTCAACAGGTCGAAACCGCTAAATGTATTTGCCAACATTAAAGGAATATCGATACAAAGGGCTTGGCATTGGTTGGCTTTAGGGAGATCGCCGGGGAAGAGGTAACCAGAGTTTTTTTCACCATGAAGGAGACGAAGAACTTAGTGGAAGCTGCTGGTCCAGCCCTGGCGACAAACAGTATTAGTCTCTGTGTAGTTAGCACAGTTTCTCAGTGAACATGGTGGGTTAAAACAGTACCAGGTCCATTTTTCTGGGCCTCTAGGTGTAAAGCATAGATCAGGTTTTGAGAGGAGTTGGTGGGAACATGATGATTCGCAATAAAGAATAGTTGCTATAACTTTCTCCAATGATAGAGCCCTGGGTTTAAGGAATCGAAATATGTACCACGGTTTGCAGTTTGATGAGTCAAAGAGGGAACGTGATCACAGTACTCGGGGACATGTCCCCCATTTTATAGGAGACCTGGCTGCTGGGGTGCCCCCTAGTGGAGGAGTTTGTTGCCTTAGCTCAAAATGCCAAGGCGTCAAAAAGAGGAAGAGCAGTGGGTTAATTGCTCACATTGGTCTGAGTCCGCTATGGGAGGAAGATAACAAAGCTCCAAACCACTTGCATATGGGTCCTTGCTTGGTTAATCGACTTCAACACCAATACAGAGGGGTCACAGCAAATGATGTCTACATGTGCATGTTCCGCCAACTCACCCTCTGCTTGAGTGTAAGCTGCAGAATCTGGATAATGATATAAAAAAATGTTTTATGGCTTACCAGATGCTTGGTTGGTGGTAAGGGGGATTTTAATGCAAAATCAGTTTTCAAAGAGTTTGATGAGGTAATTAAAGAATTGTGTTTAGCATTAAACCTCCCGGAATGCATTTTGCAGAAAGTCCGAAGGAAGGAGATACAAAGGTTCTGCATTGTTAAGTTGAACTGAATTTGATCAACGCAAATGGTAGGTGCCATGATGATATTCCACTGGGAAAACATTCAAATATGGTAATAGCAAATGACCTATTGCTTATGTGATGGTTCCAGTTCACCAGTTCCACTGGGTGGAAAACTTTACAGTCCTAGATATGGGGCCCAGTGAACACTTTGCCCTTAGTTTGGAGTTTAAAGAGGCTTTTTCACCACGTCCAAATACGACCACTCTTTTGGAGGTTGTTTACCACAAGAGAATTAGAGTTGAAATTGCGAAAGATGTATTGCAAGCCCTTTCTTTAGTCGAAATTGAACCTTTCAGCTTGGAAGTAGGCCAAGATACACTGGAGTGGTATTGTAGGTTAACAAAGCAAATACTAGCCCAGTTTTAGCTAGCAAAAGTGGATCCGCACCTAACTAATGGTCTAAAAGGTAAGCGGTATTCGTGGTTAGACGATGAATGTCGGGAGGGAAGAAGGATGGCAAACAGTAGTCACCGCCACTCAAAACTAAATCCAAGTGATACCAGTCTAAGAACAGCAATGATGGACTCAAAAATTGCCTAATCGAATCTATGTGCTCATAAAAAGATAGAGTTCTGTAAGTTAAATTGGGAGCCAATACTAGCTACTATTGTTGACAGGGATTGTAAACAGTTCTGGTAACTAGTAATCCTCTCGTCACCATCTTTTCTTGAGGCCCAAATAAGTAAGGAACATTAGTATGTTTTTATCACCTCTTTATATAGGGTGGAAGCCCTGAGAATATGTCAGTGGAGAAGGCCAGTTTTGAAGTGCATACTGAAGTGATTACTAATGCGCAGACGGCAATAATCCTGTCAGAAATAATTTGCAACATGAAATCCTCTAGGGCAGGTCGCTTAGATGGCCTTCCATCTGTAATTTTCAAAATAGACCCAAGGAAATGGGGATTCATTTTGAGCGGGTTCTTTCAATGGGTAGCATTGACTGGTTCTTGCCCAGAGTCTTGGAAAGGAGCTATAGTGAGCCCATTCATAAAAAGGGCAAAATGGACCAGCCTGCTAATTATCGACTGATTTCTCTTTTAGATATCCCATCTATGCCCAAACAGTGTTAAAACATCTAGCGGCCTGAGCCTTTGATGCTGGATTGATCCCACTGGAGCAAGGAGGATTGAGGCAGAAACATTCCAGGATGGACCACTGTTTCACGCTGTGGGTGGGGAGTCACAAGGAAGTCCATGGAGTCAGTAGGTGGCCTTTGCTGCTGCTTCGTTGACTTCTGAGTGGCTTTCGACAGGGTAAATAGAGATACGCTTTGGCATAAACTACAGCAGTGTAAGATATCTGGAGCCCTGTTGGGCCTGGTGAGGAAGCTCCATAGTGGTAACTGGGTCCAGATTGTCCTTGAAGGGCTTGGAAGCCTGACTAGGAAAATTCCGGTTGAGAACGGCTTGTGACAGGGGTGCTTTTCAGCACCCCTGCTGTTTAGTCTGTTCATTGCAGACCTCCCCCAGACATTACGCGATACGCAAAGTTATTCTCCAAAGGTTGGAGGTAGGCACAATAATTGCCTCTGTTACGCGGACGATCTGGTGGTGATGGATCTCACGGCAATAGGGCTCCAATTGAAACTTAATACCCTAAATGCTTAGTGGCTTATTTACAAGCCCCTTGTGCCGCTGGCACATCACTTTGTCTCAAATTAAAAGTGACATACCAGTGTCACAAGGGGCTTGTAAATAAGCCCCTCATTTTCTTGAAAACAAATTAAGGTAAGTGTTGACAAGAGAAAAACAGTGTTTTTTGCTAGGAGGAAAAGACTATTTCCTTGGTTCCTAAATAAGGTACGTTTAGAGCAGGTTACAGAGTACAAGTATCTGGGCCTAACCTTTTCAGATGACTTGAGGTTGGACAAATGAATGGCTTCCCGGAGACTTGTTCTATCTATAGTAGTGAATGGGGTAAAAAGGTTTAACTGTATGTTTGGTAGCTATACCTTTGAGCCACTGAGAAAAGCTGTACAGGGTAAGATAATTCCGCATGCCCTTTACAGAGTAGAGGTGTTGGATTTGGATAGGCGGGTTTCATGGGAAGGTCTGGAATGTAATTCCCTAAAATTGCTTTTTGATCTCCCAAAAAATGGTATGATCCAAGCTGTAAGGAGGGTGCTGAGAACTGTAGCCTGGAGTGGGCTGGCAGATGCCATAGCCCTGCATTTCTATTTTTCTTTTAAAGATAGGGTCCCTGGTGACAAATTGTCGGTGCAAAGCTTACTAGAGATAATGTCAATTTTCTCTGATAAAAGGAACCCCGTGGCAATGATGTTAAAGCATTTGGAGGTTCCAGAGATTCACACCGAAGGAGGGGAAGTAGTTTGAATCAGACAAGATAAAGAGTACACTTAGACAAAAAACTTTAGAAACTTGGAGTTGGAGAGAGGATTTGCACTACTTTGAAATTAAGAGCTCAGTTATTCCTTTCTTAACCTCACAGGAGATCTGTTCTCATACCTATATAATATTCCGGACAGGTGCGTACATAATGAAGCCTTGCATTTCAGGGTGGGAACTGACTCTGGGTGGCGTATCAAAGGATTAAAAAAAGAAGTTGCTAAGAATAATGGTCAATGCCCCTGTAAGCGAGGTAGAAAATACTCAGACAACCACCTACTGATGGATTGTGTTATTTTTCATCGAGGAAAGGAAAAAGGTTCTCTGACTTGTATTTAAAAAATAAGGGATACGAACGCGGGGAATGGGTCTGGATTTGATTCATGGCCTCAGATTCCAGGATGTAGCTATTTCCATTGGCCAATATTTTTATAAAATCATGAAGACTCAGGTGATATTACCTCCGTCTTAGAGCTAAAGATCTGGGCTGGCATGGGTGCGTTTCTACTTAGTAAAGAGATGTTAAGTGCAATAAGAGGATCTCCTAATAGGAATATGTGTAGAGAAGGGAAATTTGTCCCTAACAGAAGCATGATTAAGAGAGATACCTGAGGTTGTGTAAAGCTGCTACGCATATTGCACTTTATAAATGCCTACTGGGTTAAAATGATGTGTTTGCTATTTGTTAAATTCCTATTATTCTTTCTAAAATGTTTTAAAAACGTGAGATTTTGGGCTGTGGATTATATTGAGTCTTGGTATGGAGAAATTTTAATGTTCCTAATGTTGTATTTGTATAATTTGTAAGTATGTTTGATTGAATGATTCAACCATGTATTGTTTTTTAGGCTATTTAAAATTGTCAACTTTTATCAATGGGAAATGTATGTAATATTTTTATAAGAATGTATTTCTTGGAAATAAAGTATTTTGACTTGACTAGGTGATGGGGATTCCCCTCCGAATCTTTGAGGAGATCTGGAAATAGGAGTAGAGGGATTGTGAAATCCCAAGAAAGTTCCAGAAGAACTGGATACCAGATTTGCGATTTCCATGTCGGGGTCACTAGGACAAAATCTGCTCCCTGCCTCCATTCTTGAGCCGAGAGGCGCATTATCATTACAAATGGAGGGAAGTTGTAGCCCTGTTCCGGTTGCCAGTCCTAGAGGAAGGCATAATGGCAGTCGCCTCCAGGTCTGGCCACCAGTTGAAGTATCTTGATAGTTGATGGTCCAGGCGTGATGGAAAGAGGTCCACAGTGAACGGGCCACTTCTGTCGCAGACGGCCTGGAACACCAATGGATCTAAGTGCCAGAGACTCGTGCCCTTCAGCTGGCAGGTGTTCCAATCGGCCACTTGATTGGGAGATGCTCCGTCGTCACCAAGATCTGATTCTCCAGGCACAAATCCCAAAAACTTTGGGCCAGATTCGACAGGTTCCTGCATTGAGTACCCCCGAGATGATTGATGTCCATCTTGAGGAGAACAAAGCACTGCACGCAATCCTTGGTCCAAAACCAGACTGTGAAGTTCCCTGCCAAGAGTTTGAGGCAATTGATATGCATGGACCATTCTTGAGAGAACCATCTTCCTCTTGTAGAGAAGTCCCCACATCTCGCCCCTCAGCCCACATTGCTGGCATCAGATTCTATGACCAGATGAGGAAGGGAGTCGAAAATCGCCCGGCCATTCCATGCCTCCATATGGGCCAAACACCAATGGATCTTCTCTCGAGCCTCCTCCGGCAAGGTAACCACCTGGGAAAAAGTGAGACCCTTTCTGAAGTGGACGGCTTTCAAGCTTTGGAAAGCTCGATAAGGAAGGGACCCCGGAAAAATGGCTTGAATGGAGGACGAAAGAAGCCCCACCACCCTTGCTTTTTTGGTACAAGGAAGCGGAGGGTTTGACAGCTTAGCATCCACTGCCATGTCTAAAATGCGGGTCAAGGGGCCTGAGAAATCCAAGAGTTTGCCCTGGCAATCCCGCCAGGACCAGTCAATCCCCTTCTTAAGATCGCACATGTACTTCCCCAAGAAGGTAGCCATGACCTCGTCAACTTCAGGGGTGAGTGCTACCTTGTCATCCACGGATGGCCATGGGCATTCCTTCGGCAGGCGGTTGTGGATGTCCTTGTTGAGTGGCTGACGGAGTCACCCATTGAAGTAGGCCACGACCTTGTCTACAGGGGTACACTGTGAGGAGCGGGGTTGCATTTGAAGCTCTGGGTTTAACATATCGGTGGTGTCCTGGGGGGCAATATCCGATGGCATGTCATTGTGAAGGTGGCGGGGTGAGGGATGCCATGGATGGGGCCCCGACTCATGCTCTGCATCAGAGCCTGAGGGAGAGTCTGACCCTGGGGAGGTGGACAGACGAGAGGGGAAAAGGGCCCACGAGGGTAGTAACCCCATGGTCCGGGTTTGGGGGGATCCAAAGGCAGAGACTAGGAGTGGTACAAAAAGGCCCACTTCAGCCTGTCAAATGCATCTAGGCTAACGCCTGATGCAGTGTCTCTCTTGCAGTTAGGGAGCAGTGCAGGTGGGGTGGGCGTTCCTGGAGGTAACAGGGGTAGGAGCCCCAAGTGGTCTTCCTTCCCAGGGAGGGGTTTGAAACAGTACTCCGCATACTGCAGAAGTGTTTTCTCCCCAGGGAGCCACCATTATCTGTAGGGAGGAAAATCATACTGCTCTCCTCTACATAAGTCTCCTCAATATCACTCATGATGTGGCAGAGAAAGGGGTGCTACAGGCACATCTGAAAAAATGAGGTAGCCGCCAGTGAGAGCAGGTATTGAGTTCACAGGCAAGAGTATGAATGCTGGGGTCCCCAGTCCGTATTAGAGGGTATTTGGAAGGTGGCGGTCACACAGCCCAAATTTGGAGCCCAGAGGGCTTATGACAGGGAGCTAGCCCTGCATGACACTGTATACCCACTATAATCTCTGGGGTAATGAACTTGCCTGGGCCTTTGTCCTGAATGTGTAATCACCACTAAGTGCAAGAAAATACAGACCCGTTTTCGGACATACTTCTCCAGGCGTACGGGGCACAGAGCACAAGGAAGCTGAGCACCCATCTGGCCATGCTCGTTATCAGATCACAAATCTACAATCAGCGACGGGGCACTGAGATGCGCAGAGCACGTGAGTTGAACCATGCAGCTTCATCTAGTGGTCAGCAGACCACACCGCAATGGCCACAGACGTTGGAGCGCTCTCAAGAAATGCCACAGCGGCCGCAGAGGAGTGGCAAACGTTCCTGCTATCGTGCAATGGTAAACAGTATAATAACATTAAAACACTATTACCAAAACACCAATAGCATTAAATCACCATTAAACAAGCTTTAACAATAGTGAAACAACAAAAGTAAGGAAGTAACAGGGCCCAGAGGCCAGAGTCACTTAACTCTGCAGCTGGAGCAGCAAAGAAAGAGGAGTTGGCAACATCAACAAGGGACCATGGAGGGGTCCTGGACTCATTAGATTGGACAAGGCATGTGGTTGAACTGTTTGACTTTTTCCCGTAGTGTTATGGGAAATGAAGTCCTTTGTTGTTGTTTATCTAATGGCTGATGTTGAATAAAGCATGGAAAGAACAGTGTAATCCTTGCATCCGGTCCTGACATAGAATCATATTTTCCTGTGATGTGCATTAAAGATGAACATGGCTTCCATATCTGTTGGAACTATGCTGGCCTGCTAGAAAGCACTTTTCTATTATATTAACATTATTTGCAATAGTTATGTTTTTAATTAAATATTGTTTCAGTTGGTGACATAATATAACCCCTTGGCCGCGTCGCGAATTTCGCCACGGCGCGGGGGGGTGGGGGGTGAGCGTGGCGCTGCCATGCTCGTGACGGAACCACGCCGTCATGAGTCACGGGCGGCGTGTGCTCATGACGGCGTGGTTCTGTCACTGCCCCGCCCGCTCATTAATTCGCCCGCACAGGCGGGGAATTAATGCCGCGTGGGCGGAGCGGCAGCCGCATGACGGAACCACGCCGTCATGAGCACACGCCGCCCGTAGCTCATGACGGCATGGTTCCGTCATAAGCAGGCAAGGGGTTAATGTTTTAAATTTGTTTTGTGTGCTATGTTTGCTAAAACAATTAAAAAATGCTTGCAATAAAAAAATGTAACATGGAAATTAACCATTCTCCTTGCTCCGATTGAATGGGTGGAGATACTCAAATATACTCCAAGTTTCCCTAGGAATGAGTTAAAGAGAGGCGTTCTCTGATCTCATTCAAAAGATTTCCAGGAGGAGGTCCGATCCCTGATTCTGAGAATGGGTGCAGGCACACAGGAAATGTTAGACCTGTCAGCCTTAGGGTGGTCTGACCCAAATATTTTGTCTTCTCCTCTCCTGTTTTGCTGAATTCCTTTTTGTTGGCCGTAGGACTCTGCACACATAGAGGCTGATTCAGAGAACTAATCTGAGACAAAATCCTAAACTTACTACTTTTGGTATTCACGGAAGGCATTTAGTAGTAGTAAAGTTAGGACTCCTAACTTTACTACTACTAAACTGAGATAAAATCCTAACTTTATGACTTTTGGTATTCACAGAAGACATTTAGTAGTAGTAAAGTTAGGACTCCTAACTTTACTACTACGAAACTGAGATAAAATCCTAAACTTACTACTTTTGGTATTCACGGAAGGCATTTAGTAGTAGTAAAGTTAGGACTCCTAACTTTACTACTACTAAACTGAGATAAAATCCTAACTTTATGACTTTTGGTATTCACAGAAGACATTTAGTAGTAGTAAAGTTAGGACTCCTAACTTTACTACTACTAAACTGAGATAAAATCCTAAACTTACTACTTTTGGTATTCACAAAAGGCATTTAGTAGTAGTAAAGTTAGCATTTTGTCTTAAGTTACTATCTTGTCTTAAGTTAGGATTTTGTCTTAAATTAGGATTTTGTCTTAAATTAGTATTTTGTCTTAAGTTAGGACTTTGTCTTAAGTTATATTTTGTCTTAAGTTAGCATTTTGTCTTAAGTTAGGATTTTGTCTTAAATTAGTATTTTGTCTTAAGTTAGGATTTTGTCTTAAGTTTTGGTCTTAAAACAAAATATTAACTTAAGACAAAATCCTAACTTAAGACAAAATACTAACTTAAGACAAAATACTAACTTAAGACAAAGTCCTAACTTAAGAAGATCAGTGTGCTCTCTATACATTTACAGACGAGGCAGAATCAAGCACTCTTTAAACAGAACATCCTAACCTCTGGGTTTTCCTTGAATGTGCTAAGATTTTGTGCACTCCTCCAGCTCTGCAGTCAAATGTTTGAAATGTCCAAAGTTTGTGTCTCCAGCATTACACTTTGTAATTTTAATATGAGACAGAGGGGATAGACTGATATGAAAGTGTTTATTTGCTCATGTTGTCTTAAAAGGCAAAATACTGCCATAAAAAGTTCCTTGAGAGATAAATGGTAGGTTGAATATTTGCTAAATTTGCTGAATAACTCTTCAAGTCAGGCAGGGAATATAACAGGGGTACTTTGTGTACGTTATATGTGCCAAACAGAAAGTGCTTATGTAATTGACCTCAAATTAATGAACGGTTATGTGGGCCTTAGAAAGCTTCGATATTTTGCTAGGCAGGTCAGCCTTAGAGGGCTCCAATATTTTGCGGGGCAGGTCAGTGCAGCTAGTTTACATCCTGTTGAGCTATTAGCTATGGTCTGAAGCTGTAATATGCAGGTTGCACAAGTGCCCAAGCCTTACAACGCATTTTTACCACTGTTATACTTAGAGGCCTATTCACAAACTGCATTTTGTTGTACGTGAAGTGTCATAACAGGAGCACTACTCATGTCAACAGAATGTTAATCACTAACTGTGGAGTTCTCTACCTCCACCTCTCCTATATTTTCTATTCAGCGAGCTCTGCCAAAGAGCTAACTCATGTAAGTTTATGTTTTGGTAGTAAATGTTGGAGGGACAAAGAGGGAGTTTTGGAAAATGGGGAATTCTTATTACATAACAAGATGGGTTTAGGGAGGAGTCCAGAGGAGTTTAGGCAGGGGTAAAGTAACATTTAAGGAGGGGCATTGCTGGAAATAGCCCTCTCTGCAGGGTAATCCCCAAAGTTTTTCCCTTCCTCCTCCCCCTTTTGTTGAATTTGTTTTTGTTGGCTTTAGTAGTCTGTACCCCTGCTGACCAGTGCTAAAGTGCATGTGCTCTATCCATAAGGTGTAGAGACTAAGGGGCCGATTCCGATCTCGGTCGGAGGCGCACCCAATACCATTCGGTCGGGAAAAAAGCCATGCGAAAGCCTGTTTCCCGACCGATCCGTACAGCACACCCGAGCGAGTAAGTACGATGCGCACAACAGCACAGAATCCGGCCGAGCCGTACTCACCCAAACCAGGTCCTGTTCCCCGACCGAGGCGAATCCGGAAACGCCGAATCGAGTCGCACGGAAGGAAAAATGCTGCTCCGTCCGGCCGAATGAGTACGATGCGCTTTCCGTACGCGCCGCGTGCCCGTCGCTACGCACGGCACGTCAAAGCATCCGGGAGAGCGCACATAAGCTCCGATTCGCGCCACAACACGATCCACGGCTACGAGACGAACACGCCAGCGGCGAGGACGAGGCGAAGCGGCGAGGCGAGCGGCGAGGACGACGCGAAGCAACGAGAAGGACGAAGCGACACGAACCAACCATGAATCCTTTCGTCCCGATCATACCAATATTCTACATTTACTACCGGAACAGGCACGGACGCGTACGGCGCAGAAGGTAAGTCAGACACCAACAACAAAACACATACAACACGTACACGACACATCACACACACACAGAGGGATGCAGAATATACTTACACCAGCAACAGCAGCACCATAGGGGCGGGATGCCCATCACCAATGCCACATATGCACACAGGGGCCCGAATGCGCACCACCACCCCTATCCAGGGGGGGCAGGATGCCTACCACCACCCTGAGCCAGGGGGCTGGATGCCCACCACTACTACCACCCTCACCGAGGGGCTGGATGCTCTACCACTACTACCACCCTCACCCAGGGGGGCTGGATGCCTACCACTACTACCACCCTCACCCAGGGGGGCTGGATGCCTACCACCACCCTTAGCCAGGGGGCTGGATGCCTACCACTACTACCACCCTCACCCAGGGGGCTGGATGCCTACCACTACTACCACCCTCACCCAGGGGGCTGGATGCCTACCACTACTACCACCCTCACCCAGGGGGCTGGATGCCTACCACCACTACCACCCTCACCCAGGGGGCTGGATGCCTACCACTACTACCACCCGCACCCAGGGGGCTGGATGCCTACCACTACTACCACCCTCACCCAGGGGGCTGGATGCCTACCACTACTACCACCCTCACCCAGGGGGGCTGGATGCCTACCACCACCCTTAGCCAGGGGGCTGGATGCCTACCACTACTACCACCCTCACCCAGGGGGGCTGGATGCCTACCACTACTACCACCCTCACCCAGGGGGGCTGGATGCCTACCACCACCCTTAGCCAGGGGGGCTGGATGCCCTACCACTACTACCACCCTCACCCAGGGGGGCTGGATGCCTACTACCACCCTTAGCCAGGGGGCTGGATGCCTACCACTACTACTACCCTCACCCAGGGGGCTGGATGCCTACCACCACCCTTAGCCAGGGGGGCTGGATGCCTACCACTACTACCACCCTCACCCAGGGGGGCTGGATGCCTACCACTACTACCACCCTCACCCAGGGGGCTGGATGCCTACCACCACCCTTAGCCAGGGGGCTGGATGCCTACCACTACTACCACCCTCACCCAGGGGGCTGGATGCCTACTACCACCCTTAGCCAGGGGGCTGGATGCCTACCACTACTACCACCCTCACCCAGGGGGGCTGGATGCCTACCACCACCCTTAGCCAGGGGGCTGGATGCCTACCACTACTACCACCCTCACCCAGGGGGCTGGATGCCTACCACTACTACCACCCTCACCCAGGGGGGCTGGATGCCTACCACCACCCTTAGCCAGGGGGCTGGATGCCTACCACTACTACCACCCTCACCCAGGGGGGCTGGATGCCTACCACCACCCTTAGCCAGGGGGCTGGATGCCTACCACTACTACCACCCTCACCCAGGGGGGCTGGATGCCTACCACTACTACCACCCTCACCCAGGGGGGCTGGATGCCTACCACCACCCTCAGCCAGGGGGCTGGATGCCTACCACCACCCTTAGCCAGGGGGGCTGGATGCCTACCACTACTACCACCCTCACCCAGGGGGCTGGATGCCTACCACCACCCTTAGCCAGGGGGCTGGATGCCTAACACTACTACCACCCTCACCCAGGGGGGCTGGATGCCTACCACTACTACCACCCTCACCCAGGGGGGCTGGATGCCTACCACCACCCTTAGCCAGGGGGCTGGATGCCTACCACTACTACCACCCTCACCCAGGGGGGCTGGATGCCTACCACTACTACCACCCTCACCCAGGGGGCTGGATGCCTACCACCACCCTTAGCCGGGGGGCTGGATGCCTACCACTACTACCACCCTCACCCAGGGGGCTGGATGCCTACCACTACTACCACCCTCACCCAGGGGGCTGGATGCCTACCACTACTACCACCCTCACCCAGGGGGGCTGGATGCCTACCACCACCCTTAGCCAGGGGGCTGGATGCCTACCACCACTACCACCCTCACCCAGGGGGGCTGGATGCCTACCACTACTACCACCCTCACCCAGGGGGGCTGGATGCCTACCACTACTACCACCCTCACCCAGGGGGGCTGGATGCCTACCACTACTACCACCCTCACCCAGGGGGGCTGGATGCCTACCACCACCCTTAGCCAGGGGGCTGGATGCCTACCACTACTACCACCCTTAGCCAGGGGGCTGGATGCCTACCACTACTACCACCCTCACCCAGGGGGCTGGATGCCTACCACTACTACCACCCTCACCCAGGGGGGCTGGATGCCTATCACCACCCTTAGCCAGGGGGCTGGATGCCTACCACTACTACCACCCTTAGCCAGGGGGCTGGATGCCTACCACTACTACCACCCTCACCCAGGGGGGCTGGATGCCTACCACTACTACCACCCTCACCCAGGGGGCTGGATGCCTACCACCACCCTCAGCCAGGGGGCTGGATGCCTACCACCACCCTTAGCCAGGGGGGCTGGATGCCTACCACTACCACCACCCTTAGCCAGGGGGCTGGATGCCTACCACTACTACCACCCTCACCCAGGGGGCTAGATGCCTACCACTACTACCACCCTCACCCAGGGGGGCTGGATGCCTACCACCACCCTTAGCCAGGGGGCTGGATGCCTACCACTACTACCACCCTCACCCAGGGGGGCTGGATGCCTACCACCACCCTTAGCCAGGGGGCTGGATGCCTACCACTACTACCACACTCACCCAGGGGGGCTGGATGCCTACCACTACTACCACCCTCACCCAGGGGGCTGGATGCCTACCACCACCCTAAGCCAAGGGGGCTGGATGCCTACCACCACCCTTAGCCAGGGGGGCTGGATGCCTACCACTACAACCACCCTCACCCAGGGGACTGGATGCCTACCACCACCCTTAGCCAGGGGGCTGGATGCCTACCACTACTACCACCCTCACCCAGGGGGCTGGATGCCTACCACTACTACCACCCTCACCCAGGGGGGCTGGATGCCTACCACCACCCTTAGCCAGGGGGCTGGATGCCTACCACTACTACCACCCTCACCCAGGGGGCTGGATGCCTACCACTACTACCACCCTCACCCAGGGGGGCTGGATGCCTACCACCACCCTTAGCCAGGGGCTGGATGCCTACCACTACTACCACCCTCACCCAGGGGGCTGGATGCCTACCACCACCCTTAGCCAGGGGGCTGGATGCCTACCACTACTACCACCCTCACCCAGGGGGGCTGGATGCCTACCACCACCCTTAGCCAGGGGGGCTGGATGCCTACCACCACTACCACCCTCACCCAGGGGGGCTGGATGCCTACCACTACTACCACCCTCACCCAGGGGGCTGGATGCCTACCACTACTACCACCCTCACCCAGGGGGCGGGATGCCTACCACCACCCTTAGCCAGGGTGGGCTGGATGCCTACCACTACTACCACCCTTAGCCATGGGGGGCTGGATGCCTACCACTACTACCACCCTCACCCAGGGGGGGCTGGATGCCTACCACTACTACCACCCTCACCCAGGGGGGGCTGGATGCCTACCACCACCCTCAGCCAGGGGCTGGATGCCTACCACCACCCTTAGCCAGGGGGGCTGGATGCCTACCACTACTACCACCCTCAGCCAGGGGGGCTGGATGCCTACCACTACTACCACCCACACCCAGGGGGGCTGGATGCCAACCACTACTACCACCCCCACTCATAGGATGGACAATGCATGACACAACCAGCACACCACAACCTAGGGAATGCAAGAAGAAGACATCCCCCAACACCATGACAAGCGTGTGTAGACTGTGTCAAATGCCTACAACACCGAACATAACTTTGAACATACAATGTGACCCCTAGCACATGTGCCACACATATATGTGTGTGGCACCCACAATGCAAGCAGGCCATGACCATTGTGGCAATGGGGTCCAAACCCCCATCTTCACAGTGACCAAAATGTAAGTGTGGGGTCCATAGCTGAAGCACATTTTGAACATTGTGGCAATGGGGTCCAAACCCCCATCATCACAGTGACCAATATGTAAGTGTGGGGTCCATAGCTGAAGCACATTTTGAACATTGTGGCAATGGGGTCTAAACCCCCATCCCCACAGTGACCAAAAGGTAAGTGTGGGGTCCATAGCTGAAGCACATTTTGAACATTGTGGCAATGGGGTCCAAACCCCCATCATCACAGTGACCAATATGTAAGTGTGGGGTCCATAGCTGAAGCACATTTTGAACATTGTGGCAATGGGGTCCAAACCCCCATCATCACAGTGACCAATATGTAAGTGTGGGGTCCATAGCTGAAGCACATTTTGAACATTGTGGCAATGGGGTCTAAACCCCCATCACCACAGTGACCAAAAGGTAAGTGTGGGGTCCATAGCTGAAGCACATTTTTGAACATTGTGGCAATGGGGTCCAAACCCCCATCATCACAGTGACCAATATGTAAGTGTGGGGTCCATAGCTGAAGCACATTTTGAACATTGTGGCAATGGGGTCCAAACCCCCATCATCACAGTGACCAATATGTAAGTGTGGGGTCCATAGCTGAAGCACATTTTGAACATTGTGGCAATGGGGTCTAAACCCCCATCACCACAGTGACCAAAAGGTAAGTGTGGGGTCCATAGCTGAAGCACATTTTGAACATTGTGGCAATGGGGTCCAAACCCCCATCATCACAGTGACCAAAATGTAAGTGTGGGGTCCATAGCTGAAGCACATTTTGAACATTGTGGCAATGGGGTCCAAACCCCCATCATCACAGTGACCAAAACGTAAGTGTTGACAAAGAAAGAGGTGCAACTGCCAAACTGCATGGATGATTCCTGGTCACAGAACAACAAACACATCAGTGGCAAAGTAGTGTATGTGTCCCATTGCAACATAAATTGGGGAGCCAAATACTGCAGTGCAAATAAGACATACCTTTGGCCATGTGCAGACAAACAACACCCATGGGGGCTGACACCGTCAACAATCATCAATGACACAATGACAGAAGTGACCATCAGAATGCAGACCCACATATTTGCACCAATGGGCACACAAATGCAGATACCCTGTGGAGACTGCAGATGTGAGGTGAACAGATACCATACCATGGCAGCAATGGGACACACAAACCATGATCATTGTGCTGACCGATGACCTAGGAGTCCCAGGGACAGCAGGGAAACCCACCAAACTACATACAGCCAATGGCACACCCAAGATATGCCAATGCAGTGGTGCAGATGCACAAACACAAACAGGCAGACCCACACTGCACATCATACACAACAGGTGAGGGGGGTGCCAGTGTCCCCAGGCAACCACACAACACATGAGGAGACCTGAATACCAATCATACAGATGTGCATACAGTGCCACACAAAGGTAACTTCATGGATCCAAATCCCCTATGTGGGCAAGCAGGCATTGTCAGATGAGAGGGAGCACAAATCACACATGTCACACAGGCACGTAGGGACAGCAACTGACACAGCAAGACACAGACACACCACAGCACCACCCCCAGGGCCCCCACAATGTGGTGACCCTGGGCTGCATTACAATCCCACTGTAATGACAAAGCTAAATGTCGTTCACACTGTGAACCACAGTCATGTGTCCTGAGCAACTAACTACCATCACACCTACACAAGCACAAATCAAACAGCATGGCCAGTAAGCCAAGCCCAACATGGAGTCAGGGGCCTAGCCGGGCAACAACTCTCATCTGCACACACTCAACACCACACCCCTCGACCTCCAACAATGTGCAGCAGTGAAGCACACATGCACTGGTGACATTGCACATGCACCCATGACTATTCCAGGGTGGTGGGTGGGAACCAAGGTGCAGAAACACATCACACATGGCCACTCAACAAGACTCCTGAATGTCTGACACACTGCACACAACGCTGTACATGGACATGGCGGCAATACCACACCAACCAATGGGATCCCAGCCACAGTCACACACCAATGAAGAAGCCAAGGTCACCCACAAAGAACACACATAGACAACAACCAACATTGCAGCCCGGACCCTGAGGAGTGCCAGCAGTCACACACACAACGTGTCACAATCACTGAAAGATAACACAAACTGGAAATCACATGACAGGGGCAAACAACAAGTGCCAAGGGAAACCTGACTGTGACCCATCTGCGTCTGCACACAAACTCAGCCCTGACAGCAAACACACCTATGGGTGACACCCTGATGACCAGTAATGTGCCATGCACCCACATCACAGAGAACCCAGGGAGAAGACTTTGGGTGAACATAGGTCAACTCAGCTAGCATCACAAACAAGTACAACACTAGGGATCACAGCATGCACAGCTAAACGGAAGTGAACACACAGACATGCACATACAACACACACCTTGGGCGCAGGCAATGTCACAGGAGTACACACTGCCATGAGGGGACTCCACTCCTGTGTGAGGGAAAGCTGTGCCATATGTTGCCTCAGTAGGGCCCCATCATGTCAGCTGAGCACTTGGTCACACAATCAACAATTAGCACCAAATGAGGGCTCCCGTAACATCAGCCTGGTCATGGAAGTGCCAACGGAATCATCAGCACAGATCCAACACACTTGTATAGCAATGTTGCACTGACAACACAGATGAGTCCTTCCCCATTGATGCCCAAACCTGCATGTCCACTGGAGATGGCCACACGGTCAGGGAAGTAGGCGAATCGAACAATGGCAGGCACAACAGATGTGCAGGGTGGAAGCCACAGATGTGAAATAGGCAATCTAAGTAGGAAATCCCATTGCCAAATACTGAACACATGACACCCTCAGATGCTGCTATGGATGACATGGATACACCACAGGATAGGACACATTACCCCTGGACCACATGGGTTCCTGCACAGTAACACTTCATTATCATGAGACCAAATATCACCATCACTGCAGCAAGGGCATGGTTAGCATCATCAACATCATGTACATCAGAAGCAAAAGCACTAGAGAACAGAAAGTTGCTTTATTCAGCATATGTGGCATTAAAAGTAGAAGTCCGGTAGAAAATAAACAAAGGCCAATGGCCAGTCCATCAACAAAGTCACAAGTGGGTGACAGTGGCAGATGCCACCCTACACATGCCTGCACAAAACCAGGGACAATCCACTAGGAGGGGCAACTGGGGGGTAGGCCAGGCACCGCAGGGACAGGATCAGGGCTCACCAGGAGGAAGCAGGGAAGGGGTGGTGGGTGCTGGAGAGCCACTGACAACTGCAGTGGAGGTGTCTGACATGGTGTGTGCCGGCACAACTGGGGGCATGGCTCAGATGTTGTGGGTGCCGGCACGACTGCAGTGGACCCTGCAGATGGAGTGGACAGGTCCGCCACTGCAGTGCCCAAGTCAGACAGGGTGGTAGTGGACTCCACTGCAGTGCCTACCACCAGGGGAGGAGAATGGGGAACAGGCAAGGTGGGCTGGACAGAGGGGAGGACACCCTCACCACATCAGTGGCACAGACAAGCGCAGCGGGGGTGTGGTGCCGGGAGAGCAAGTGGCAGGGGGAGAAGGCCGGATCCTCTTGGGGATGGTATATCTGTGGGTGGGGGAACCTGGGGCAGGGTGTGGTGGGGGCACCTGTGGAGTGGGGGCCTGAGGGATGGAGGAAGGAGACCTGGTGCTTGAGCTGCAGGGCGGCGGCGGGGTCTTGCTCTTACCACTCCGGGGGACTTGCTGGTGGGGGCCTCAGTCTGTCTGCGCCTGGGGGAGGGTGTCCGGGGGCGAGGGGCACTCTGCTCCGTGTGGGGGGCTTCCTCTTCCCCTGGATGCTGGGGCAGCTGGATCGGAGGGGAAGAGGCCGAGGTCACTGAGGAAGAGGCGCTGGGTCTTTGGGGTTGCAGGTGAGGCAAGGGAGGGTGCTTTGGAGGGAGAGGCAACTGAGGACTGCGCAGTGCCCGTGGATGCGTGTGTGTGTACCATGGCCCCATCCCCTGTGAGTCTGGTTTCAGTCCCCTGACTGTGCGTGCGTGTGCGTTTAGTTTGTGGCGTGTGTGTCTGTGTGCTGGACGTGTGTGTGCTGGTGTGTGCCTGTGCCGGTGTGTGTGTGCTTGGGATGGGCAAGGTGCTGGGGAGTGTGGATGGAGCAGAGGCAGGAGGGGTGAGGGACTGTCTGAGGAGGGACACTGCTGCCGTCAGGGAGGAGTCCATGGACCTGTTGCCCCTCTGTAGGTCAGACATGCCCGATGAGATGCCCTCCATGAACGACACCAGCTGAGTCAACAGTGCGGTGTGCGCATGGAGGACACTCAGCATGGCTGTCTGCCCTACATGGAGCTGGCGAAGGAGGTACACAGACTCCTCACTCAGGGCAGCAGGGGACACAGGGGCAGGGGGTGCGGTGCCTGGCCCAAAGGAGACACGCTCCCGAACATGGGAGCCTCCACGGACCTGGGGAATGGGAGCCGATGGGAGGGCGGTGGTGGTGCTGGTGGTGGCGGGGACAGCAACACTAGCTGGGGTGTGGTGGCTGCTGACACCCGCCTCCAGAAGGGAGTCATCCTCCGAGTTGCTCTGGTCCTCAGCTGAGGTGGATGGTGCTGGGGACTCCTCGGTGTGGCTCCCTCGCCCTCCGTGCCACTGGGTCCTTCCGACCACTCCTCGGCTGCTGACCCAGTCTGGCTCTCTGGCTCCTCCTGGTCCGTGGAGCTGTCCCCTTCCGTGGCCGTGGATGTATCTGCAAACAATGGGGAAACAGACAGACATCAGTCACCTGCACCAAACGCACACACCACTGTGAGCACAGCACATCACAGAGCAAGCCCTGGCATCATTAGTTGTACATTGCTAAAAGTGCCCTAACTGAACAGGAGAAGCCAATTGTCAGTCTGATGCCAAGCATGGCACTCACATCCCACATGGCCTTGCACCCATCTGTCTGGTGTCTGTTGGATTGCAACACCCCAGTGTGGACACATGCACCAAGTACACAGTAGTTGGACAGTGCAGAGGACACGGTGTGGCATGTGGACATGCACACATCACAGCTCTTGCCACTGAGTGAGTACAGGTTTCCGGATGAAAGGGATGCCCAGAGTCAAATAGGAAATGCATGTGATGCATACCAGCGACAGACACCATGATGCACCCATGTCCTGATAGCCATCGCCACAATGGTGTGCATGTAGCACATGTCACTCCCTGCAGGACCACCAATAAGTTGACACATGCCATGGCAGAGGCATGACTGCTAAGTCATACATCACTGTCTCAGTGATGTATGACTTGGCAGCCAGACAACAACACTATGCACTGTGTCACAATAGTAGGTCATGGGGAATGCAAGTCCTGGAGCTGCACAAGTGCACATGTACATCCCCCACACAACACATCATCTCAACCCTCATCTGTCCAGGTCACACCTATTGGACATATGGGAGACCTGTGACACTACCCTCTGAACCTGAGCCCCTCACAATCTGCTGTGAATGGGGAACAGCTGCCTGAACTTCACATTCGCATACCCCAGTCTGCACGGGCAGCTGATCAAACACCTATGTGACACACAAGTATCGTCTCCTATGGTCACATCTCCAGGGGCATGCTGAGCCCCTACCAAGAAACACCCCAGCAGTCCTGGCAACTAATCCACAGCACACTGACACAGAGGCAGACACCTGAGGGGTCAAATCACTGTGCACAATGTGTCAGCTGATACACGGGAGTGGGAGTACAGAGTGCATTGCATGGCCTGGAGTAGGCATGACTGTCCTGCTCCACATGAATGAGGGATGAGCTCTGGACAGTGGATAGCTGGCTATGTATGTGTGACACACGTAATCTGCACACTCCTGGGGCACAAACATTGTTCCCACCCGCTGCATGGGCATGTGCCACATACCCCAGGCACATGTGGTGGCTCAGCTCAGCAAGTGGACCGCATATCAAAGCAACACGCAGATCACATGTCCGAACACAGGCGTTGTGTGAACAAAGGACCCACCCATGATGCCCACAACAGAGTTAGGGAAACAGATGCTGTCTCCCACCTTTAGTGAAGCAAACTGCAAGGACACAGTCCCAAGTGACACAATTCCCTGACTGTGAGGGCCACACCTGGGTATCAGATGAGCAGTGGGCAGTGCACAATAGAGGGACATGGCTCCTGGACAACATGACTGCTGCACTGTGGCAGTTGAACCAGGCCAGAGGAGGGCACAAAGCATGTAATACAGAGTTCACAGTGCAGTCTTTGACTCACCCCCTCCTTGCTGCTGTCTGGCCTTCAGCTGCCCATCCAGGTCTGGAAAGACCACCGCCAGGATCTGGAGCATGTGGGGGTCAGGGTCCGTGTTCCGCCCCTCCTGCGAGGAGGCGACAGCTTCAGCTGGACCCGTGCAATCCTCCGGGTCCAGCCCCGAAGGTCCTGCCACCTCTTCTGGCAGTTGCGGATCCGGCGCTTGTAGACCCCCACGGACCGGACAGCCCGGACGATGTCCTTCCAGATTTCCTGCTTCCGATGGGCATTAACCTGTCAGGATGACAAAGTGAAAAGGCCATTACCACACATGCAACATATCCGTGCATGACACAGTTGTATATACATGTCTCAATCACAGGGGCACATGATGTACACAGGCAGTGCAAAGCTGCCCATGGACAGTTTGCCAGACGTCACTACATGGTATCATTGCATGGGAAGTAAAACCTTGTTCAAATGCACTGTCACTGCACCATACCTGTCCAGTGCAAGTCACTACACACTATGGGCGGTGACAACTACTCAGTGAGCCTGCTAGCCAGTGGCGTGCAGACTCTCAGCCTTGCTAGTCAGACAATATGCACATTCAGACAGGCAGTGCACAGAACACTCACCTGCTCCCCTGGTGTCCCATACAGCTTGCTGTACTGTGGAAGTAGGCTGTCCAGCAGGACCTGGTTCTCTTCAAGGCTGAAGGCTGGGGCTCTCTCCACAGTACGTGCCATTGCAGGGTCCAGAGGGGCAGAGACAGCAGCAGTGCAGTGGCAGATGTCGTCCTGGAGCATGTAGTGCAGGCAAGTGAGCTCTCAGGGGAACAGACAGCAATATATATGTGCTGGAGAGGCAGATACTGTCCCTTGTGTCCAAAGTGATAGGTCCAAGTCGTCTAGCATCTTCTGAATCTGGCCAATCCATGGAATAGCAGCACCAAAACACGCCCACAGCATCCTTCAAATCTTCAACTTCATGACATACATGATTTTGCAACATTGTTGTGGGTGACCAACTGATTTTCCAGCAACCGACTCGTTCGAAATTCGAAAACGCGTCCGTTGCCAGGCAAGCCCATTGTCAATGGGTGCGCACCGATCGGTCCATTGCGGTACAACGTGCACAGGGGTACAACACGCAGCCGCACACATTGAAAGCAATGGGCCGGCCGGAGGCACCGATCGGTCCATTGCGGTACAACGCGTACAGGGGTACAACGCGTACCCGCACACATTGAATGCAATGGGCCGGCCGGAGGCACCGATCGGTCCATTGCGAGTTCAACGCATACAGGGGTACAACGCGTACCCGCACACATTGAATGCAATGGGCCGGCCGGAGGCACCGATCGGTCCATTGCAGTTCAACGCGCACAGGGGTACAACGCGTACCCGCACACATTGAATGCAATGGGCCGGCCGGAGGCACCGATCGGTCCATTGCGGTTCAACGCGTACAGGGGTACAACGCGTACCCGCACACATTGAAAGCAATGGGCCGGCCGGAGGCACCGATCGGTCCATTGCGGTTCAACGCGCACAGGGGTACAACGCGTACCCGCACACATTGAATGCAATGGGCTGGCCGGAGGCACTGATCGGTCCATTGCAGTTCAACGCGCACAGGGGTACAACGCGTGCACCGCACACATTGAATGCAATGGGCCGGCCGGAGGCACCGATCGGTCCATTGCTGTTCAACGCATCACTGTACATGTGACTGGCATATGTCAGCATGCCTGTCTCAGATGGACATATGCCAGCCACAGATAGCTCCCAGGAGTGAGGGGCACACCTACATCATGACAGCCTGTCCAAACTTTATCATCAGGCATGTAAGGCTGCATTTCCTATTGTGTGTATGTTGGTGTACATGTTGTCCTGTGGGTGTCACCTGTGGGCAGCCACCCCCAGGCTGTGCACGTGTTCATGGGGACAGGATCCTGGGTGTTACGTGTACATGACCACTGTGATGTGCAACTGTTCATATCTGTGCATGTGCCATGGTCACATTTCACGGTGGTGTATGTGTATGTCATGTCACATACCCCTTGAGTCCCATGTGGGACGGTATGTTTGAGCCAGGGTGTCCCAGTGGCACAATAGTGATGGTCCTCCACAGTCTTTGTGCATGTAGTGTTTACAATGTCTCTGATTTCATGTGCACAATGGGAGACAGTCTCCACATCCACGTTGTGTGTGCATGGACTCTGATGTTGTGCGTGTGGTGTCACAGACGTCCATGTCTGTCCTGCCGTGGCAAGTGGGACCACTACCTGTGGGGGTCATGGTTGTTTTGCTGTGGTGTATACATGATACTCCATGTAATGCCAGTGTCCATGTGGCATTACAGGGTCCCTGGGAATGTACCTGTCGTTGAGCTGTGGTGCCTGGGGCACATCTGTCCTCACATGTCACTGTGGGGGTGATTGTGACACGGCAGCAGGAGATGGGAACTGTGACACGGCCTCATGATATACAATGGGCCAACCTGGGACTAATTGATGCCACCTGTTGGACCGTGTTGACAGATGTTGGCCATGTATGTACCATACATGTCCTTCCGGTACTGCACACTTCATGTAGTTGTGCCTCATAATGATGTATGTTGGGATCTTGAGTGTGTTCAATGCCGCATATGTGGGGTGACTGACAATCTTGCTTACTTCTCCTCTGCACTGCAGGGCTCCTGCTGTCCATCGGCCATTCCCAGACCTGGCAACGATGGTGGAACGGGACAGCATCCGACGGTACCGCTTCACCAGGCAGCTGATTGAGGATTTGGCAGTGCAGTTGTCCCCACATTTGCAGCCTGGCCGGCCGTATCCTACAGCGCTGACCCCCAAGGTGAAGGTGATGGCAGCCCTACACTTCTTTGCCACTGGTACCTTCCAACATACTGTGGCGACTGCTGGTGGGATGTCACAGACCATGTTCAGCCGTGTGCTCCGCGATGTTTTGGCGGCAATGTTGCTCTTTCTGAACCGGTACATCTATTTCCCTAGATCATGCGACTGACTCACTGACGTGAAGAGTGACTTTTATGCCCTGGGGAGGATGCCGCATGTCATTGGCTCCATTGATGGGACACATGTGGCTTTGGTACCACCACAGGCCCAGGAGCAGGCCTACAGGAACCGCAAGCACTACCACTCGGTCAATGCACTGGTGGTGTGTCTTGCAGACATGACCATCACACACGTGTGTGCCTGTTTCCCTGGTTCAGCACACGATGCCTTTGTGATGAGGAGTAGTCGCATCCCCAGGATGATGGCACAGATGCAGAACCAGCGTGCCTGGATTGTCGGTGTGTACTGACTTTGTGCCATTGTGTGTGATCTGATCTGTAGTATTCCGCCCACTTTTCCAAGTCAGCTAATGTGCACTTGTCTGTCCGTAGGTGACTCGGGATACCCCAACATGCCGTGGTTGCTGACACCCCTCAGGAACCCTGTGACACCTGCCCAGATGCGCTACAATGAGGCACATGGTCGGACCAGGAGAGTGATTGAGCGGACCTTTGGTCTCCTGAAGAGCCGCTACCGCTGCCTGGACAAGACCGGAGGGTCCCTCCCATATGCCCCTGCGAAAGTGTGCAAGATTATCATCGTCTGCTGCATGCTCCACAACCTGGCAGTGCGGAAGGAGTTGCCTCTCATCCAGGATGACAATGACCAACATCCGCCACCTGTGGAGGATCCTGGCCTGGACCACGATGCCAGTGACGATGATGATGATGATGGTGATGGTGATGTCCGCACACAGCTCATCACCAACTTCTTTAGCTGAATGTGAGTATCCTGAGGTGTCATGTCAATGATGTGAGTTGGCATGATGTGTGGGTGGTGCTCTGGTGCTGTTGGAGTGTGTCCATGGGCCACTTGACTGGATGTGTGTTGCGATGTGTGGTGACAGGTGGGCTGTACTCCCCAACAGTGTTGACATGCTAACTTTGTTCTGGGTGGGTATCTTGTAACATGTATTGTGCATGTGTTTTGCTGTTCTGTCCTGTACTCCATTGCTTTTGACTGTGTGTCATTTCTGTCCTTCACAGGGTACTTTCAGATTCGTTTGGTCAACTGTGTCCACCGACGACGTGATTGCACATCCAGGCTGGTAGCTGTTGTGTCCCTACAGGTGATGTGCGCCACACCCATGGACTTCCTTCCGTCTACAGTTGTTGACTGTGTGCCCGCTGCCAGGTGGGGTTACCTTGCATCTGTAGTGGTTACGGCATGTTGCAACTGTGTAATAAACCTGTGCTTCACTTTCTGATGTGCGTTGTCTGTGGTCACACATTTGACTGCCATTTGCTTACTGCACCTGTGGGCTACTTGACTACAACTGGGAATGGGTGTGGTGTCTGTGCATTGCACCGTCTTCCCTGGCAACATCAGTGTAGGCAATGAGTCAGATGGCCTAGGTGTGTATGTGTTGTGTAGCCCTGGTGGTGTGTCTCCCTCATGTGTGTCACGTTTCCTGTACTCACATGCCTGTGTTGTCCTTGCTGTTGCAGTTCGCATACACAGTGTAATTTTGCAGTTCATCATCCCCATAACAGCACCCACGTTGGAATCACGACAGAGGCAAGTATGGTGTATTAGTGTGTTTATTGTGATACATTTGTGTTAATAGTGCATAGGATGGGTTAGTGCTGTACATGACATCTTGCAATCCCAAGTTCCTAGGTGAATTGAAAGTCCGGGTAGACAGGATCCCCAGTATCGGGGCCACAGTTGTCTGACACATTGGTCCAACTTGTACTCCCCATGCAATGTGTGGGAGTAGTGTTGCCGTCAACAGGGTGAACAGTCTGTGCACAAAGGCGAACATCCAGAACAGGTTCAGGCTTCCTGGGAGTTGCGCTTGGCCATCGGCCTCTCACTTTCCCTCCTCGGACGACCCCTCTTCTTTGGGGGGCCCTCAAGTGCAGGCTGCTGCGGTGCAGGGGACTCTCCGCCAGAGTCCTCCTCCCTCCCAGTGGCAGTTGCAGTTTCTTCGGCACCAGATGTTGTTGGCACACAGGGAGGTGTGGACTGGTTGCTGTTCATCTGGCGGAGGCATTGTAAAATGTCCCTGTGCACCGCCGTCATCTCATGCAGTGCATCCCACTTGGACTCCACGCGGGACATGTGTGAGTCCACACGGGACATGTGTGACTCCACGTGGGACATGTGGGAGTCCAAGCGGGCATGATGGGCAGCCTGCTGCTGTTTAATGTCTCTGAGGAGCCCCACTACCTGGCTGAGCTCTCCGGTGCTGGACTGGTACGCATCAGCTATGCGTACCAGTTGTGGGTCATCATGCACACCAGCAATGTCTGCAAGCAGCGACCTCTGTCTCCCACACCTCCCACCACCCCTGCTGACATGTGCAGTGTGTGCAGTGGCACGCACAGATAACCCTGGTCCACCTTGGGGGTTGGTGGTGGTGGTGTCCATGGCCCCAGGTTAGTCCAGGGTCACTGTGCTGGTGTTGCTCCTTATTCTGTCCATGTCGGCAGGGATGGTATTCGTGGTGACAGTCGTTGTAGGGGTGGGTGCAGGGGTGCAGCTGGTGGTCCTGCTGGTGCTGCAGCTGGTGGTCCTGCTGGTGCTGCATGTTGACTTGCACCGGATGTGCCAGGTTGTTCTTCATCGTCCGAGGTGGACAGAGGCTGTACGACGCCAGTGAGCTCCGGCATCCTCTTGAGCCTGGGACTGGGACTCCTCAGCGTCTGCTGCTGTGTCCCCATCATCACCTGTTTTTGGGAGACACAAACAATGTATGTCATGTTTCTGCAGGCATCAATGGTTGACACACATGACAGTTGTGACTGTGCCTCTGGGTGCGGGCCTGTACATTGCATTGTCCTGAGTCGTCACAGTCCAGGGGTTGATATTGGTGTGGCACATTGTCCTGCATTATTTGGGCATTTCTATGTATTTGTCTGGGGTGTGAACATGGTCTGCATTGGTTGTGTTTGGTTGACAGCCGGCCCTCCTTCCCACCCACCCAGCCAGTCAGTTATCCCACCATGGAACTGTGCTTGCATTGCAGGGAGTGTAAGTTGTCTCTCAGGATGTCAGTCAGTGGTGTCCTGCTGTTTGTTGGTGCACAGTTGCCAGCAGGGCCTTGTGCTCCCCACAGCAGTAGCCAGTGTCAGCCATCTTGTGAGTCCTTCTCCACTTCCTGTGATGTGAGCATGGTTCAGGGTGGTGTTGATGGGACAGTTGTGGGGGTGACCAATATCAGTGACTACGACTCCCATCATGCTATTGCCTCCACCCCCTTCCCAGCATGCCCATGCTTCCTTCCTGTTGACTCTGCTTCCCTGTGGGGTGGGCTGGCTGTGCTGACAGGATGGCTGGGAGTGTTGTCCTGGCAGTTGTTTGGCTGGAAGTCCCAAGAGTGTCCCTGTGCTTCACACAACATAACCCAGGGTGGTGGTTCTCTGTGGGATCTTGTGTTAGGATGGAGGGCATTGCATTCTACCAGGTGGGTACTGTGGAGTTTGTGTTGGGGGTGTGAGGGGAGGTGCTTGTGACTATAGTCAGTGCTGCAAGTCCTCCTTCCCAACCCAGCCAGCCAGATATCCCACCATGGAACGTGCTTGCATTGCAGTGAGTGTAAGTTGTCTCTCAGGATGTCAGTCAGTGGTGTCCTGCTGTTTGTTGGTGCACAGTTGCCAGCAGGGCCTTGTGCTCCCCACAGCAGTAGCCAGTGTCAGCCATCTTGTGAGTCCTTCTCCACTTCCTGTGATGTGAGCATGGTTCAGGGTGGTGTTGATGGGACAGTTGTGGGGGTGACCAATATCAGTGACTACGACTCCCATCATGCTATTGCCTCCACCCCCTTCCAAGCATGCCCATGCTTCCTTCCTTTGATTCTGCTTCCCTGTGGGGTGGGGTGGCTGTGCTGACAGGATGGCTGGGAGTGTTGTCCTGGCAGTTGCTTGGCTAAGAGTCCCAAGAGTGTCCCTGTGCTTCACACAACATAACCCAGGGTGGTGGTTCTTTGTGGGATCTTGTGTTAGGATGGGGGCATTGCATTCTACCAGGTGGGTTCTGTGGAGTTTGTGTTGGGGGGTGTGAGGGGAGGTGCTTGTGACTATGGTCAGTGCTGCAAGTCCCCCTTCCCACCCAGCCAGCCAGCCAGATATCCCACCATGGAACGTGCTTGCATTGCAGGGAGTGGAAGTTGTCTCTCAGGATGTCAGTCAGTGGTGTCCTGCTGTTTGTTGGTGCACAGTTGCCAGCAGGGCCTTGTGCTCCCCACAGCAGTAGCCAGTGTCAGCCATCTTGTGAGTCCTTCTCCACTCCCTGTGATGTGAGCATGGTTCAGGGTGGTGTTGATGGGACAGTTGTGGGGGTGACCAATATCAGTGACTACGACTCCCATCATGCTATTGCCTCCACCCCCTTCCCAGCATGCCCATGCTTCCTTCCTGTTGACTCTGCTTCCCTGTGGGGTGGGCTGGCTGTGCTGACAGGATGGCTGGGAGTGTTGTCCTGGCAGTTGTTTGGCTGGAAGTCCCAAGAGTGTCCCTGTGCTTCACACAACATAACCCAGGGTGGTGGTTCTTTGTGGGATCTTGTGTTAGGATGGAGGGCATTGCATTCTACCAGGTGGGTACTGTGGAGTTTGTGTTGGGGGTGTGAGGGAGGTGCTTGTGACTATAGTCAGTGCTGCAAGTCCTCCTTCCCACCCACCCAGCCAGATATCCCACCATGGAACGTGCTTGCATTGCAGGGAGTGTAAGTTGTCTCTCAGGATGTCAGTCAGTGGTGTCCTGCTGTTTGTTGGTGCACAGTTGCCAGCAGGGCCTTGTGCTCCCCACAGCAGTAGCCAGTGTCAGCCATCTTGTGAGTCCTTCTCCACTTCCTGTGATGTGAGCATGGTTCAGGGTGGTGTTGATGGGACAGTTGTGGGGGTGACCAATATCAGTGACTACGACTCCCATCATGCTATTGCCTCCACCCCCCTTCCCAGCATGCCCATGCTTCCTTCCTTTTGATTCTGCTTCCCTGTGGGGTGGGGTGGCTGTGCTGACAGGATGGCTGGGAGTGTTGTCCTGGCAGTTGTTTGGCTAAGGGTCCCAAGAGTGTCCCTGTGCTTCACACAACATAACCCAGGGTGGTGGTTCTTTGTGGGATCTTGTGTTAGGAATGGGGGCATTGCATTCTACCAGGTGGGTTCTGTGGAGTTTGTGTTGGGGGTGTGTGAGGGGAGGTGCTTGTGACTATGGTCAGTGCTGCAAGTCCTCCTTCCCACCCAGCCAGCCAGCCAGATATCCCACCATGGAACGTGCTTGATTTGCAGGGAGTGGAAGTTGTCTCTCAGGATGTCAGTCAGTGGTGTCCTGCTGTTTGTTGGTGCACAGTTGCCAGCAGGGCCTTGTGCTCCCCACAGCAGTAGCCAGTGTCAGCCATCTTGTGAGTCCTTCTCCACTTCCTGTGATGTGAGCATGGTTCAGGGTGGTGTTGATGGGACAGTTGTGGGGGTGACCAATATCAGTGACTACGACTCCCATCATGCTATTGCCTCCACCCCCCTTCCCAGCATGCCCATGCTTCCTTCCTTTTGATTATGCTTCCCTGTGGGGTGGGGTGGCTGTGCTGACAGGATGGCTGGGAGTGTTGTCCTGGCAGTTGTTTGGCTAAGAGTCCCAAGAGTGTCCCTGTGCTTCACACAACATAACCCAGGGTGGTGGTTCTTTGTGGTATCTTGTGTTAGGATGGGGGCATTGCATTCTACCAGGTGGGTTCTGTGGAGTTTGTGTTGGGGGGTGTGAGGGGAGGTGCTTGTGACTATGGTCAGTGCTGCAAGTCCCCCTTCCCACCCAGCCAGCCAGCCAGATATCCCACCATGGAACGTGCTTGCATTGCAGGGAGTGGAAGTTGTCTCTCAGGATGTCAGTCAGTGGTGTCCTGCTGTTTGTTGGTGCACAGTTGCCAGCAGGGCCTTGTGCTCCCCACAGCAGTAGCCAGTGTCAGGCATCTTGTGAGTCCTTCTCCACTCCCTGTGATGTGAGCATGGTTCAGGGTGGTGTTGATGGGACAGTTGTGGGGGTGACCAATATCAGTGACTACGACTCCCATCATGCTATTGCCTCCACCCCCTTCCCAGCATGCCCATGCTTCCTTCCTGTTGACTCTGCTTCCCTGTGGGGTGGGCTGGCTGTGCTGACAGGATGGCTGGGAGTGTTGTCCTGGCAGTTGTTTGGCTGGAAGTCCCAAGAGTGTCCCTGTGCTTCACACAACATAACCCAGGGTGGTGGTTCTTTGTGGGATCTTGTGTTAGGATGGAGGGCATTGCATTCTACCAGGTGGGTACTGTGGAGTTTGTGTTGGGGGGTGAGGGGAGGTGCTTGTGACTATAGTCAGTGCTGCAAGTCCCCTTCCCACCCAGCCAGCCAGATATCCCACCATGGAACGTGCTTGCATTGCAGGGAGTGTAAGTTGTCTCTCAGGATGTCAGTCAGTGGTGTCCTGCTGTTTGTTGGTGCACAGTTGCCAGCATGGCCTTGTGCTCCCCACAGCAGTAGCCAGTGTCAGCCATCTTGTGAGTCCTTCTCCACTTCCTGTGATGTGAGCATGGTTCAGGGTGGTGTTGATGGGACAGTTGTGGGGGTGACCAATATCAGTGACTACGACTCCCATCATGCTATTGCCTCCACCCCCTTCCCAGCATGCCCATGCTTCCTTCCTTTTGATTCTGCTTCCCTGTGGGGTGGGGTGGCTGTGCTGACAGGATGGCTGGGAGTGTTGTCCTGGCAGTTGTTTGGCTAAGGGTCCCAAGAGTGTCCCTGTGCTTCACACAACATAACCCAGGGTGGTGGTTCTTTGTGGGATCTTGTGTTAGGATGAGGGGCATTGCATTCTACCAGGTGGGTTCTGTGGAGTTTGTGTTGGGGGTGTGTGAGGGGAGGTGCTTGTGACTATGGTCAGTGCTGCAAGTCCCCCTTCCCACCCAGCCAGCCAGCCAGATATCCCACCATGGAACGTGCTTGCATTGCAGGGAGTGGAAGTTGTCTCTCAGGATGTCAGTCAGTGGTGTCCTGCTGTTTGTTGGTGCACAGTTGCCAGCAGGGCCTTGTGCTCCCCACAGCAGTAGCCAGTGTCAGCCATCTTGTGAGTCCTTCTCCACTCCCTGTGATGTGCGCATGGTTCAGGGTGGTGTTGATGGGACAGTTGTGGGGGGCAATATGTGTGACTGCGACTCCCATGATGCTATTGGCTACACTGACTTGGCCAGCATACACAGAATTCCTTCCTTTGAGTGGTCTTCACTGTGTGTTGGTGTTGTTGTGGTGGATACATGTCTGGATGTGTTTGTTAGTTCTATTTGTGCCACTGCCTAGCTGTAGTTGTGGTTGTGTTTGTACATGTGTTGGCACAGTTGGATGTGACTTTTTTGATGGCATGTGTTGTGTTTATCTGACTGACATACACATTTTGGGATGATTCTGTTCTTGTTGCTGTGTAATTGCTATGAGTGCATGGTTTGACTCTCCCCTTGACAGTGATGTGTGTGTGTTTTGTGGCAGTATATTGTGTACATTTGTTGTGTACTCACCAGGCTCTGGGATGTCCTCTAGTCCATATACGCTCACTGGCGGAAGGATGGCCCGCACCTTCTCCTCCCAGGGCCTGAGGTATATTGGCTTGGCAGGAGGGCCACTGCCGGTGTGTTGGCTGTTGATGTAGTCTTGCTTCAGCATTTTCCGTACCCTCCTGTGCACGTCATACCACCTGTTCTGGATGTCGGTCTTTGTGCGCCGACATGGTCATTGGGCGTTCACCCTGTTGATGATCCTCTCCCACATCTTGGTTTTCTGCGACATGGGGGTCTGTTGGACCAGTGTGCCAAACAGCTGTGGCTCCACCCTGAGGATCTCGTCTACCATGACTTCCAATTCACTATCTAGGAACTTGGGATTCTTCTTGGGGGCATGGTGATGGGTGGTGATGGTGGGTGATGTGTGTGTTGGTGTGCAGGTGAGGGTGTGTGAGTGTGTGTTTTGCTGGGTGTATGTGGGGTAGGTATTTGTTGGTGTGCTGATGGTGTGTGGCTTGTGTGAGGGATGTGCTGTGGGTGTGTGGTTGCTTTCTCTTGGGTGCTGGCAGTGGAATGGCATTTGCAAAGGCTCATGGTAGTGATTTGTGTCCTTTATATAGGTGGAGTTGTGGGTGTGTCTTTGTTCTCTGTCCCCACCCCCCAGTATTTATTGGCTTGGTAATTGCTTGTTTGGCCTTTTTTGGGTGATTTTTCCTTTGTGCTGTTTGTGTATGTTGGAAACGTTCTTGTGACCGAGTCGGACCCTGCATTGGTCTCGTACGGTGTTCTCCGTTTCGTTCACGCTGTGTTTGTGCAGTTTTCTATGCTGCGTACGCGTCGGTCACGGTGTATTGTGTTGCTTCGGCTCGGTTTTGTGTGCGTGTCGGTCGTACGGCTTGTCCTCCGTCCGACTCGGTCGTGGTTTTCGCGCCTTGCATCGTACTTTGCGGTTTGGAGTTCGCGTGTACGTTTCGGTCGGATTTGTTCCGGGTGCGTGTTGGTCGGTTGGATTCGCGTGTTTTTCCGGCCGGATTGCTGCTTTCCGTGCGGCTCGGTCGGTCGACTTTGTTTCGGTACGTGTCGGTCGGATTTTTCGCGCCTTGCATCGTACTTGGCGTGTCGTGCGCCACGGGTACGTGTCGGTCGGTATTTTTTCCGGATCCGAGTCGGTCGGTGCTTTTTCCGGCCCGAATCGGAATCGACCCCAATGCCTGAAGGCTGCTCTCCACAGCTACCACTAGGATAGCTTTCTATAAAGCTTGTCTTAAACCTATCTACCATAAGAGTCGAATTGTTCTGGTGCATGGTGTCCACTTTAATTAGTGAACAGCATATACCAGGCCAACTTCTCACAACGTTATTATGTAAATGATTTTTGTTTTTCAAAGTATTTTCGTTTGACTAGTTACCACCACTGGCGGGCTGACTTGTGATTCTGTTCATTTCTCTGCAAAAAGTTGGAACGAGTAATCAGTTTGCTTAAGCTCTCTAACTTATTTTCAAACATCTTATTTCGATCAATGTATTATTTGCTGCACCTTGATAAATTAAAGAAAAAGAACTGTGCAACCTGTTACTTGCATGCAAGAGAGCCTTCTTAACAGAATCACCTAGTCCCTATGTGTATCTAATGAGCATATTGTAAATCTTCAAAATCCAGGATTTTGTTTAAGTTGCAGGCCTGTGGTCTCGTACCTCTTTTTGGCCAGAGAAATGTGTAGTGAGATTCAACCCATGCATCACAGCTCTAATACCAGTGACCCCACTCAGTGCATCTATTGTTTTTATAAGTTTGAGAAGCTTTATTGAAAAATACCAATTAGTATAGAAAATAACAATTAAACATATATAATAAAACATCAGCATGATCTAAAATACCAACAAGACAATGTTAGAAAGTGTGTGGCATATTTACAAAGAATTGGCGTAGGGCAGCATCGCAAGTCATTTTGCTGTGCTGCCCTACACCAATTCGAAAGGGCAGTAATTACAAGGTACGGTGCATTCCTGTCCTTTTAGCCTGTGCCAGCGCACAATTTGCAGCCGAGCGCAAATGCAGGCACCCTTGCACCATGGTGCAAAGGGTGTCTGTGTTGTTGCCAGGATTGTTTTTGTGCAGGAAGAGACACATTCCTGCACAAAAACAATCACGAGAGGCGTTTTCCTCATTCCATGTGTGCTGCAGAATACAGCACACGTAGAAAGAGGAAAAACGAGGAGAAATGTAAGCATTTCTCCTCGTTACTCCTGCTGTAGGAAGGCGCAAGGTTTTGGCACTGCCCCAGGTTTATGAGATATTGTAAATCTAGGGCAGCATCAACGTCCATGGGTGTTGCGTGGGAACACCCACATGGAAGGCCTCTAGGACGCAGAGTACGGCAAGCAGCGACTTGCAATGCTTTACCTTACTCTATATCTACAAGGCCATAAAAAGCCACCCAGGGTGGTTTTACATGGCCTTGTAGATATGGCTAAGCCCTGTGCGCCACCGGAACATCACAAAAAGTGAAGTTCCGGCGGCGCACAGGGCTTGTAAATATGCCCCTGGGCCTCTAGTTGGCAGAAGTATGCACCATGTCTAAGTAGGGACAACAATCCTAATTAGGGTAAGCTAGATATACACTAAAAGATAACCTATGCTCACTTTCTGGTAGCTTGGCATAGAGCAGTCAGGCTCATCTAAAGAGGCAATGCGTAAAGTATTTGTGCAGCACACAAACACAGTAACACCATGAAAAGACCACAAAAATACTCCATACAGGTTAAAAAAGTATACAATATTTATCTGAGTAAAACATGACTAAAACGATAAAAATCCAATAAGTAGAGCTGGAGTGTGAGAAAGCCATCCTTTTTGCCCTGATCACCCCCATTTTTTGACTGATATTGTTGGGAACCCACTCTGACTGTGCCCTGGGCTCTGTTACCCAGGGCCAGTGCTCTGAATAAAAATGTATATGGTAATTAGGTGTAATTACAATTGGCACTGACAACTTACCAGTAAGTCCCTAGTATTTGGTAGGGCATGTAGGTTTAGAGGGCCAGCAGCGTTGAGGCACTTAAGTGTGCACTGCTATGTGGCCTGCTGTCAGTTTAAACATCAGCCCTGCTTTGCATGCTGCTTTTAAGCTGAAATTACATGCAAATTCGACTTAAGATACTTCCAAAGTATTAAACCACCTTATTCATGCATATAAGTCACCCCTAAGGTTTACCCTAGGTGTCCCCATGGTAGGGTGCAATGTAAAAATAAGCAGGGGCATTTTAAAAGATGTTTCATATGCCCTGGTGAGGGAAAAACTACCAATTTAGTTTTTCCCCATTGTAGCAGTTTAGCTCCATAGGTTAACATGTTAACTATTGATAGGAGTGAGCTAAAAAAATATTCAAGGACTTAAAAGATTAGTAATGATAAATCCAGCATATTGCCACTGTTGAATTTATCATAATTAGTACAGAAAAGAAGTTAGAGAACTTTCATTTCGGTGAGTCAAAATCCAGCCTTCTAGCAGCATCTCCTAATAGGCCAGCCCATAAAAGCTTGAGTCAAACTGCTTTGATGAGGTGATATGTGGCTTGCATAGAGACAGAGGTTATCTGATAGGGGAGCTCTGCTGCTGAAGAGGACTGGCCAGGAAGGGGGCTGGGTATATTAAACTGGGCTTCAAAGGAAACAGGACAGTAATGAATGCCAGCAAGGCCTACCCTAGCTTCCTGTACTTGCCAGCCAGATAGCAGCCCCAGGAATGGAATTTGCAAGAGGGTTGGAGAGGAAGTGTTAAGGGAAATGAGCCACACCAGTAGGTTGGCTTAGCCAGGTCTTAGTCCCCAGGAGCGACATTCTCCAGCTTGAATTTTAAAGTTCAGTGCTTTGTGGGACAAGAATATGGCTCACTTTGGGGGAAATTTGCCATGCTTTTGGGTGATACCCTGCACCCCATTGGTCAGGGATGCCCCCCCACTTGTTGCCCCAGAACATTTTATAAATATGTGAGAGCTGCATAGCAACTCCAATGTGCTGCATGAAACTACAAGGAGAAGAAGGACTGGCCTGCTGGAACCCTGGTCTGCATCCCAAAGGATTGCACACTGAAGGACTGCCCCTGCTGCACACGTGGAACTACAGCCCTGAGGAGTTTTGCCTTGCTTCAAAAAGGATTAAGGAGTGTACTCCCTGAAAGCAACAGGTTAACAGAGCTTCCCTGCACCATCTCTCTCAAGAGGTCCCCAGCCTGGAATGCGTCCAGTGGACGTTTAAGGATTTGGCCAGGTGCACTGCAGTAATTGTAGTTCCAAACTTCCAAGGACCATCTCAGAGCTTTTAGACCATTGGATTTGTGTTTTGGACACTTTGAACCCCCAAGAAGAACTTCAGGAAGAAGTTCCAGAAGTTTGGAGCAACTTTTGGAAAAAGCTCCATAAGGTGACCGACCCGTCGACGAGAGTCAAGCCGCAGTTGTCGAACCGTGACCTAGCCTGGATTTCAGGTTCACCCTGATGAAAGCTCCGGAGCTCAAGACTTACAAGATTTCACAGAGACCTCGCGCTGACCCAAGCCGCCATTTTTTTAAAGAATAAACCAAAAACAGTGCTCAGAAGTCAATAGCGCTAAGGGGTTACTTTAGGTCGCACTAGACCGAGGTAAATCCAAAGTTCAGGCGGACCGCGAGGAAGGGCAGGCTGGCTACAGGATCCATAGAGTTCCTGCTGACAAAGTACCTTGAATGGAGCAAGCATCGACACCGAAGACTCGATGCGAGGAGTCTAGGATGCGCTGTGTCGGCCCCTATCCGCGCAGTCGAAAGCTTCGACGTCAAACCCTTTTACCATGTAGGCGCTGCGTCGATGTCGAGCTGTGCTGTCACTCTGCATTGAGTCACACAGTCCGTCAAGGCAATGTCAGCGATTGGGCTCCTGTGTTGGTGCCGAAGGGCAGTGCCTCGGTTCTGATCAACACAAAGTCGTCACTTCGTTGATTTTCATGGAGAAACAGCTGCAGAACCCACTTCTGAGGCCCGGGACTGGAGGGGGCACCTAAAGCAGGGGCAAGACTCACAGATGGCTAAGTCCAGCAGCACCAGCAGAATTGCAAGATGTCTTTTTATGACCCTGAGACTTCAGACAACAGGAGGCAAACCAGCAAGCTCTTAGAGTCACTCTGGGTTCAAATGAGATAGGTCCAGACCTTGTCCTCAGCAGAGCAGAGATAGCAGCAAAGCAGAGAAGCAGTTCCTTCAGAGCAGTCAGTCAAGCATAGTGGCAATTCATTGTAGCACATCACTCTTTACTCCTGGCAAGTTCTTCACAGGTCCAGTAGTGTACTGCCTTGGTGAGGGTCAGAGCCCCAGGACGTATACCCAAACGTGCCTTTGAAGTGGGGGTGACTTCAAAGCAGCTCCTTGAAGTGCACATGTTCCGTTTCATCCTAGCCCTGTCTGTCAGGCTATCTGTGGGGGGTAATCAGCCCGTTGTGTGGGAGACAGGACACTACCTATTCAGATGTAAGTGTCAGCTCCCACTCCCCCTTCCTGCCCAGGAAGACTATTAGAATGCAGATGAGTCCTCTCTCACACCCACCTTTCCTGATTTGTGGCTATCTAGAGAGAATGCACAAAGTGTAGCTGTCATCCAGCCCAGAAGTGTATTGGAGACAGGATGCAAGGCACATAGAGCAGTAAGAGCATGGAAATGTCCACTTTCTAAAAGTGGCATTTCTAAAATAGTAATGTTAAATCCCACTTTACCATTAAATAGGATTTATCATTACCATTCCAGAGATATGAAACATGATGCAGCTATTCCTGTCTAATCAGGAATTAGAGCTTAATTGTGTTTTAAGGAATTCCCAATGCTAGCCTATGAGAGGAGTAGGCCTCCCAGTAGTAAAAAACAAATTTGACTGTTTTTTACCACCAGGACATTTTGAAATTCAAAAGTAGATGTCCTACCTTTTAGTTACACAGAACCCCGCCCTTAAGGCTACTTAGGGCCTATCTTAGGGGTGACATATGTGTAATAAATGCGACATTTAAGGCATCTCCCCATATCACATCAAGAGACATTAGTAACCAAATCACATATCAGGTCTATGCTTCTTAACTGCTGGTCAGTGGTAAGACACACAGCGGACATTGCTGATCTCATCCTTGCACAGGATCTTGACCTCCTAATCCTAACCGAAACGTGGCTCAATGATACCTCCGTGCCCATTTTAGACATTGTAGTTCCCCCCAACTATGACATCATCAGATTGGCTAGATCTAGAAGAGTTGAGGGCAGTATAGCATACATATACCACTCCATTCTCACTTTGAAACATGTACAAACTACTCCTTTCACCTTGTGCGAATAACTAGGTATAAAAATATGGAACAATTACAAGATTTTGTGCAAATTACATACGATTTACCACCCCTCGGGTAACAACTCATCTTTCATCGAACAAATAATGGAGACCATCGCCTCTAACACAGACCCACACCAACCAGATCTTCCTCGGGGATTTTCAATATACACTGGAACAACTCAAATGACCCAATACCGAATACCTTCAAAGCCTTCCTTTCAGACCTCAACCTCACCCAGGCATGTACAGGCCCAACACATAATAGAGTTTCTACCCTCAATCTAATCATAGCCAAGGATTATGTCATACATTTAGAATGAATATCCCCATGTGAATGGTCAGATCACTATCTAATCTCCTTCCTCATCTTAGAAAAGGTACTGATTAGACAGGGCCAATCTATTTAACCTAGGCAATGGTCCATAGACTTGAGAAATCTTAACTTAACTGACTTAACTTCCATTAGCAACAACCTCTTACCTCCTCCCACAAAAATGATGAATGTGAATGATCTTATGAATCATTAATTCCAATCCATGTCGGACATTCTTTAAACCATTGCTCTGAAGCAGCAAGAATACCCAGTATACCCTGGTACAATGGTAACCTTAATGAGGAAAGGGGTCAGTTAAGGCTTGCCAAAAGATCATGGAGAATCTCTCCCTCCATAGCACACCTCAAGCACTTGAGGTCAACAAGAAGGTCCTACTACAAACTCATCTGAAAATCAAAAGCAAAATACTTTAGGGCACAACTTAAAAATGCTAAAAACAGACCCAAAAAACTATTTGAAATCGTCAAACAGCAAACAATTGACAAACCGAACCACCTCTCGGAAATCACTGAACAATTACCCAGCAGAGACAAATTCTCCACCCATTTCACTGAAAAGACTAATAAGATTGATGCTGAATTGTGACTTGCCTCACAGCGTCTACTAAGCCAGATCCAGCCAAGCCTCCTCCAAGTGCAACACCGGATGAGACCCCCTCTTGCTGTTCTTCTACAAAAAATAATGCTACTTGGAATGCCTCCAAATGAAGCAGATATACTGCAAACATTAATCTCAATAAAACCCTCCACCCACCTCAATGATCCTATGCCTGCTAAGCTCATCAAAGAACTCAGATCTTCCATACTCCAGCTCTCATCTAAGATTGTCAATGCATCTCTGTCTCAAGGCCAACGCCAATCTGAATTCAGAATGGGACACAGCACTGAAACTACTCTTACACACATTGTAGATGACGCCCTGGGATTGCTTGATCAGAACAAATTGAGCCTGCTTATACTTATTGATCTCTCCTCCGCATTTGATACGGTCAAGCGTGACAGTATGATTGGCTTTCTGGAGCATATGGATTGGGGCTATCTGGTCCCGTTTTAAACTGCCTCTATTAAAAACCCAACAATGGCTAACCCTCAATCACCTTATGCCCAACACACTCAAAACTGAATTCCTCCTGATCGCCCCTCAAAAATACCTTGCCCCCATAGAAGAATGGCCCAAACAACTTACAGCTCTCAACTGTGCCCCCCCATTGACTCTACTAGATCTCTGGGTATAATGCTGGACAAATATCTGAATATGCAAGATCATATCAGTGCAACCACCAGGGGATCCAACTACCATCTGAACATACTAAGAAAACTCGAACCCTTTTTGCCCCCAGAGGACCTTCACTTAGTTGTCCAATCCCTAGTCATTTCCCGACTTGACTACGGGAGTGCTACACTTGCAGGCTTACCTTAAGCAAGGTTAGCGCCGCTAAGGACCATACTGAACTCTACTGGCAGGCTCATCACGGGATTCAGAAGATTTGAATTTGACCACATTACTACAGTTCTAAAACATCTAAATTGGCTCCCATTTGAAGCACAAATCCAGCTGAAGATAGCCTGCAGGTCTCCCAAGGCCCTGCACCATAACACTCCGGCATACCTGGCCAATAAATTAGAAATGTTTGGTGGTAATCATTCCTTAAGAAGCCCCAACTCCCTACTGCTGAAACCACAGAAGTTCAACAAAAAGAAAACATACAACCATTCCTTATCCGGTCAAGTCCCAAGAATTTGGAACTCACTGCCTCCTGCAATTCAATTAGATCTAACCACTTGACTTTCTCCTTTAAAAATGAAATAAAAATGCATGTGATGAATATATTTCTTCAAGATTAGCCCTATAGCCACTCAGCTTGACTACCTTTCCAGGGCACATCCGGAGCATGATTATGCCTGCTGATTGTTATATTGTATATGTTTTGCTGCTTGCATATTTGTTATTGTATTTCTCCCTGTTATAACTTACCTGCCTTTAATACATTATTGCATTTCTCCCTGTATGTATAACTTACCTGCTTTCTCTACAGTGCTCTGATTCCATGTTTGGGTCATGTTCAGCTATATAAAACTCCCAAAATAAAATATATAAATAAATAAAATAAGGCTTGGCTAGTGGTTTAAATGCCAAATCGAAGTGACAGTAAACTGAACACACAGGCCCTGCAATGGCAGGCCTAAGACAGAATTGACCGGCTAATTATGTGGGTGGTACAATCAGTGCTGCAGGTCCACTAGTAGCATTTAGATTACAGTCCCTGGCTATATGGTATACCATACAAGGGGCTTCCAGGTAACCTACATATGGCAGTCAGGTATACATTAATGTTACTATGTTTAGGGGAGAAGCACATGCACTTTAGCACTGGTTAGCAGTGATAAAGTGTTCAGAGTCCTAGGGCCAACAAAAAGATACTGCAAAAAGTGGAGGTAAGCAGACAAAATGTTTGGGGAAAGACCACCCTAAGCATGACAGGTCTAACAGAAGCGTTTTAGCTTTTTGATATACCTGGGAAGAGGAGGATAGAGGGGTAAAGAAGGAAATATCAAAGCTGAAGACCAAGTCGCAAAAGTGGAAAATAAATATAAAATACAAACAAGACACACCCTCTCCTGTGAAATCACATTCACCTATTATGCTAGAACTCTTGCTAGACTAAATCAGAGCTTTATGTCCACTTGTTGAAGAGACCAACATTCACATTTAAAATCTAGATGACAAATAGTCCAATATGGAAGGAAGAGTCTCATTAATGGAACAAAGGATCAGTGATGTTTAAGATGAAATGAATAAAATTGCATTTTTGAAGAAGGAGGCAGTACACCTAAAGATTTAAATGGAGGACTTAGAAAACAGAAATAGGTGAAACAATCTTCATTATTGCAACTTTTTAACTTTTTCTCTACCACTGGTACTGCTAGGGGCACTTTCCAGGAAGCCACAATTTGTATCATTCATAAAGAAGGATTGGATCTCACACATTGTAAGAATTATAGACCAATCTCTCTCGTAAATGTTGACTATTAAATTTTCGTCAAACTTTTGGCATTACGCCTCGAACCTCTCTTGCACAAACTAATAGGTAAGGAACAATCTGGTTTTGTCAAGGGCAGACTAGCATCAGATAAATCTAGATTGTTCTTTAATGTATTGAATAACGCTTCATCTCTTCAATATTCCTTGGTGGTGGTTGCCGTTGATGCCGGTAAGGCATTTCATAGGATTGACTGGTCCTTCTTGTTTAATTCCTTGGCTTGGTATAGTTTTGGTCCCAATTTAATCTCGCTTATTTCTTTATTGTAGATATCTCCAATGGCTTCTGTCTCAGTCAATGGGAAAGTTTCCCAATACTTTCAACTAAAATGTGGTGTTTTTCAGGGCTGTCCTTTATCTCCCCTCTTATTTATTTTAGCTTGTGAACCTTTCCTTTTCTGAATTTCTACTAACCCATTAATAACAAGATTTAAATATAGAGATCAACATTTGAACCTATCTGCTTATGCTGATGATATTTTTCTTTTTCATTCAAATCTTGAACATTCAGTATCAGCATTACTTAAAGAAATTTCTGATTTCTCTTCTGTCTCGGGGTATAAGATTAATTCTGGTAAAACTGAAACTTTCTCTATTACCAAATTCCACTTTAAGCATTCCTATGATTCTTCTGGTTTTCATTGGAACACATCTGAGATTATATATCTGGGAATTTGATTCACCAATTCTATCAAGGAATCTGTCGCAATAAATCTGAATGAAGGCTTCAATAGGATGGAAAATCATCTGTGCTCTTGGAACCAATTGTTTCTTTCCTTGTGGGGTCGTCTTGACCTCATCCAAATGATGATTACCCCTACTTTATTATATATTCTATCTATCATCCCAGTATATATCTATCTTTCTTATTTAAAAAAAACTTGATTCTAGATTTTCTACATATCTTTGGAGTACCAAAAAATTTAGAGTCGCAAGAGCACAGCTCAGGAGCGCTAAGCAGGAGGGTGGAACACATTTTCCAGATTTTCCTGTTTATCTTATAGCCTTTTGTTTCAAACAGGCCTTTTTGTGGCTCTCCAAATTGTCTTCTCCATTTATAAGTCTATTGCTTGATATTGAGTATTCTTGACTTGCTCCTTTTTCTCCCAGGGAAGTCATCGCCATTTCCTCTAAGACTTAGAATTACATCTTCACCACTGTTTAAACATGCTTGCATCCTGTTGAAGCCCTATTATCAAATGCAAAATATAACCTGGGATACCTTCTTCCTTCTCCTCTATGAAATAATGATCTTATTACCATTAACAATAAGCCACTGTTTTGGAAGTCTAGGAAGCAGAAAGGCATGTTATGGGTTGGGGATTTATTCTATGACAATGCCCCGCAGTCTTTCCCTGTGTTTCAGAAATCCTTTAATTGTCCTCGCACATTCCTGCCCAAATTTTCTCTCCTCATAAATATTACCTGGGATATTCTTCATTGATTGCCAATAGTTCTGTTTCCTTCTATATCTAAGTTTTTTATATTTACAATTTTGACCTCTAATCCTTAAGCCTCCCTTTTATATAAACACTTTTTGTCTCTTGATCTGTCTAAATCTAAAGCTAAGGTAAAACTCAGTTGGGAATCCGATTTGGGATGTATCTGGTCTATCTCATTCTGGAAAAAGAAATGATATAGAATTCACAAGGTATCCAGAAAAGCTACTGCTACTCAGACATTATTCTTTTTGTTTCACAAACATTATCATACTTCCACTCACATAGATACATTCTCCAAAGATACTAATGGTGGTTGTTGGTCCGCTGACAATCCCAGTGGCCATTTTATGCACCCTGTATTTTGTTGTCTGCCAACAGCATTTTTTTGGCAAAAGGTTTGGTCTTAGCTCACAACAATTTTTAAGCTATGTTGTTCTTTTTCCCCTTTGATACTTTTTTTGGGTAGTTTGTCCGATGATACCAACCTGCTTATTCATAATAATATGTTATTGGATCTAATGTTCGCTTTAGCTTGTCAACAGATTGAAATTAATTGATGCAGCAGAGTTGGTTTTCAATGAAAGTGAGGTTAAGAAGGACATCTTAGGAATAGTGGAAGGCATGAGATCTGTAGTAAAAAGATTGTCTGCCATTGACGTTAAAATTGACTTCTGGTTTGTTGGTACCTCCTGATGAGAAGACAATTTAAATTTCCTAATTCTACCCATACAATTTGAGTAAATATTTCAAAATAGTGATATAAAAGAAGCTCACATAGACACTCATATCAAAAATATAGATATAAATGGAGAACAGTCAACAAAGTCATTTTGGTGAAAGTAGGCAGCCTACAAAGTCACCAACATACAGATTGGTAATAGATGAGGTAGGAGAGCACATATGTTTCAGATATGCCTAAACAGTATGAATAGTATTAAAAGTGTTCGCAGAGTATGCTTAAGGTATCAATGGATGGAATAAATAATACTGAAAGGACTCGAAGATAAGAGGAATATGATAATATTGAGGCAAACAACCTTGAGAGGTGCATCCAAAGTGAGGAAATATTAAAAGGAAACCACTTAACACAGAAGCAGCTATATACCAGGATGAGAAGGAAACTCAATTTTTTAGCACAGAAAGAGACTAAAATGGCCACCGCGATGAGGAGATGAAGCGCATCTACATGTGCGGTATCGAAGCAGGCAGGAACAGCAACAAGAAGATGTGCCTCTCTCACTTAGAGAGTCAGCCAGGAAATATCTGCTACAGAAAGGTCATTCTGGTGCCTGAAGACCCAGTTGCCACTGAAAACACTCTGATAATGTGCAGAGGTCCCAGCTTAAGTGGCCATCTTGTCTGGCGATCAGCCTCCGCCCCCTCAGTGCATCTATCCTAAAGAGATAGCAGCACACATCACATTTTTACATGCACGTTTCCATTCCCCACCACTCAATGCATCAATCCTACAAAAACTCTATTACTGTGAATTAGGTCTGCAATTGGGTATGGGGAAAACTGGTGGAAGTTGATGCCAGTACTGCATGCTACTGTGCACATTTTTAACAGGAATGTGAGGGAGGGAGGTGTTCTCGATTGAGACTGGCTCCATAGGGGTGGGATTATTAGATTATTATACACAGTAGCTGATAGGCGAGTCAGCCCAGCTATACCTTAATTGGTAGATGAGGGGTGAGTGTGCTTATCAATCCTGTCACATTAGGCAGAGGTAGACTCCATGCAGAGGGATCCCACCATCTGAGCACGGGGCATCAAGGAAGGTGAAGGACGAGTTGCAGCAGAGTCAGATACTGCAGCCGCTGTGCCATTGTAAAGCAGCACATGTTCACAAGGGATTATTCAATCTCTCCGCATGTTTGAACAGGATTGCAGCCTGCTCTCTCTATGGCCGACGTAGAGACCATGTTGGCAGTGCTGCAGACGGCAGGGAGATGGCCATCTGCAATGAAAAAGACAGCCACAGCACCTGATGATAGAGACAGGGCTAGAACACAAAGGTAGCATCCATTGGGGTCTCTGGTTCTGACGTATGCTTCTCCCCCATGGCGGGGGAGGATTAGGAGTATTTCAGGATTGAGTGGGGTCACCCTGGAAACTATAGGGTACACAAGTCGGGCCCCGTTGTTGGCAGACCACTAACTGGCCCTGTCGGCTAACAAAAAATGTCAATTGAAACAGCGGGGGTCCACAGCATGCTGGGCCCAAAACTGAAGGGTCTACGGAGTTTGAAGAAGGATACAGGTGCCAGAACATGGGGTGAACTTCAGCTGCTGAAGGTCAGCAGAGGTGAGGCAGGAGAATAAGCCCCCAAAAGCACAGATTCCTTTTTTAGATGCTTTGAGGGCTCCATTGGAAGCTTTTTATGGGGTTACAGGCGTGCAAGATGAGCCATGCGCTTCATGAAACTTCCTTATAAGAAAGGGGGCTCTCATTCCCAGATTATATTTTTGGGCTGCCTTTACCGGTCGTTTGCGCAGCTTACCTAACCCAGACGATCAAGGTCCTTGATCTCTCTGTTACCAACTAGCTTTGGAAGCTGAGTTCAGGCTTTTCCTTTATCGACTGGGGGATCCCAACTACTTTAAAAAGATACGTTTCGAGGTATTGAGGGATATTATGTGTATATGGAAGGAGATTCATTCCAAATATTCAATAGCTTTCATAAATAGAGATAAACCGCTTTGGGACAATCCTGCCTTCCCCTCGGTTTTTCAGGATTCAACTTGCAGGGCCTGGGCACGGTGCGGGGTTGTAACTATGGGTCAGCTGTACGACCTGAATGGTTTTAGATCTTTCTCAGGATTGCAAGCATCGTATGGACTCCAGCGTCATCTTTTCTTTAAGTACTTACAAGTGAGGGACTATATCAGGTCAGGATGTGAATATACACTGGACATCGAAGGCTCTGAATTCTTATTGTACTATTATAAACCAGGCATAAACCCTTGATCAGCATGACTTACCAAGGGCTTTCTCATTCTAACACAGAAGATACAATGCTATTGGCAGCTCAGAGGAGCCGACTGGTCTTATCAGAGATCTCTGTTTCAGAGAATGAGAGGACTTTAGAGATATTGGATCACTCTGTACACTCTGTTAGCCTAAAGCTACAACATCTGCATACTATATGCCTGGTGTATTGTACCCCAGATAAAATATCTAAATGGGGAACAAATATCATCTCTTAATATACCAAATGTCCCAAGTGCAAGCTCCTGGCTGCTGATATTGTACATATGTTTGTGCTCTATCCCGCCCTACAAGAATTCTAGACAGGGGTGAGTAAGTTTATGTCCTCCAGCTTGGGTCACCAAGTTTCACTATCTACTAAAGAGAAAATGATGGGGGTTAAATATGATTACAAGAGAGGTACTCAGAGCCTGGTAATGATCATGCTGGTGTGTGCCCGGCTCTGTATTGCAAGGTTATGGATTTCTGTGATCGCCCCAAAGGCCGCTGAATGGTTTGTTCTTATTCATCAGATCTATGAGGCAGAGCTGGCTTTGGTGAAAGTTAGAGGTCCTTCTTCTTTGAAAAAGTTTGAAAAGATTTGGAATAATCTCTGCAGGGACTCTTCTAGCGCTAAATCAGATTAAACATGCACTAAACTATCTCCCTAGCTTGTGATACTGTTACCTTTTTACCTACTTTGTTTGTGGTTTCTCTCCGCTTCTGCTTCTTCACCTTTTTCTTTTCGCCCTAATTCAAAATGTATGTACTGTGATGAACATATCTGTGACTAGCTCTAACCTGAAATAAATATAAAACAAACAAAAAAAAGTAAGGAGATCCACATATTTTTTTTTCTTTGATCAGTTTTACTCCTATGTAATTGTACCCTCACCTTTGTTCTTTGTATATCACGTCTTGTCCGCAAAGTACTTCAAAAGCCTGTGAACCTACCACTTCCAAAACCCACAGGGCCCCAAAAACATTGATGTAAAAACTGAGGACACAGATAAAATTCCCAAGCAGATGCACACACAGGTTTCGTATATATCAAGACAACTCTTGGGTTCACCTCCCTTTATCCATTCTTGGGAGGATTAACTTGGTGAAGATGGTGGTGTTGCCAAAGGTAACCTTCCTCTTCAACACTATCCCCCTACATTTTGACAAACCTGCGATTGATAAATTACAGCAGGCTGTAAATTCTTTCATCTGGCTATATAGAACTACCAGAATAGCCTGGAAAAAGTTGAGGCGCAGGAGGGAGAAAGGGGGGCTCGCGCTTCCTGATTTACAGTATTATGCCTGGGCCTTCCAGTTTTCACACTCTCGGATGCTCTTAAAAATGCCCGTAAATACGGGGGCTGGAGCTATGTTTCTGGCTATCTTGAAGGGGGCTAATTTACCGGAGGAGGGATTTTTGTTCAAGTTTGGGGAACCAACATTTTTCAAAAAAGTCAAACTAAAAGTCCTCCAGGCATCGGTTAAATCATGGGCCAGAGTTAAGCGCCTTGTGGGTCTTGACTACTTCTCTAGTTTAGCGCCACTCTGGGATTCACCTGGTGCACCGGGGTGTCTTCAGGATAGGCTTGCTATACCACTTAGAGAAGCAGGGCTGAAAGTGTGGGGTGAGCTGGTGGAAGAGGGCATATTAATTACATGGGAACAACTCAGAGACAGAGTGGGAGTGGGCCTCTCAAGGTTCAAGTACATCCAATTACAGAGCTGGGTCCAAGTGAAGTTAAGCCAGAAAAAATCAATCGGATGGGGCAACAGCTTAGAACAACAGCTAGTGGACAGGCCAGCGGGGAGGAGGGAGGTATCCCTCTGGTATTGGGCAGTGGAGGAGGCCGTGGACGGTGAATTTAAACTCGCCGACGAACTATGGAGTGAGCATCTTCCAAATCAACAGTGTGAACAACTGTGGCAGAACTCATTTAAGACTCTTTTCAGCATAGTAAAACCTGCCTGGCTGCGGAGAAACCATCTGTTCACTGTCCACAGGGCTTACTTTTCTCCCCAAAAGCTGTCCAAATTTTCAAACGGGTCCCAGGTTTGTTGCAGGAAGTGTGGTTTGTTGGAAGCCTCGGATGTGCATATGTTTAAAGATTGCCCGAGTATCGCTCTGTATTGGGAAGAAGTTCGGAGGTCAGTGGAGGGAATCTTGGGAGTCCCAATCAAATTAGATTTAGCCCTTATAATCTTTGGTCTCACCAATCAAGTAACCGGACCTGCAAAGTCTTTCTTATTTTATGCTATCCTGTTAGCCAGGAGGCAAATATGTAAGAGATGGACCAAACCTTCCCCTCCTCTGCACTCAGACTGGCTGGCATCAATGATTGAGACCTCCAAGATGGATATGTCCAGAGGGTGTGGGGCAAAAAAGACCGCCTTTTGGGACTTGTTGTTGAAATGGGCCGAGGCCTGATCAAAAATTGTGATTCACCAACAGTATGAAACACCAGGTCCTATGATTATTATGTCTCCTTGGCACTCTTCGGACCGTGTTGGGCACCCTCCTCTCCACATATACGCCAACAAAGCGGTCCGCCAGGCTCCTGTGGGCCTAGTTGAAGAGAAACCTCTCCCCCTTCTTTTGGGGGGTAATAACTTTTTTTTCTGTCAATGTACCCATAGGCGGTAGGCACCGTGAGTTTCCAACATAACGCCTATTTCCCTTGGCACGCTAAAAACGGGTACCGACAGTCTGATTGGTTAAAGAGGTTAGAGGCGAATGAGGACAAAAAAAAGACAACTCTCAAAATATTTTCCGTTATCGGTCTCTGCTCATCTCCTTGCCTTCCATGTTCTCTTACCCAACCTTTCAAATCCACCCAACAATTATTATCAGGTCCCTAGCCTCAAAAACATTTCCGGTAAAAAGCTATCCCAACCAGTTTTCTGGCTATAATCACTGACGAGCATCGCTTCTCTAAGAATGCTATAACATAGTTAACTGCGTCTTCCTGCCTTAACCTTAGGCCCATTTGATCCCTGTTCCCCAGACTGCACAAATTCCAGCCATGCTGACCTATAGGTCCCCTGAGTTGAATCTGCCAATAACCTCTCCAATAGTGTTCTCACTCTTATCTAAGTTCCCACATCTCTTCTGGGACTGTTGCTGGTACGGCATCTGCTCCTAGGGCCAAACCACAGAACCTCTCCCACTGAGAATGAGCCAGCACATCCGCTATTTGGTTTTCCAAACCCGGAATATGTTTTGCTTTTAATTGAATGCTGCCCTCCTGGGGAGAGTTGAGAACGATTCTCATGAAGAGGAAAAAAGGACCTGCAGAGGGAAGACCTGTGTCCTCATCCTAGCAGAATGGTCAGGGTGGGGGTGAGAGCAAAAGGTCAGCTTCAGAGGTGAAGCTGCCTTTGAAGGGAAAATGGTAGTCACACTAAGAAGGGACTGTTTTTTTGTTTAGGCAGGCAGGCTGGTATCTCAGGCAGAGAGGGGAAAGCCATTGTTAAAAAGGTTTTTCAAGGGTAGGGTGGCCTCCAAGGAGCCACACCCCTGGGTTTGGACTAGGGAGCTCCGCACACCAGGAGAAGGGCCGTGCCTTGTTAGAAATTGGCAGTCTAGTGCTTTCTGGGATTGCTAGATGCCATACTTCACAGGAAGTCATCATCAGTCAAGAGGGACACGGAAGCCCATTTGCTAGTTAGTCAACACACCCCCCTAGGATAGTAGCAGGAATAAAAGAGTCACACTTAGCACACAGACCTCAGATCAGGTCTGTACTAGAGAGAGGACCGAAGAAGGTCTGCCCTGATGCTACGGGGACCCAGCAAAGAATGGCTGCACCAGAGACTGGACTGCACTTGTTGCACCTGTGGACTAGCAAAGAGCGGTCTGTGTCTACAGTGCCCAACTCTGGGAAAAGTTGCCCACTAGCGTCAGACAGAGGAAATGTTTCCAAAAGTCAGTTGTCTGACTCTCTGTTGCAGCCACAGGGCCAAAAAAGCTGAGAAACCTGCATCCTTGAGAGCCCAGCTCCAAGGAGCAGGACCTCAAAAGTTGCACCTAAGTCTGCTGGACCAGTGAGAGTTGTCAGAGTGCCGTATGGTCCCCCAGCAAGGAAGTTCTCACCAACCAAGGAAACCACTAGTTTTGCTGTAGCCGTAGACTAGCAGGCCAGTGGTAACTGATCTAGTGCTGGCCTTTACCCGGACTCCGTGGGAGATCATCCACCCCTAAGGCCAAAGTCATCACCTCAAGCTTGAGGATCTGATACTACTTTGTGTCATTATTACACAGTGAGCTTACACAACCACACCAATATTTTAATCCACATTGCCTCACACTGCCTGATAGACCTGTCAGGCTTACAGTGGTCTTTCCCCCAACTTTTGCCTTCTGCCCTCCTCTTTTGCTAAATTTGTTTTTGTTGGCCTTAGGACTCTCTGCACGTTACCAATGCTAACCAGTGTAGAAGTGCTTGTGCTCACTCCCTAAAATATAATAAAATTGGCTTATACCTGATTGACATTTTTAATTTAATTATAAGTCCCTAGTAAACTGGTATGCCAAATGCCCAGGGCCGGTAAATTAAATGTTACTAATGGGCCTGCAGCACTTATTGTGCCACCCACTTAACTATCCCTTTAAAACATGTCTCAGGCCTGCCACTGCAGCCTGTGTGCTATTTCAAATTGCCAATTCAATTTGGCAAAATAAACCTTTTGCCATGCCTAAAACTCCCTCTTTAATATGTACCCCACCCCTAGGATGGGCCATAAACAGCCCATAGAGCAAGGCGCATTGTATGTAAAAAGTTGAACATGTACCTTTAAGTTTTACATGTCCTGGTATTGAAAAACTCACAAATTCGTTTTATTTTAACTCTTTTTATTTGGTTTCATAGTTCAGTACAACGCTTCAATAAATCAATAAACACAGGTAACATCTTATTACTCTCTGATGCTTCGTGCAGTCATGTATAATATCAATGTTACATACAGTAGGTGATTGCTCAGTCCATTGTGTACAGCTAGATAAGCACACGAGCGACCATATCATTACATACAGGTTTCGATTTCCAACAGTTTGCTCCCCCCAAATATCTCTTACTCTCGTGCATGTCACTCCTCACAGGAGCATTGCATTTGCATTGCATTTGCATTCGCTTGGCAATTTTCTGCCAAGCTATGTTTGTGCAGTCGACTGTCGTCAGGTCCTTACCTCTCAAGTGTTTGGAGGAACCCAGGAATGCCGTGGTCGGAGTGGGATACATGTATCCCTGCTCCACAGCTATATTTGGCATATATGGTGGTGGCCACATCCAGTATGCTGCAAAGTGTGCCTGGGCGCATTGAAAGTAGAGTTCCATGTCAGGTGCCTCGAATCCCCCCCTCGCAAAGGGCTGAGTCAGGAGCTCCCACTTAAGTCTGGGTTGTTCCCCCCCCGAACCCCCCCCCACGCTAATAGTCTCAGTTGAGATTGGAGAGTCTTGAAGAAATGCTTGCTGGGTGCATAGGGAATATTAATGAATAGGTAAAGCAGTTTCGGGAGTATTATCATTTTAATTAGAGAGATTCTTCCTGCTAGTGATAGGGGCATAGAGATCCACCTCGTGATGGACTCCGTCAGTGTCTCCAGTGTTTGCTCATAATTATTGCGCAGCAGCTCCACCTTGTCTCTTGTTATCGTGATCCCCAGATATTTAACATCTGTTTCACACCAGTTAAGCGGGTAGTCAGGGGCAAACCGCTGGACTACCTGGGTGAGGGGAAAATTTGAGATTTTTCCCAATTGATGTTTATTCCTGAGAGCATTCCAAAATGTATAAATTCCCTGAATACCGGGTTGAGACTAATATTGGGTTCCCGCAGATACAACGTTATGTCGTCCGCATAGAGAGGCACTAGAATATGTCTGGTTGGATATCGCAGTGCATATTCCCTATGATGCTGTCGGAGCTTGGCTGCTAAAGGCTCCACAGCCAGAGCGAAGAGCAAGGGGGATAGCTGGCATCCCTGCCTTGTGCCACTGGTAATTTGGAAATGGGCGGAGCACATTCCATTAATTAAGATTTTGGCTTGTGGTTGATTGTAAAGCAGTTGAATCCAGGATAGAAAAGGGGGAGGGAAGCCCATTCGGAGGAGCACACTCACAAGATAATCCCACTCAAGGGAATCAAATGCTTTAGCTGGATCTAAAAATACCGTCACCGCTTCCAAGTCAGGATCTATATACTGCATTAGGGCAAAGAGGGTGCGAAGGTTATGCGACGTTGCTCACCCAGGTACAAACCCCCATTGGTCAGGCAAAACTAGCACATTCATAAGTAGGCTCAAACGGTTTGCCAGTACTTTCGCTAGTATTTTGGCATTGCAGTTTATCAGCGGTAAGGGCCTGTAAGAGTCGCATTTCTCTTCCGGCCTTCCGGGTTTTGGTATTGAGATTATAAGTGCCTCTCGTAGCGTCCTTGGCAGGACTCCCAGCTCCAGGGCCTCCTCATATACTTTCTTCAGTATGGGAACTAAACTCTCACTATATGCCTTACAGAATTCTGCGGTGAGGCCGACCAGAGCGCAGTTGCATTATTGCTACTCAGATCTCCTCTTCTTCGAGCTCAGCAGAGAGAAATTCTCTTTGAGCATCACCCAACCAAGCCAATGCGATATCCTCAAAGTATGATTCGAATGTTATGGGTTGTGCTCGCTGTGTGGTATACAGGGCAGTATAAAATGTGTGAAAGGCTCTCATGACATCTGGCATGTTCCTACATACCCTTCCATCTGGTTCCACTATCTCCAGTATTGTATTGGAGAATCTCGGTTTACGGATTAATTCCGCAAGTGCCTTCCCTGGCCTTTCCCCCTCTCCAAATCTTCAGGCCTGATAGTATTTCCCTCAAAACAGGCACTCCCTCTCCACTGTGTCCTGGTATTCAGTCAATTTGTCCCGAATTTTACCCAGTAAGTCGCCACCAGCAGCATTTCCCAATTGGGTCTCCATCTGTCGAATGTCTGTTTCTATTTTCCTGAGCGTTGTGCGGATGTCTCTCAGTATACCCCCTCCCTTTGCGATACACCCCCGATAGTAGCTTTGAAAGCCTCCCATACCATAGCCAGTGTAGGAACCGTATCCATGTTTCGCTGGAAGAAATCTGTGATTTCTTGCTGCAGCTCTGATCTAAATGTTGTGTCTAAAAGGGTGTGAGGAGGTAGCCGCCAAGACTGGAATGGCACTGGCGTGCATGGGGGGGAGGTCAGCTTCATTACCACTGGGGAGTGGTCGGAATATGTGTGAGCTAGGTGGCTCACTTGCATGAACCAAGACCTTATGCCCTTGGAAATCAGCCAGTAATCTATTTTTGACCACAAGGAATGTACCGTAGAGTGGCATGTGCCTTCTCTGCTCGCTTGATGTAGGGTGCGCCAGGCGTCTACCAGTGTATGTTCTTTGATTATATCACGCATCTGGCGTTGGGCACTTATGTAGTGATGAGCTTGGGGGTGTGATCTGTCCATCCCAGGATCTAGCGTTATGTTAAGGTCGCCCCCCATATAACGTGAGTGGAACCTATATCGATGATTTTCCCCCATAATGTTCTAAAGAATTTGGGGTCATCACTATTAGGGCTGTAGCAGCATATCATTGTCAGTGATTGTGCCACTAGTTTACCCCACATGAGGCAGTAATCCCAAGGCCACATATGGCACCCTCTTCTTTATCAGGATCGCTGTTCCGCGTGGATACGTGGAGTATGTGGCGAAGCTTCTGTGCGCAGCCCATCGAGATGCAAATACGGTCGGGGCAGAGGAGCCCATGTGTGTCTCTTGGAGCATGGTGCAGTGTATGTTGTGCCTATCCAGGTAAGCTAGTATATGTCTTCACTTGCGCGGGTCACCCAAGCCCTGTACGTTCCATAGTATAAAGTTATAGCTAGGAGGGTCAGGACGTGTCATCATTTCTGTATGCGTTTATGAAGTTACTGTGGAGTTTTCTCATATGCTCTGCCAGACTGTGTGTTTTCTGTGCTCCGAGAGTCTTTCTCATGACTTTTGCTGTTATCAACATCATTCTTCCCCCTCCCCCCTCCCACAACAGAGTCCCAAACTTGCTGTGATATACATTGCCACCCTTCCCACCCCCAAAAAACATCATAAATACAGTGTCACATTCTTCTATGGTTCTGCCGTATGATGGAATGGTTAAGATTCAGGCCTCTTTCTCTCCTCGGCGTGTCGCCACCCTTATGGGGTTCTTGCAGCTTCACAGGAGGCCGGGTAGAGCAGGGCCTCCATCCACAGCGCAGGGGGGTCCCAACACCTAGCAGCGGGGTCTACAGCCTTTATTGTGTGTTGGCCCCCCTCACGCTACTGTGACCAGCAAAATAACAAAGGAAAAGGGAAAGAGGGAGAAGGGAATGGGTCAAAAAAGAAAGAGAATAGTACATACAAGAAAAAGTTAACTAGATTTATTGAGGGATGTCCTTGCGAGGTGTCGCAGGAGGGCGCAGTATTTCCACCTCGGTAGGTCGAGGGTGCCCAGTACTTGCTCTCCTGTCCCATGTGTCCGTGCTTGTGCGACAATATGTTCAAAAGTTTTCCGCCAGACGCGCTGGTGAGTCTCCGTCTTCTATCTCCTCCGTATGGATTTCAATTTGGTCAGCAGTGTCATGCTCTGTCCTAATCTCCACTTCTAGGTGTTTTCAGCGCTCTTTCAGTTTCTTGGCTCTTCGTTGGTGTTGTCTTCTTCCGCTAGTCCGTTTCTGACATCAACAAGGGCGACCGCGCCTGCCTCTCGGTCGCCTTTGCCTGGGGAGATTGCCTGCTTATAGCTTTCAGAAATTCCGTAACTTGCTGGGGGCTCGTGAAAAAATGTTGCTTCCCCTGCTGCGTTACTCGGAGGCGTGCCGAATATAACATGTCATATGCAATGTTCACTTCTTGTAATTTCTTTTTAACCGCCAAAATTTCTTAAGAGCCTCTTGTACCACCAAGGTAAAGTCTGGGTATATAGCGATTGTGGAGCCTTCAAAGGAGATCTGTTTCTGCTCCCTTGCCAGCCGTAGGGCAGTATCGTGGTCTTGGTAATTTAGTAGCCTGGCGATGATTGGCCGCGGCGGAGCTCCAGGCGGTGGGCGGCTAGCTAGCGATCGGTACTCTCTTTCCACTATGAGCAGCGCTGAAAATTCTCTTTTTTCAAAAACTATTGTGAGGAGACGTTCAACATAGTCTTCCATCCTCCCGGTGTTAGCGGATTCCGCCACACCTAGGATTCTGATGTTATTGCGGCGCGACCGTGCTTCTAAATCTTCACTTTTTGCCGCTATTACCTTCAGCAGCCTATCCATGTTCAATAACTGCTCCTTTCGACCAGCATCCGTATCCTCTAGCTCAGATATGCAATGTTCTGTGTCTTTGATGCGCCCATCATGCTGCTCAAGTTTATGGGTGATTGTGTCCATCCGATCACTCATGTCGTCCATTTTGGATTCAATAGAGGTGAGACTATTTTTCATAGTGAGGAGTAGCTCTTTTAAATCATTCACTGAGGTTTGGTCCTCTGCAAGTGGGCTCTCCGCCATGGTGTCTTCTAGTTCGCTATTCTGCACTCGAGTTGACTTTCGGGCCTCGAACTGCAGCTTGGTTTGTTTGCCGTCATTTTTTCTCATCCTGTCTTTGCACCGTAGCTTTGGTCTATAGTTGCGCGCTTCGTATTGCTTAATACGTGCTTTCCTCAGTTAATTTCTCGTACCCATTACCCAAGTTGATAGCTGAGGGTGTTTCTCGCGCCTGGCTCAGTGTTGCCTCCGAAATGGTGGAGTAGCGCTATTAGTGCTGCTTGAGCTGATCGTAGGCCCTGTTGCCTTTCCGCTCACAAGATGGATGGGGTTTTCTTACTCTTCCTGCAGGGCGCGGCGCCCAATATCTTCGCGTTCTTCTGAGCGCAATATCGTGTGGTATGGCCTCCTTCCGTATGCTGCTGTGTGTATTTAGGCCAGTACTAGCGTCCTGTCTCCATGCAGTGTGAGGCCTACTCGCGCTCCTCGCGGCGCTCGTTGTACTTTGCTCCCCCTCGCACTGTGCGCTATCACCCAGCAGGATTTGGAAGCACAAGGGAATCTCTGGCGTGTCTCTCACGGTGTCATAAAGGGCTGCGGCAGCACTTACAGTTCGCTGGCATGCATTCTCATGCTCTGATCTCCCGGGCGGCCGCGTTGGGGCTTCCTGTGTCTCCCTACACAGCTCCGTCGTTCCTCACCCGGTGTAGCCGGCTGCTTCTGCCTTCTCGTGTCTCCTGTCATTTTTCCTTCAGGCGGACTGCAGTGTTGTTGCGAGCGCCGCAGCCAATATAGTAGGCGCGCTTGTAGTCTCCTATTTTCCGCGAGGCAGATCTGTTGTAGCGGTACTGCTTTCTCCCGGCCGCCGCCATTTTAGATGCTCCGCTCCCGCTGCCAGGTCGCGCTCGCGCATGATCGCCGCTCGTTAGTATTTCGGGGCAATTTCTCACCCCCTTCAACTCCGCCAGTCACCAGCACCTCTGCAGCGCCTTCTGGGTGCCAAAGTCGTGCACATAGGACAGGATACTGCTGCTTTGTATTCCCGGTCTGCAAGAGCCTCATGCAAGTGCGGCCATCTTGCTCGTGCACCCTCTAGCGTCCCCCACAAATTCGTTTTTCACTACTGGGAGACCTACCTCTTTCATAGGATAACATTGGGTTACCTTATTACATTTAATAAATGATAACTTTTGTTTTGAAGCAGGTAGAAATATCCTGTTTGGTGTCTAAGGAATTGTAATTCAACACCCTCTTTATTGGTATAGACAGATTTTAAGCCACAATTCTGATAATGCCACTTTTAGAAAGTTTTCATTTTCTTTTCCTAACCATTTGGTGCTTGCAGCCTAGTTCCTGGGTCACATGACTAAGCGTAGTTGGCCTTTGTGTATTCTTCCCAGAAAGTCACACAATAGGGAGATTAGATGTTGGCAGGATGGGACATCCTGACAGGATGGGAGGGGCGGAGCTGTGCACAGCCCCACTTGCAATTTTGAAAAACTGCTTAAGGCCACACACAAAGAAATTCACACCTTTGTGCCCCCAGACATCCTGAGAGCGGGGCACAGAGGAAGGAAATTCCAATACCATCTGTGGAAGGGAGGGGTGTCTAGAAATGTCTTCCACTTCAAAGCTGGCACAAGGTATAAAATTAGAAACCTCAGACCCATTCTTCCGTTCATTTCTGGACTTGTGGAGAACTCTCAGAGGACTGCCCTGCTGCTTGTGGCCTGAGGTGTATTTCAGTGGTCAGCCCTGCTGCACCAAGAGGACTGCCTTGTTGCCTGAAGCCTGCCTTGTGCCTTTCAGAGGACTGCCCTGCTGCTTGAGACATGCTTTTCTGCTTGAACCCAGGACTACCGGAGTGACTCCAAGGGCTAGTTGGCTGACTTCCTGATCAGAGCCTCGCAACAGAATAGGTTTGAACCATCTTCAACCCAGACCTAGACCCTGCCTGAGTGAGTCCTGACCCTCCAAGTGGTGCCCCTCCAGTCCTGGACCATTTGAAGCGGTGCTAAAGGTCCAAAACATTGGAATTTTTGTCAGTCTAGTGTTTTCTGGGATTGCTAGATGTCACACTTTACAGGAAGTCATCATCAGTCGAGAGGGACACGGAAGCCCATTTGCTAGTTAGTCAACACATCCCCCTAGGATAGTAGTGGGAATAAAAGTGTCACGCTTACCACACAGACCTCAGATCAGGTCTGTACTAGAGAGAGGACCGAAGAAGGTCTGCCTTGCTGCTAGCAGGACCCAGCAAAGAAAGGCTGCACCAGAGACTGGACTGCACTTGTTGCACCTGTGGACTAGCAAAGAGAGGTCTGTGCCTTCAGTGCCCAACTCTGGGAAAAGTTGCCCACTAGCGTCAGACAGAGGAAATGTTTCCAAAAGTCAGTAGGCTGACTCTCTGTCTTCCACTGCCTGACCCCCCAAATGGTGCCCCTCCAGTCGTGGACCATTTAAAGTGGTGCTAAAGGTCCAAAACATTGGAATTTTCTAGCCAAAAAGTGCCCTGAGAACTCAGAGGAGAGTAAGACCTACCTGCTTTCCAATCCGCCCAAGGTGCATCGCCAGTCGGCCTAACTTTGTGGTAGCTCCCGCTACATTCTTCTCCGCAGTAGCTCCAAGCAGAAGGGGTAACTGTCCTTGTGGAGCCCTCATCAGCTTCATCCCACTGGAGATTTTTGGCTTTCAACAAAGAGACTAAGTCCAAACATAGAAATCTTCACCACGACTTCGTTCAGTGGCTCCCCAACGATGACGCCTCCTCCTCAGACACCACTGGCTGCCTTGTATTGTTGAACTTTACCTTTTCAGATATATCTTGTTACAAAATCCGGAGGTAAGCAGTCCTAATCTCAAAATGCTAAACCAGGTCCTCGTGGTACCGGAACACAAGCAACCTAGTACCGGTTTTGCCATAGCATGGGCTCATTAGCCAGGTATAGCTTAGTTCCAGTGATACAGTGTTCACCAGACCCACATCTGGGTAAACCCATCCCACTTAGGGTGACACTGTAAAATATACAAAAAGGTGATGGATGGAATGCTTGAATTATTCTCAGACACTGGTAATTACTCGGGCTGCATCCCAATCCGTTGTTATTTTGCACACTATGCCACATCCCACCGAACTGCCTAACTAGGTTAAAAGCGTTACTGGGCTGCTTGTTTTTCAGTTCAAGAAAGACCTGGCTCGACAGTTTGGGCTGGACTGTTCCCATTGGAGCAGGGTCGAGGCTAATTTAAATATGGCTGGGTCCAAACTGAGGTGACATGGCCAAAGGACAATGGACTGGGATGTGACCCGAGTAATTACCAGTGGCTGAGATTAATTCAAACCTTCCATCCATCACTTTTGTATATATTTTAGTGCCTAGTATCCAACAGCATGGGTGCTTTCATCAAACATAGAATTCCATCTGTACTGTTCTGCTGGTACTGACGCCACAGAGAAATATGTCGCAAAGGCTCCTATGCCACATCACATCAAGCTGAGGCAAGCAACCAAGTTTTGAACCTCTTCCAAAACTATGGTTCAGAACAAAAGCTATAAAAGCTCGACTGGGAGATGGTTCCAGGCTTGAGTGGCAAAACAGGAAAAAGAATGGCCATCTTTTTTCACCTGCCTGAATTTAGCAACCACCAATAACAAGGCATTGTATGAATGAAGTGAAGTACTAGAGGGAGATAGTGCAGAAGCCTATCTAAAAGATTCTGAGGACCATGGGTAAAGAAGGCCCTATGGGTTAGAACCTGGGACTTGAAGAGCCCCGAGATAAAAATGAAATAGAGACGCTGAGGAAGTTTCAGAATAAGATGCACAGCAGCATTCTGGAAAATTTGCTACCGTCTAATTACATACAAAGAAGACCCATCTATAATTCATTGGCGAAGCCCAGCCTCAAGGTGATGAGTGCATGGACCGGTGTCTTCCTGCAGTGTAACGGAAGGAGGAAAAGGAACTTCAGCTTCTGTTCAGTGGCTTCGCAAGCACTGACCCAGGGAAATGCATCTCAGCGCCGACAACTGGCCCAGCTCAACAAATCTCGACGCATTACTGTGCATCGCTGCATCTGTTCGCCAGCTTCGCAGTACTGACCTAGTGTGGCGTATCTTGATGACGTTAACCAGCCCAGCTCAACGAATGTCGATGCAAGTCCTCGTGGCACCAGCTGCTTCATCGACCTGAACGCAGCATGACTCCTCTCAACACCTGCATTGCCACTCCTGCTCAGTGGCTTAACCGGCACTGACTCAGTGCTACGCATCTCGATGCAGGATCTCGCACCGCAGCTCCTGTCTATTGGTTTCTCAACGTCAGCATAGCACTGGCCGATGCAGGATTTCGCATCTCTATTCCCAGGACACAAGTTACTTTTAACACCAGATTGAACTCAGCATGCACTCCATCATGGTCTGCCTGAGCTTGTGACTTGGACACAGTCCACAATGACCAGATAAGCACATTTGGCACTCCTTGTTTCTAAGTGCTATACTTACCTTGAAACTTTAGAATTGCATCCAGTTCTACTGATTTGATTTTTGTTGTTTTGTTGTCAAATGATTTATTAAATGTTACTTAATTTTTCTGAACTGGTGTCAGTTTTTTCATGTTTTGTGTTTTCAGGTTGTTGCCATTTGTGTGCCGCACAAATACTTTACAGATTGCCTCTAAGTTAAGCCTGACTGCTTCTGTACCAATCTACAAGAGGGTTAAGCACAGGTTAATTTAGTGACCTTTTGTGCTTCCCCCTGACAAGGATTATGGCTGTTGCTTGAGTAGGGTTTTACTCCCCTCAACCGACAACCCCATTTCTCCCATGAGGTCAGAAGGAATTCTGTTTTTCTTCCATTTTATTTCCTTTCTGCTGACCGTTTATTGTCAGCAAGGTCTTTAGAGTGCTTTAGAGGGCTGAAGGCTTTGGCTTGCACTTGCAACTTTTAATTGGGGCATAGATTTTTACATAGCTTTCCAAAATTGTGCTGAAGTTTTTTAGATTGGTGATGGAGTCAGGCGTGGAGTTGATAGTGTGAGAGATTAATGCAAGCATTAGGTTGTCTATAGAAAAGTCTTTGAAGGATCTGAAAATGTGATCCTGGGCTTGCCTTGATTTTTTGGTAGGATAGTGAGCAAGGAGAAAGGGAAGGCAAATAAAGTGGTACATCCAGGGGTATGGGTGGTTTTCTTTTGAGTGGGGTGTGGCTTTTGGAGTGTGTTGGTTATGTGACATGCTGTAACACTTTGAGTGTGCTGATGAGGTTGAGGAGGGTGTCCATTGAGGTTTTTCGGTTTGTCCTTTCTGTGAAATTAACGTCACTAAAAAGCATCATGTGGACATTTTGGATAGACTAGGTGGTGAGGAGATCTGAGAATTTATCCATGAAGTTCTTGTTCTGCCCAGGAATCCTGAAGATGAAATGGAATGTCTCGATGGTACACTGAGAAATTGCAAGTCAAGGTCTTTATCTGCCCTTTGGTGGGGATACCAAGGTGATGGAAGCCTTGAAACGTTGATTCAAGTAGGGAGAAGGAAGTAAGGTTCTCCCTGTGGAGATGGATGATGGGGAATGTCGTCCTCTTTCCTGGCTTCTATAAAAGATGGTTTTGGCAGTCAAACAGTGATTTCACTTATTGTGCAGTTATATGATGGGAAAAGCAGTGATGTCACATCCTGTGCAGGTGAACAATGAGGAATAAAGCCCTCTTGGCGGCTTCCTGCCTGCTATTATCTTCAAAGAAGGTCTTTAAAGAAGATGATACCAAATGGTTGCAGAAAGAACAAATGCTGAATTTCTGGAAGTGTTCCAAATGGTCACAGAACGTATATGCAGACTCACCGAAAGTATTCATGTTTGTGTTAAAACAGAGATATGGTGTAGGCCTGTTGTTAAAGTTGCCCTTTTTCCAGGTATACTGGCTTCCCCTCACCCAGTGGGATGAAGGAGAGGAACAGAAGCAGTGGGAGTAAGGTTTCCACTAGTGTTATGTCATAATATACATAAGGAATGCTTGAGCACCAGCCAGTTTCATGGCACTTACATGCAGGACATCATATCAACCTAATAAATATGAAAGGGCATGGTGAAAAGCCAAGCGAGTAGAGATTGTTCTAGGACGTTCTAAAAAGCATGCTAAAAAGGAGGGACTAACATTGAGTGAAGTATTGTCCTCCTATTTGTGGTCTTTCAAATCTATGAATGGCAAGCAACATCGCAAACACATTTGAGAGTCTGGCGATGAATGTAAGACACTAGGCGCTCAAGGATAAACCAATGGGAGGTGAGATTCAATGGGTGAGGTGCCAGATAAAACACATTAAAGGAGATTTAAAGATGCATTAGTAACAAAATAAGACTTTCAGAATGGGTTTTACATGTGAAAAAGGAGGCACCTTCATGATCATTCTTGTTGTATGGATTTGTACTACTTGCAGGCTGATAACATTATAATGAGGCATGACTACACATAACGAACTGACGTAGTCTAAGCTAGAACGAATTACTGTAGAGATTGCCTGTCTTTAATGAAGGAGTGCCAAAACCTTCCTCAGTCTATGTGAAAAGTACAATTAAATACTACTGATTTCACTTTGGATTTAAAGTTTTGTGTTGAAACTGATTATTTTTTGTGTGGTATTCTGCCAGTCTTTTTTGTTGCCTTCACTACCCTATTTTTGCTGAACCCATTTATGTTGGCCATAAGCCTATCTTGTCACAGCTGAATGATGAGGGCCTGTAGCAACCTGTAGCCTTCATCAGCTGGAGGCAACTTTCCAGGAAACAAAGGTGGAGTGCAATTCAAAGGGAAACATTTGCAGTGGCCTGGGCACTAAAGAAGTTGAGAATATACTTGTTTAGTACTCAATACTGGGTTCAGACAAAACCTGCACCCCTCATGAGGGAAGAGAATTCATCTCCCTAAAGGGAATGGACTTTCAATGGAACTTCACCAAGGGACTGACCACCCAAATGCTGGGATAGGTCTTTCCAGGATTTTCCGTTTTAGTGGTGAGAACTCACATGATGGTTGGTAGTTCTCCCTGTTTTCTGCTGGAGGAAATTAATTCTCTTTTGCCTGATATGCTCTCAGATTTTTTGCTTTCACTACCAGATTTTTCTGCACCCTTTTCTGTTGGTCCTAGGACTTTATGCACTTTAATCCTGCTAATCAGTGGTAAAGTGCTTGTGCTCTCCCTTTCAAACATCGTAAACATGGGCATACATCCAATCGGAACATTTAATTTACTTATAGGTCCCTAATATCTGGTACTATATGTAACTTAAGCCTGTAAATTAAATGCTACAAATGGGCAGCAACACTCATTGTCTTATTCACTAGAGTAGCCCTGAAACACATGTCTCAGGTCTGCCATTCCAGCCTGTGTGTGCAGTTGAAAACTGCCCTTTAGACTTGGCAAAATAAGCCTTTTTCCAGGCCTATACCTTCATTTTAATACTTATAAGTCACCCCTCAGGAAGGCCCTAAATGACGATAGGGTGGGGTGCACAGTATTTAAAACGTAGGACATGCATATTTAATGTTTTACAAGTCCTGGCAGTGAAAAACCCCCAAAGTTGTTTTTCACTGTGGCAAGGCGGGCTTCCCCTAGAAAATCACTAGGTTACATTTAAAAAACGTATAATACAAGAAAGAAAACAAGAAAAAAATATTCAAGGACTCATTGGACTACGAATTTAAAATCCAACTAGATGGTCAATTCGGACTTTAAATTACTAATTTGAAAATGCCCCTTTTAGAAAGTTTGCATTTTCCAACCTAAGCCGAATGTGCCTTTCTGCCAGTGTCCAGGTTACATGACTCTTAATAGTTCTCCAATGGTGAGATGTGTATTGCTCCCAGACAGTTGACATAATACCTAGGTGTGGAGAGGTGAAGGTCCTCCCAACAGGATGGCAGAGGAGGAGCGGTGCCCCTGCCATGACTTTACTTCAAAGGGTAGCCGGGGGCTGTACCAGGCCCTTCCTAACTTCAGTAGGAGCCTACCCTGTCACTGGCAGATGCTGCTTACACCTCGGCCTGCCTACCCTTTGTTTCAATAGCCAGACTGGAGCTAAACCAGAACCAGTTTTAGTGTCTGCGTATTGGAGGGGGTCTCCCACGTGTGCATGTCGAGAGGAGCGACTTGGGTGGTGCTGCGAGGAGAACCCACCCACTAGTTTTCCCTGGACCATCTTTGTGGTGCAAAGTGGCAAGGTGGTTGGTGCTACTCCGGCAAATGTTTTTGCTCTTCGCTAATCTAGCGTGGCCCTAGACCGTTGTGCCTGCTGTTCAAACTTTTTAAATTCATTAGCAACCGCCACTTACCCGCAACGGCCTCTTCTTGTTCGTTGGTGCTAGCACGAGCGTTGCCTTTGGCTCGCGCAGCGTCCTGCAGCTTTCACGCTGTGCTGCACGGACGTGCTTTGAGCCACCCGGACCTACGTCGTTCTGTGTGCCACTATCTTCTTCGACTTTTGCGGAGGTTGCTTCATTTCTGTGGTTCCTGATGCCTGTCGGTGCCCACTCGTCTAGTGGAAGCACTTTGCTCCGTATTTCCGAGACTTCGTCTAAGTCTACGTTCACGTTTAAAGCTTCCCAGCATTTTCCTGCTAAATTTGAGTGACTCTGTGAAATACTGCCTACGCAGACTTTTGGTGAAAGAGGCTTCGATGTTTGGTTTTTTTTCTCATTCTAATTTCCTGACTTCCGGTATCTATACATTTAACTCTTGGGGGAAATGTATAATTTTGAATGTTGGAAACTTTGGGACACTTCTATAAATGGTGTTGTTAACTTCATTGAAGATTGGTGTGAATCCCCTTTTTTGAGAGTGCTCAGGCAGGGCCTTTGTGATGTACAAGTGTGGTAGGTGACATCTCCTCCCCCACATTAACTCAGAGTGGCCCATCCTGCCAAAAACCTAGCTTCCATTTGTCTCCCACTCTGGGAGAAATATAGAAAGACCAACTGCCAACTACTCCTAATCATGTGACCCAGGATACAGGCAGCATAGGCCAAACATCTGAGACAAGAAAATGCCGTCTTTCTAAATGTACAAAAGTGAAGCTGATGCAAAACATGTATCAGTCCCAGGATGCAACCACCTCCAATGCGATATAACATCATCGTAGACCAAATTTTGTCCATTTAAACCATTTTAATTTCGTTTTATTTGATGTGTAGAAATCGTAATTCCAATTTTCAAATGCATGTACAATGCCACCAGGCCTTTTCTACAGCATGTCGAAATTACTCATTCGATGAATGATATGAAGATTATAACACAATGCATTTCGGGCATTTATGCCCTTCTTCAGGGGTAACTGTAATGTCAAAAAACAACCAATCAGAAGCGTTTTGAATATACAAATGTTGACAGTCATAACAAAAAAATGTTTTACTTTATGAAAACTCAAAATGATAATCCACCCCATATTGCCGTGTTAATCTACTCTACGAATAAAAGATAAATTGTAATGCCATGCCTCAGATTAAACCTTGTACCCCAATTGCCAGGCCGCCTCCTACCTTCAACACTTCAGCTGGTCACACGAAGTGGCCGCTTGGTTAGTTGTTCGTGCTACCCTTAATCAAGTAAAGCTACCACCCATTTTGAACCACGTGCTTCTCACTGCATGCAACCATTACAATGAAAGAAAGACCAGCAAGTGACCCATTTTAACATGAAAAGACGATAAAAACATTGTGACAGTGTGAAATGATATGTCGATTTCCGCGCTCGCGTGAGCGTTGAACTTTTCAAGTTGTTATTAATTCTGCATTACTTATTTACAAAGTCCAACGGAAAAATCCAACGAAAAAAAGAAAAAGAAGTTCATGTTTTAATGAATACTATTCATGTTTCAATGACGTATTCCTCGGGTGCTGGGTACCAAGTGGGACAGAAATGTAAACAATTAGAAAGGTTATTGGTAACCCGCACTCTAAATGTGGCATTTTCAGAATTGTGATAAAAAAATCAGACTTTACCATTAAAGAGGGCTTTCAACTACAATTCTTTAGACACCAAGCTCAAACTGTCCACATGCTTTCAATTGGAATGTACATCATATAAAAAAGTAATAAGGTAACTCCAATGTTATCCTATGGGAGGGGTAGGCCTTGCAGTAGTGAAAAACAAATTTAGACGTTTTTTACTACCAGGACATGTAAAACTTAAAAGTACATGTCCAACCTTTTAATTACACTGCCCAATGCCCCCTGGTCTCTGCAGGGACTACCTTAGGGTAATACGTTTTAAAAAGGAAGGGTTGAACATGGCAAGAGGTTTAGAACTGCACACACTGGCTGCAATGGCAGGCCTGAGACATGTTTAAATGGGCTACTTAAGTGGGCGGTACAATCAGTACTGCAGGCCGACTAGTAGCATTTGATTTCCATGTCATAGGTACATGTGGTATGAATATTTACTAGGGACTTATAAGTAAATTAAATGTGCCAAGAGGGTATAAGCCAATTCCACCATTTTTTAAGGAGAGAGCATAAGAACTCTAACACTGGTTAGCAGTGGTAAAGTGTGCGGAGTCCTAAGGCCATCAAAAGCGAGCTCAGCAAAAATAGGAGGGGTGAAGGAAAAACCTTTGGGAAAGAGCACCCTAAAGCTGACAGGTCTAACATGTATTTGAAAGTGATGCCATCTCAGCAAATCATCAGTGCCTTAGTGGACCAACAGAGGCTCAACTGAAGTCACAGAGATCCTTATCAGACTAACCAAGATTTATAATTATAGCAGATGCTCTTCCGCCAGGTCACATAGGACATCCCTTTGATGAACTGGCAGGTAAGCAGACAATCTGCCATACATAAATGTGTTAAAAAATAAGCAGGTGCTCTCTAAGGAAATATTTGTACAACTAATTATGGCAAGTAGTTAAGTGAATCTTCAAAAGGAAGGTGGAATAATATCACACTTCATACATTACAATTAAAGTAGAATGAAAAATTTCCTAGCTATCGTAATGGAAAGTTCCAATTCTTTTAAGGACTTGGATGAGGGCCTGTCATATTTTGTGAGGAGAGTGAAAGGATCAATGAGAAAATCTGCTTTGTGCAGGAGGAGATTATGGAATGTGCAGGAGTGATAGGAATGTGGCAGGGACAGGAGTACAGTGACTGAGGTGAAATGGCACCCCTTGTTAGTCATCCAAACGTGCAGATTACCTACAGATTTGAGGAATTTCAGGATTTTCAGGAGTAGACTTGTTACTGTATAGGCAAATGGTTAACTTTACCTGTACCATTAATGTGTCTGATTTAAATTAATGTGACAGGATACAAGGATGTAAACAATGTGAGTAAAAACCAGAGATGATACCGTGATGGAACATCAACACAATATGCATTATGTATTGATACCACAGTGTAAAAGGGTGGTATGTCTCTACAATTATGCATTTCCTTTCTCTACTTTATTGAAAAGCAGCCATTTTCTATTCATCACACAAACTACATTGCCATTGGAACACTTGGAATGATAAAAACAAATGATGTCCAAAAGTTTCACAATCCATTGAGTATCCAATCAGAGGCTAGTATCCCCAATATAGTCCTTTGCCTCTGTCAACAACTCCTCTTTCATCACGCAAGTCATGCCACAGCGCTGTTTCTAAGAATTCGAATTGCCATTCTCTGCTCCTGAGAACAAAAGAGACAATGTCAGTCAACTAAACCTTTAATAGATCTAGAAGACTATCAGCACGTCAAGTATTATCAGCAGATGTAACAATACACATGGTATGCATCAGTACTCTCTACTGGGTCATCAATACTGTATACTTTATGTCAGAGAATACAAATCATCACTTATGAGTCACAGGCAGGGTTGTCCGGATGCATAATCGGTGGGTGGGATAATCCTTGCCTCCAAAGCCTTAATAGAATTGAAAATTTTGATTACAACAGCTATGAAATATTTCATTCTATGCCAGGTCCGGAGGTGAGGATTATGCTAGTTTAAAGCTCACTTACCACTAGCTGAGCCATATCCAACACTGGCTTAAAGTTGAACCCTTTAAAGGTTGAATCAGAAGACCAATCAACCGCGTTCATGATATTTTCCAGCCAGGCTCCTAAAGGAAAGGCTTTCGACGCCATGATACCATGGGCAGAGTGCACACCAAAGATACTAAGAGCTATCTCCACTTCTTGCATCACCCAATGTACCCAACGGGCTATGGTTGAGGAAAACACCGCTTTATGAGTTTTTCTGAGAGTGATTAGAAGTTATCACTTGCACGGGGGCCAGAAGTCCTCAGACATCTGCTCTTAGACCTTGAGACACTGCACTACGTAGGGGAGTCCGGGAAAGCCGGGTATTCAATGACCCTAGTATTAGACTTTGTATGCCTGGCCAGCATGAAAGAGACTCCTGAGGGAGAGAAGGATCGCCTGGTAATGTCGAGGGCTCCAATGACCGAAACCCTCCTGCATGACACCATGCAGAGCAACGTCGCTAGTTTAGCTGATAACTCCTTCCTTGAAAGGAACCAGTTAGGTTGCCAGGAGAGAAAAAGGTTTAAAATTGTGTTAACATCCCTAAGACCCAAATAACAAAGCTCTGGAGGCAAGGAGAGTCTGATCCCAAAAAGAAGCCTTCACACAAAAGGGTGTTCTCCCACTGGGGACCCCTGTACTGGTACATAACCGGCCAAGATGGCTGATCAGGCGGTGTTAATTGACCGGTATGCGAGGCCGCCAGGGCAGCCAAAAAATTAAGAAATCTCACTATCTCATCTCAGCACCCAATGGATCATAATCCCATTGCTCACACCAACAAGACACCTATTCCAAGCTGATCTATACTGCTTGATGGTGCCCTCTGACCATGCCTTGGATAGGGGGTCCTGGGATCAACCATTGTCCTCTGTAGTCTTCCACGCCATGAGGCGGAGTAATACTGCTAAGACCATCTGATGAGGATTCCGATCTGGATTGAGGAGGAGAGTCAGAAACAGGGGGAGAGGGATTGGAAAATCCAAAGAAAGTTCCAGAAGAACCAGAAACCAAACTTGAGCTTTCCAGATCGGGGTGATCAACACCACCTCAGCCCATTGGCGCCTGATCTGGGTGGAAGCTCTGGTGATCATTGTGAATGAGGGAAAGGCGTAGCACTTCTCTAGCTGCCAATCCTGTGGAGTCAAAAAGGTCCACAGAAAATAGACCCCAGCAATCTTGGAGATTGGCAAAAACCTCCGGATGGAGTTTTTGAAGACTGGAGTCCCTGAAATGCAGAGATTGCCAGTCCGCCACTGTGCTCTCCAGTCCTGGAAGAAACTCGTCTGTGACCGATATCTGATAGTTCAGGCAGAACTGCCAAAAGCTGGTCGCTAGATTCGAGAGGACATTGGTCCGGGTGCCCCCTAGGTGGTTTATGTACCTGATGGCTGAGATGTCGTCCATCTTCAAAAAGACACAGGACTGGATTGTGTCCAACACCGGAGTGCGAGGGACCTTGCCAGAAGTTCCAGGCAATTGATATGTAGTTCCAGTTCCTGTGCAGACCATGACCTTCCTGTGGAAAAATCTCCACACCGTGTGCCCCAGCCTGATCTGCTGGCTTTGGACTCTATGATGAGATCCGGGGCAGAGCCGAAAATCGCTCTGCCATTCTACGTTTCCATATGTGATAGCCACCAGCGGATCTCCTTGCATGCATTCTCCAAAAGGACCACTGCCTGGGAATATGAGAGTCCCTTCCACAGGTGCATCGCCTTCAGGCATTGAAGAACACGATAGTGTAGGAGTCCCGAAAAGATCACCTGGATGGACGAGGAAAGAAGGCCCACCAGGCATGCAATCTGCCACAGGGACACTCTGTGTCTGGTCAACGTGCATCACAACTCGTGCCTGATTTTCGCCACCTTCCTCGGGGGAAGACTCTATGTAGCCTCTGTAGAATCTATAACGAACCCCATGAAAACTACTTTCTGAATCAGGAGGGACTTCCTCTCATTTATAACGACGCCAATGCTTTCCAGCAGGGTGTCTGCCTCATGTAGTTGGGGCGACAACTGGTGAGGATCTTGGCCCAAGAGGAGCATGTCGTCTAGATATACAATTAGGCGAGTTCCCTGGGCTCTGAGATGCTCCACGTCTGGTTTGAGGACCTTTGTGAAGCAGCACAGGGCATAGGAGAGGCCGAAAGGAAAGGATGTGAACTGAAACACTTGTTGTTGCTGTATAAACTGGAGGAACCCCCTGTGCGGTAGAAAAATTGGGATAGATAGCCATCCTTGAGGTCCAGCCTGACCACCCAGTCCCCAGGGCGTAACACATTGTGAAGGAGGTGGATCACCTTCATTTTGAAAAGGCGATAGACTAAGTTGATCTCTGCCCCCCGTCTAGCTTGTCGACCAGAAAATGGTTGCTGATTATGCTATGTGGATGAGGGTAGCTGGGCAAATAACTCCTTTTTCGAGCAGTGAAGAGATCTCTGCAGCCACCATATCTGCCACTTGGTGAGAAAACTGCAGAGGCCAGGGTTGTGTACACTGATGGGGGGAACCGCAAAACTCTATGTGAAACCCCTGAATTGTTTGCAAGACCCATGCATTGCTTGTAATGGATTGCCAATTGTATAAAAAAGACTCCAGGCGAACCCCTACTCGCACTAGGGAAGAAGGCAGAGCAGTCAGGGGGAGAGGAGTTGGCCTAACGGCTAGGGCGGTCGACCTCAGAGCTGGGGAACCAGGTTTGAGTCTCGGCAGGGACGCACAACATCCTGTGATTCTGGGCAAATCACTTAATCTCCCCGTGCCTAACAAAAATGAATGTGTCCTCATGTAACGCATCTCGTGCTCGTGTAAAGCGCTCTGATCCCCGAATCGGGTCAAGTTTGCGCCATATAAAACTCCGTAAAAAAAAAAAAAACTCACCGACATTGGCGGCAGCGTCAAAGCCTTTGTATCCTGGGCCTTTGAAGCTCTGTCCATGGGTCTGGTAAAAGTTGCCAAAGCGGGCTTGGACTTGAAACTGCACGTGCCTGGAGCCTTGCCCTCTAGGAGCATTTTGAGAGTAGGAGTGGCCAGATGAGCAGCCTCGGCTGCCCCCACAGAAAACCCATCAGGGAAAGACCCTCTTGATGGAGGATTGCGCCTTGTCAAGAGAAGTGAAGGTACTGACAAATTTCCCCAGCTCCTTAATAAATGGTTCACCAAAAAGGCCTCTGTTAGACCTGGCATCATTGGCGTGGGTTTCCCCTGTATTTTTGCCTTTGCCTCCTGTTATTTTGCTGTGTGTTGGACTTCGTTTTTGCTAGTCTCGATGCTTTGGGCACTTTGGCACTGCTGGTCGGAGCCAAAGTGCAAGTGCTCCCTGTAAATTGTTGTTATGGATTGGCGATTCCATGATTGGCATACTTGATTTACTAGTCAGTCCCTAGAACAGTGCACTGTGTGTACCAGGACCTGTAAATCAAATGCTGCTAGTGGACCTGCAGCACTGATTGTGCCACCCACATAAGCAGCATGTAAATGTTACTCAGACCTGCCACTGCAGTGTCTGCACAGTTTGGAACTGCCATGTCGACCTGGCAAGTGCACCCACTTGCCAGGCCCTAACCTTCCCTTTTCTTACATGTGAGTCACCTCTAAGGTAGGCCCAAGGCACCCCTGTGGGCAGGGTGCAGTGTATGTGAAAGGTAGGACATGCCCTGATGTGTGTGCCAGTGCCTGATAGTGAAATACTGCCAATTTTGTTTTTCACCTTTTGAAAGGCTATCTGTCTCATAGGATAGAATGGGAGTTCATTTATAACATCTTATAAATATAACTTCCCATTGGGACAAGATGGGAAGGTAAAGTTTAGTATGCCTGAACTCAGAATAGAGAGATGCATCTTTTAGTGAGGACGATTTTCACATTTTGTGTTTGAAAATACCACTTTTAGAAATTAGGTATTTTCTTGCTTAGCCATCCTGTGTGCCTCTGCTGGTTTGTGTATTGACTGTCTGGTTTTGTAGTGACAGGGGCTGAGGATCTGCATTCACTGTAGACAGCCACTGGGGGAGTTGAGGTGTGTCCTGCCTTTCCTGGATGAGTCAGGACTGAGCTGAATGGACCTGGGCTGCATTTTATGTAGGGGGAAGAAATTTCCTTTCACCTGAATTTGCTTGGTCTGCCTTACACAATGCTGTCTCCACCTCCTGCTGGGCAGCTGCACCAGAGAGGACAGAACTGGTTTTGACTGAGCACAGGGCTTCTCTGCCACTAGAGAACAAAGGATTTTTGGCTATAAAGAGTGGGGCCCAGAACCCAGACTTTTAGATTACTTCTTGAAATCAAGATGAACCATTGCCAAGGAGAAGTGCTGGAGAAACTGAGGAGAGGTACTGCCCTTTGCTGTGTGCGGTCCAGGGTTGGCCTGCAGTGGCTGTTTCTGCCCAATAAAAAGGACAAGGACTTTGCTGTGTGCTGTGTCCCCTGCTTGAGGAAGATCTCCAAGGGCTTGAAGTAGAGCTTGCCTCCTGTTTTGAAGTCTCAGGGATACAAAGACTTCACCCCAGCTCCTCTGAACTCCCTTGCTGAGAGTTCTGACCTGCCAAGAGGTGCCTGTTGCCGATCTGGGCCTCTGGAGGTTGTTCCTGCTGTTGGGAGCTGGAAAAGTAACACAATGAGGAGAAGCGCGATGCATCCATACCTGTTTCCGACGCATCGCCGAAGAAAACGACACAGCGCCTGCCCGCCGCTCGAGAAATCGCTGCACGCCGCATCAAGTGCACCGATTTGAGTCTTAAGTCTGAGATCACCGCACCGATTCCGACGCAGGCCCTGCTGTGTAACTGCAAGAACCAACGCATCGTGGGACAGCGGCTGAAGAAACCAATGCAGCGTCTTTGCCACCGCTGCATCGAGAACCGACGCATCCCAGATCCTCACGCATCGCACCAGGCGCCAAGTCTACAAGGAACCCGGGCCGCAGTAAGAAACTGACGCATTATCTTCCCGCGCAGTAAAAAATCGACGTGTCATCTCCTCTTCAGTAAGGAACCAACGCATCACCTCCCCTGTGTGGCAGTAAGGAACCGACGCCTCAACTTCCCTGAACTAAGGAACCAACCCATCACCTTACCTGCGCGTAAGGAACTGACGTATCACCTTCCCTGCGGCTGTTCTTGCTTTTGATTTTGACGCATCCAAGGTACTTTGTGTTGAAAGTGTTGAAAGTGTTGCATCTGCAATGTTCTTTGAACAGAACTGTTTCTACTTTTGAAAGTCATATTTTTATTACTGTATTGTAGATTTTTGTTGTTTTGGTCTTTTTTGGTTTAGATAAAGATTACTTATTTTTCTAAACTGGTGTGGTGTCAATTTGTAGTGTTTTCACTGTATTACTGTATGTGTGTACAAATGCTTCGCACACTGCCTCTGAGATAAGCCTGTCTGCTCATGTCAAGCTACCAAGGGGGGTGAGCAGGGGTTCTTTTAGAAGTGTTTGCCGCTTACCCTGACTAGGAAGAAGGGTCCCTAATTGGACAATGGTGCAAACCATTGCCAACAAGAGACCCCATTTCTAACAGCCTCCCTGAGCCCCTGCCTCTGAGTCTGCCAGGTCCTCTAACTTGGGATCCACTTTAATAAGAAATGAGCGCCTCCACTCTGTGGATAGAGCGCAATTGGCATTGCCCATGAAGCCAATGCCAGTTGCACCCACCCAGAAAGGGCCTGTGGGGATTTAAGGTCCCCCGAAACCTTGGCACTTCTGCCATGTCCAGTATCCTGGTGAGCAGGCCTAGGTTGTTCAGGAGTTTATCCTGCCATGCCCGCCAGGACGTGTCAATGTCCTTCTTAGGGTCTTTAATAAACTTTGCCAAAAAAGTGGCCATTCTAGAATCTAGCTCAGGTGTTAGGGCTACTTTGCCCTCTAAGAATGGCCAAGGGCATTCAGTTTTAAGGTAATTGTGGGTGTCTTCCCCAGCGGGGTTTTTATCCTCCCTGTCACATAATTTGCCACCTTAGAAGAGGGTGTCCATTTGCTGGAACAGGGGTGTATGAGTTCTTCTGGATCTAACATCCTATATCCTGGACCTAATGTCTGACTCTTCATCCTGGGTGGGTGGGTGGGGGGGGCTCCATGGCGTGAGGTGTAGGGGAAGGGCACCAAATGTGCGAAAGGGCAATATCGTCCGGGTGAAGAAGATGTTGGGTCTACTAACCCTCATGCATATTCTCCATACGCGGAGGCCGGTGGGGTCTGGTTCAGGAATGCCTTCCTGAGGCACACAAAGGCATTGTGATCCACCCCTTCCTCCTGGGGGCATTTGGTCGGTAGAGGAACCCCATCACTGGCTTGGGCTGAGGGGGGGTGGGACTACAGTGCTTCGAGCTTGGGCCAATTTTGCGCATTAGTGCACAATCTGCTCTGACAAGCGCTGCTCCAAGGCATTCATGGTTTCTTCCTCATGATGCATGGTCAGTGACTAAGTGACTACTGGGTAGCGCAAAGAGGGACAGTGGAAGCACAGTTTCTGCTGGTTTTTAAGAGCAGCACAGCTGTATGTGGCGCACTTAGAGTCTGGGTTCAGCACAAATCGCTAAGGTATATCGCAGTAAGTAGTGGGGTAGTAGCTTAATGGAATCCAAAGCACGGCGCTATATAAAGCGCCTACCAATTTGGGCAAAGCGCGAAGCCCTAGCAATTGTGGTCCTGGAGTCCCACAAGTCAATAGTGAGCAGAGGCTCACATTCATAGAGGGTCCAAGCCCCGGGGACACCACCCCCCTGGCTCTTCATTCAATTATGGAGTGCAGGAGCAACCTGGGAGTGTGTACCCTACAGGCTGCACACCCCAGTGGGGTGTCCATTAAGGCACTCAGCACCGCCCGTTCAGGGCATCTGTTACCAATCAGATCAGGCTTGAAAGCCTGTACAGACCCTAGATAAGGGCATCACTCTCCAGGGGCAGTTAAAGGCTGAGACAAAAGGCGCACAATTCTTGACCCCCAGTGACAGGAAAGCCAAAATCGCACGTCGTGAGTAATAGAAAAAAGCACTCCCTCTGCGCCCCCTGGCAAGGGGAGGACCCCACCGCACTCTACAAATGCCAGGAATATATACTATGGTCTCGTAGGAGTGCAAAACTTTCTCGCGACTGTGAAAAAACATGCACACTTGTACAAAACAATCAGCAAACACCACCTAATACAGAGAGAGCAGATAAGAAACACTTATCTGGCTGCGAGCAGTCAAGAAAGAGGAACAAGTGACAGAGGCAAAGGACTATGTTGGGGATGCTAGCCTCTGATTGGCTACCTACAGGATTGTGGGGCTGTTGGACATCATTTTTTTTTAATCAATTCCAGTGTTCCATGGGAAATGTAGTTTGTTTGAGGAATAAAAAATGGCTGCTATTCAATAAAGTGGAGAAAGGAAAAGCATAATCCTCGCCCCCGGTCCTGACATGAAACTAATCCAGCTCCATATATAAATAAATCAATTGTGGCCTACACATGGATATATTTAATTAATTGAAAAATCATGTTATTTCAATGGTGCAGAATATCGAGTCTGGAATATCGAAGTGCCAGAATATCGAGTTGTGAATATCGAAGTGGCATAATATCGACTGCAAGAATATCGTGGACCAGAATATCGACTTGAAGGTAAAAAATATTGTTTTCTGTAATATCGAAGTCAGTAATATCGTTTGTAAAAATATTGTTGTTAACAATATCGATATTTATATTAGTGTTCTGTATTTTAGTATGTATGTTAAAAGTATGTGATCTAATTTTTTTGTATAAGTATAGCTGTTTTTTTTAATGTATGTGTGAAATTTTTAGAAGTGATTAATTTTATGTTAATTAAATTTTGCGTATTTTAGTTTTGTAGCAGGTTGTGGGTTTATAGGGGAATAGGGTGGGAAGTAATTTAATTATAATAAAGTAATTAATAATTTTTATTTGTTAGTATTTATAGTAAAATTATTATTAATGAATTATAAATTGGTGATTATTTTTTATTATTTAATTAATTGATAATTATGTTAATTGTGTTATTATTTTTAGGAGCGGGTTGTGGGTTTAAAGGGGAATAGGGTGGGAAGTAATTTAATTGTAATACAGTAATTACTCATTTTTATTTATTAGTATTTATAAATAATTTGTTATTAATTATTACTTGGTTATCAAATTTTCTTAATTAATTAATTGATAATTATGTTAATTGTGTTACTTTTTTTAGGAGCGGGTTGTGGGTTTATAGGGGAATAGGGTGGGAAGTAATGTAATTATAATAAAGTAATTAATACATTTTATTTATTAGTATTTATAATTATTCTTTAATTATGTATTTGGTGATCAATTTTTATTAATTAATTGATATTTATGTTAATTGTGATATTTTTTTTTAAGCAGGTTGTAGGTTTATAGGAGACTAGGGTGGAAGTAATTTAATTTTAATAAAGTAATTAATAATTTTTATTTATTAGTATTTTTTCTATTTCTATTTTATAGTGTTGTTTGTGGTAATTCATTTATTATTAATTAATTATGAATTGTTTGTTAATTATAATTAATTAATTGGTAATTATGTTAATTGTGTCAATTATGTAGGAGTTGTTTGCGTTTATAGGGGAATATGGTGCAAAGTAATTTATTTAAAAATCATTAATAATTAATTTTTTGATTATAATTAATTTATATTAAATATAGTTATTTGTTTGTAAAATGTTTTTTTTAATTTTTTATAAATTAATGTTCGTAGTTAATTTTTAGTACTTTTTAACATTAAAATATTTGTCTATCTTTTGTAATTTTTTGTATTTTTATATATTTTTTATTTTTGTGTTATTAACAATTTTTGTATTGTAGTTGGTATTTTGTTTCTTTTATATTTTAATTTAAATTTTTGAAAATATTAATTTTAACCCTCTGCTATCCAACACTTTCCCTACTGTTGCACTCTCTGGAGTGGGAATAGTAATTTTTACCATTCGCTATCCAACACTTTCCCTACTGTTGCACTCTCTGGAGTGGGAATAGTAATTTTTAGCCCTACGCTATTCAACACTTTCCCTACTGTTGCACTCTCTGGAGTGGGAATAGTAATTTGAAGTCCTCTGCTATCCAACACTTTCTCTACTGTTGCACTCTCTGGAGTGGGAATAGTAATTTTTACCCTTTGCTATCCAACACTTTCCCTACTGTTGCACTCACTGGAGTGGGAATAGTAATTTTTTCCCCTCCGCTATCCAACACTTTCCCTACTATTGCACTCACTGGAGAGGAATGAGTAATTTTTTACACCTACGCTATCCAACACTTTCCCTACTGTTGCACTCATTGGAGTGGGAATAGTAATTTGTACCCCTACGCTATCCAACACTTTCCCTACTGTTGCACTCTCTGGAGTGGGAATAGTAATTTTTACCCTTCGCTATCCAACACTTTCCCTACTGTTGCACTCTATGGAGTGGGAATAGTAATTTTTTCCCCTATGCTGTCCAACACTTTCCCTACTGTTGCACTCACTGGAGTGGAAATAGTAATTTTTACCCCTACGCTATCCAACACTTTCCCTACTGTTGAAGTAATTGCAGTGGGAATAGTAAATTTTTACCCCTACGCTGTTCAACAATTTTTCTACTGTTGCACTCAACGGAGGGCAAAATGTAAGTTTAAAAATGTATAAATATTTTAGGGGCCCATTACGATACCCGGCGTAAAAAAATCCGCCAGGCATGGAAGCGGCAAAAATCCGCCCGCACACACCGTCTGAACACCGACCACGCCATTACGATTACACAAACCGAAAACCGCCATTGGCGGAAAAATCACACAAGATACCGCCCGCCATCGTCCGAGTCGGAGTCAAACCGCCCGCCACGGACGGAAACACGCACGACAACACAAAACCGCCCGCCCTCACGGCCGACACACCGCACGTGAGATTACGATCGCACCGCCATGAGCGCGGGAAAACTACAAATATACCGCCCGCCAGCGCAAACAACGCCGATGAGAATCGACACGGCAGAAGTCATGGCGCCCACGTCCCTGCACAGAAACCATCCGCTCACAAAACCAATAGCACACAACATGGCCAACAAGTCCACACAGCAAGGCACGCACAAATACACAAGCACAGTACACATCCCGAAAACACCCCCCGGACAAACAAAAACTACAAAGGCCAGAACCCCAGACACAACACACCTGAAAACAACAGACCATGAGGACACACCCACATAGGTAAGTACAAAAGCAGCACTCCCACAGACCACAACCCCTTGCAACATTGCAAACCAGAGAGGAGAGGAGAGGACACAGTGACACAGCAAGGACAGCAGCACACCACAGAAACGCACACATCACAACCACCACCACCACCACCACCAAACACCGGCACCACAAACCCCCTGCACATTACACAACACACACCGCACCAGCACCACAAACACCATGGCACCACAAAGAATGCCCAAGTTCACGCCCATTGAGCTGACGGTCATGGTCGACGAGATCATCAAGGTGCACCCACAAATCTATGGGAACATGGTCCAGCACACACCACTAGCCACCAGAAACAGAATGTGGAACCGGATCGTAGACCAGGTCAATGCAGTCGGGACCCTGCCCAGGAACAGAGTCGAAATAAACAAACGGTGGAATGACGTCAAGAGCCTGGTCAAGAAGAAGGAGGGCAAAAACAGAGAGCTGGCTGCCGTCACTGGTGGAGGGAATCCCGCGCTCTTCAAGACCTTCAAAGCGTGGGAGGAGAAGGTGCGAGTCATCATACATCCCGAGATCCTCGCCGGATTAGCAGGGGGAGTGGAGGCTGGTAAGTACAAACTAATGTATACCAGCACACCGCTATGTACTCACATGCACTACCACCATGCCACAGCTCCCAGGGACAAACACCCCCATGTCCAGCACACAATACACAACACACACATGCAACAGACACCACCACACACAGCCCAAACAGAACAACTGTAAGATGCGTGGGGACATGTGTACACTCAGCCAGCCACGTAACCACCAACAGGTCCCCAAATATGCCAGAAGCGCCACAACGAGCACCCACCACACCCATGTGTCCGCCACAGCTGCACTAACCGACAAGTAACAGGCAAGTGGCAGGAACACAAAGTGCAGTGGGTGGGACGGTGGACAGCCCAAGTACAACACACACCAGACCCCTAGTCCCACAGCACAGCAAGGAGGAGCATCCCCCACACCCCACAGCCACGTGTCAGCCACCGCAGTGCACAACGACAGCCGAAAGGCAGACATCACGGTCCACAGCAATCGGTGTCAGTGGGTGTCCAGCCACCCCACGACCCACAACACCCCCCACCCCCACAGACCTGCAACATGGAGCACCCCCGCTTAGAACCATGTGGCATCCAGTACAGTGCACGCACGAACAACCTGCAGGTGGGAAACTGGACAGGGCTGGATTACTGGAGGCATGAGGACCGGAACACGACCAACACATGGGACATGTCACTTAGCAGACGAACACGCAGCACCGCCCACCGTCACGAACAAGTGAACAATGTGCACACGGACATGAACAACAGACTCACACCCCACATGACCCATCACAGACATAGCAACACCCAAGGAGCCACGTCTGCATGCACAAGCCACACTGAATATAGTACCACACGGCAGCCACTGTGCAACTCATCACACACAACCGAAACACCATTGAAGTCCTGTCCATGTAGCCCCTACTGCCTGTCAACCACACACCCCACAACTACGCCTATGTAAGACAAACAACACTAGACGCAACAGAGCGGAACAACATAAATGCACACGAACACCACTGAACCCATCAAACACACAGACACACCATGCACATACAACATCCCATCCATCCCATCCGTCAGCCCCAGTCTCATGAAAGGCATGTCATCCGAACAGCTGCCACACATACAGCAGTCACGCTAAGATACATGCCCATGACCAACCATGTGCCAGAAGTCAATGAAGCGCACGCCACACTGTGAGCAACAACACACAACATGGGCCACACCCCCCGAGCACTGCAGTGATGCACATGGCACAGGGCAGCACGCACACCAAGGAGATGGGACAACTGCAATACGTTGGCTGGCACACAACCATCACTCACTCATAACGATGCGTCCAATGCCATGTCCAGTAATCACAACAGACAGCAAATATGCAGGCCATGTCAAGCATGCACACACCTCAAACCATGCACTGTCATGCTGCCACAACACATGTCACGTTCGGCACCCATGGCTCACAGCATGTACCCCAAAAGCATATTCCCACCCAAATGCGAATCTGGGGCATGGCCCCCATGTTGCCATATGCGTTCCTAAGCGTTCCATTTGAACCCCAAAAGCATATTCCCTCCCAAATGCGAATCTGGGGCATGGCCCCCATGTTGCCATATGCGTTCCTAAGCGTTCCATTTGAACCCCAAAAGCATATTCCCTCCCAAATGCGAATCTGGGGCATGGCCCCCATGTTGCCATATGCGTTCCTAAGCGTCCCATCTGAACACCAAAAGCAAAGTACAAACCAGACCCAGGATGGGCCAGGAGCCCGCATACACCAGAGTCACAATAAGTAGGGGCACAGCAACACACCCATCGGCATGGCCAATCCGTCCCATGCCACATGTGCACAGCACACAGTCCCATTGCCAAGCACACACAACTACAAATGCTACAGCCACACACACGCCTCCGGGAAACCCATGTACGAGATTGCACGAACTGTTAATGTCAGACGACAAATACATACTTCGCCAGGTGCAACACAATAACAAATCTCATTCTCTCCACAGGTGACGAACTGCTGGATGCTGGGGATGGAGACAGCAGCCAGCACAGCCAGCCTACAAGCCCCCAACGAGGACACACGGATGTGGAGGATCTGTCCTCCTCTTCGGACACGGACCACCAAGCAGGCCCATCTGGTGTGGCAGGGCCCAGCCGCTCCCCAGGACCCCTCCTACCCACCAACCCATCATCCAGGGCTGCTGAACATTCCCAGCCCCCTGCTGCCACTGTCGTTGCGGCCACACCCACGGTCATTGCGGCCACTACCACTGCCGCAACCGCCACCATCGCCGCACCGACCACCACCGCCGCCACCACCACCACGTCTTCGCTGGCACCAGCCCCAGCGCAGGTGGTGGCCCGGCCGACTGGATCCACCCTGGGAGCCACAGCGAGGACCGTGGTGAGCAATGTGGCTAGTGGGCAGGCCGGTGGCAGCAGGACTGGTAGGAGGAGCAGGGTCAGGGAAACGCCAGCCTCCCTGGGAGCCATGCCCTGCCTCAAATGGCCAGAGTCCTTGGGGCCTATGAAGAGGCCCAAGGACAATGGGCCAGGTCAGCTACAGACACGCGTGAGGTGCTGGGGGTGCTGAGGTCCATGGACGCCCGTATGGGCCAACTCGTGGACCTCATGGGCCAGCTGGTGGTGGCGGTGAGGTCACAGCCAGGGACAGCAGCTCCCCCTCCACCACCACCTGCCGGGGCGCAGGGTCGAGCAGCAGTGTCCAGTTCCCCTGCGTCCACAGCCAGTGAGCACACCTCAACCACCAGCATGTCGCAAGCAGGCACCAACCCTCGCAAACGTGGAAGGGGCCGTCCGAAGTGGAAACAGATCTCCCGGGAGGACTTCGCACGCTCCAGACGCAAGTGAGGCAGCCAGCCAGCCTTCCTTGACCACCCACTGCATTGACTTGGACTACGATCCCACTCCACACAGCCATCTGGATGGCATGTGTGTGTTGGACTATGGACATAGAACCAGTGGGTACACCCTGAGCATCACGCAGCCATGACCGACAGCTCATTGTCACTGCACGCACCACTTTTGTCATCACCTTACACACAATCACATGTCACAGTTTGAAATAAATGCACCTCTTACACAAACTGCTGTTTGTGCCATGTGTTTTATTTGTACGGAATACAACGGCCACCTTGGGCGGAAACGCACCTGATGCGTGGCATGGCAATGGAATCCGGAGGGCCTGTAGGGACCTAGGGGTGGGAGACAGAACAGGAGCACATTCAATGAGTGTGTCACACACCCATCACACAGTACATGTCAACAACTACAAGCAATGTACACACATCGCACAGAGCAATAGGGCACAATGCCACAGCCACCAACAGTGGCATACTACCCTGGCCATGGAGCGTTGACACACAGCACGCAGTGAACAAACGGCCACCCTGACACAGCACACACACACCTGCACAGATACAGCCACATCAGCCGTCGTACATGGACACTCACCGTCAAGTGAAGTAGCGGGCGATGAGCTGCTGCCGCACATTCCCAGCTTCCTCCTCTCCGCTGTCCTCCTCACTCGAGCTGTCCTGGTCTGCGGGCTGGGGCCCTGGTTGATCTCCGTCATCCACGATGAGGGGGATCTGCTTCCGAATGGCCAGATTGTGCAGCATGCAGCACGCCACCACTATCTGGCACACCTTCTGTGGGGAGTACGCCAGTGCACCCTCGGTGCGGTCCAGGCACCTGAACCTGGACTTGAGGAGGCCAAAGGTACGCTCGACCACACGTCTGGTCCTCCCATGTGCCTCATTGTAGCGATCGTCTGCTGGGGTGCGAGGATTCCTCAATGGACTGAGCAGCCATGCCCCATTCGGGTACGCAGAGTCACCTGGGTGTGAGGGACACAGAGAACCGTTGCTATTCCAACTGGACAGGGGACAGCATCGCACAACCAGCATGCTACACCACTCCACATACTCACCGACAATACAGCCACGATCCTGTTGCAGATTGGACATCAGTCGTGGCAAGATGCTGTTGCGCATTATGTGTGCGTCATGGGCCGAGCCTGGGAACTTTGCACACACGTGGGTGATCACCATGTCCGCAAGGCACACCACTTGCACATTCAGGGAGTGCGTGTGCTTCCTGTTGCGGTACAGGTGCTCAGTGGCCTGTGGTGGAACAAGGCCAACATGTGTGTAGTCAATGGCTCCAACGACGTGTGGGATTCTGCCAAGGGCATAGAATGCACCCTTCACTGCCGCCAATTCACGAGCCCTGGGGAAGCGGATGTACCTGTTTCGGTACAGCATCATGGCTGCCAGTACATCCCTCAGCACCTTGCTGAACATGGGCTGGGACATCCCTCCTCCAATGCCCACTGTGTGCTGGAATGACACAGTGGCGAAGAAATGCATGACGGCCATCACCTTAGCCGTGGGGGTGACAGCAGTCGGATACACCCTGCGGGGACGGAGATGGGGTTCTAACATGGCACACAGTCGATGCAGGGTTGGCCTGTCCAGCCAAAACTTCCTAATAACCTCTGTATCGTCCATGTCCGCCAGCAATTGGTATGGGCGGTCAATGTTCGGTCTCCGCCTAGGGACAATGGCAGAGGACACATGTCAAAGCAACACAACACATAGCAATTTCGCATACACATCACTGACATGACTGAGCAAGCACATGAGCCACATCCCAGCTGTCAAGCTGGGACGGCACGGCCACAATACACTTACACAGGTCTCCCAACAATGGCAATGGCTAGTGATACAAACCACTGCCATGTGCATGCACATGGGGATCTAGGCCCCAATGACTTGCGGGCGTGCTGATGGGGACTGACTGCATATCCGTCAAGCGGCAACGCCACGGCAACATGAATGTCTGCTGAGCATGGAACTGCTTCCGCGGCTGGATGAGTATGGCACACGACGACGACGATGTGGGCACAGGCTGAGCGGCCAAAACAAGTGGGACCTGTGGCACGAGGGGATATGAGGCAGTAGTAGGTGTCAGCACTGCACCCTATGTACAGCACTGTACGGATCACACCTCCCGAAACATTGACAGGTGTCCACATTGACAGCCCCATGCCAAGACGGCTGTGTGCTTGCAGTCACACGTCACAGGTGAGAGGTTACATTGCACGTGCCAGGTGGCAGACGTACATAGTGGGAGCTGGCATGTGTGTGCATGTGTCTCCTGTTCAGGATCCACCAGATGGGCGCTGACTCTGTACTGACCATTGGACACAGCATGTTCCGTGGAAGGCTTGTGTGTGTGGGATGGTGGCACTGGATGTGCCTCCGTTGGGTGGGGGGCCATGCACAGGGCGGGTACGTCGATGATTGCGCATTGTTGGTCACGGTGGGTGCACCCACTAAGATGTGTTGCCCTGTGTTCAATTCCTATGTCCGCATGATGATGGACTGTAGATGTGGGCAGACTACACATTGGTCGATGTGCTGTCTATATGCATGTGCCTTCACACCAGGCACAGCTGCCCCTGCACATGTGACCCCTGCTGGACTCGCTGCTGGGTCTGTGGAGCTGATGCACCTTCTGTGCGTGGGGCGGACAGCTCTCCTCACTTCCCTCATTGCGCATGTCATGACTTTGCCGCAGGTGACATGGATCATGGAGGGCCCACATGTACGCGTGGGTAGGCTACACATGATTGTTCACTGGTCGCCACCCCCAGTCAGTGTTTCGAATGGGAAGGTTGTCGTGCTGGTGGTATGTTCGATGTGGCGGATGGGCGGGCCTAGGTGCGGGCTTACATTCCGGACATGGGGGGTAGTTGGATTGGCGACTAGTTGCAGTACACACGGGACACGTCTCTTCCTTTCCACATCTGGGTCATCCCTTGTACTAACTGACAGTGATACAGTCATCTTCGCCCCAGCCCTCATGTCCTCCCCTCGCTCCCCCAATATGCATGCTCACCTGCGAGGCTAGCGCTTGCACAGGCAGCCCCAAGCTCGCACCAGAGAGGGCAAGGAGTGTATGTGTGGGTCCAGTTGCACGAGTGGGCTGTCTCAGGGTATGATGTGTGGCGGGACGCCGTCCACCTGCGTGGTGCCCCAAATGGAGACCCGGCCTGCATGGACTATGCATCACAGTCTTCGCCTTCCGGATCCGCCACCTGCGACACCCAGTGGCTGTGGCTGCCCTTGCGTCCATGCCGCGTCCGTCTGTGGCTGATGGCCCACACATTCACTCTTTGGCCTCTCTGGGGAGGGCTCGGGGGTGGTGGCGCACGCGCTTGCACTTAGTCGCAATGGCATGTGGCGTGGTTGGTATGATGGGCAATGGATGGGATGGTGCGAGCCACCTCCCGTGAGCGTCAGTGCTGCTCGTGCTGTGGTGCGTCCCCCTACACTTCCATTTGACTTGTGCCATGCTAGACGTTGAGGTTCTATTGCCTGCGTGATATGACCAGGAGGAGCGCAAGGAGACCTCTCACACACCATGCTCCACTGCCATCCCGTGCCCTGTATCGCCTGTGCGGATTGACTATGTTGGGGTTACACCTGGTCGACTGGGACTGTGTGTGCCTTGTCAAGGGGCATGGCGGGCGCACAACAGGATCCAGCTTGTCCACAGAGGGTGGGCTGAGGTGCGCCTGGTACCGCTTTGTACGTGTGCCCGGCTGCTGTGCACACACGTGTTCACTCCCCCCGACAGGTGTCCTCTCACAATGCCCAGGGAAGCGGTGGTGTACTGTTCATGACCCCTCCCAACACGGCGTGCTCCAACTTGGCATGTGCGCATCTACCCGTCACACCCACCCACCTGAGCACTGCGTCCATACGACTTCACACGACACATGTGTGTCTTCCACAGTTGTGCTACTCATTTGCGTTGACATCCAATACCAGTGGACTACATGGTCATGTCACGACTGCCGTGTACTTCACATACTCTCATCCTCTCTCATTCGTACTTGTGAAATGAATCAGCGGAGACAGTTTTGGTTTCAAACATTATATTGAGTCTTCTGTCCTCTGTGATGCAGTATAGTGGACACTACTGGCAGCGGAATACATGTTGAGGATATACTGAGCATGATTGCTAATGGGATAGGGTGTGGGGTTACATGTGATTGGCTGTTGCATGTGGGATGTGGGCTTCAGAGTGACATCTGCTTGGCCAAGGCTGTGCTAATGTACATTTACGTATAGCTGCGGAGCTGCGGACTTTGACACAGACGGTATACATGTAGCCTACCAGACCGCTTGGCATCATGGGCACAGTCCATCTCAGTTCCATGTGACAGGTTTGCTGCGGTTGTTCCTCATGCACGCGTGCATGTGAGATGACATCAGGGCATGTGCTTGCGTGCATGCAGCGGCGTGCCACTTGTTGTTGCACTGTGGTGGTTACTGGACATGTCACAGTCAATCAATCAATCAATCAATTGTGAGCTTTATTCGGTTTAAAATCACAAACCATAAAAGCATACTAAAAATCATAAAAACATCTGTACATCACACAATTGTAGAATTCATTAAAATAATTCATAATAAAAAGCGTAGCGATTAACCCCTCACAAACTTTATGTGCAAAGTGTCTAATTAAAATTTTCTATCACATTATATATATCTCAGTACATTTTTAAATTAACCATAGTGTTTATCACAATATTAAATAGTTTAATACAAGAAATAAAGTGCAAGTGATAAGCCATATATTTATACCACAGCTAAGTATACAGTACAATCATCATTTATCGTATTATGCCTCAGTTTCTTCATAGATAAGTGCTTCGAGATGTGAATTATTGTGTCTTATTTTAATTGCCTTCTGAATGAAGACCGCCACAGCATTACACACTTTAATATTATCTAGGCTACAAATATATTCAAAAGCAGGTCTATATAAAAATAACCTCTTCTTTAAGAACAAAGGTCGTAAAAAACACTTCCTAAGCTCTCTATAAAAGTTACAGAACAAAATAAAATGTAACGTTGTCTGATTTGATTTGCCATCACAAGGGCACTTTGGCAAGTTTTTGCTCCACTTGCCCATTTTTGGAAAGGCTATTAACAGATGAACCAAACCCATTCGTAGTCTTGTAAGATAAAATCTGTGTGTTGTATTTGTGACCTGCAATAAATAGTTTTGTGTCCCAGACCCAAAGGTTCTCTCACAATATTCCTTTGTCAAGGGTTTTGTGTTAGCATCTACTTCCCTCAACCAGTTACGTGAGTCCACCATACTACTTTTTAGTTCCTTTTTGTCATATTCAAGTATTTGGGATGGATTTTCTAGATCAACATCCACAACACATTCCTTTAAAAGATTTCTGATATATATCAGCCACGGGATTTTCCTCCCGTGGTCAAGGGCAATGCAATCTCTGATTATGTCCTGTGTAAGCTTTGCACCCTCTTTGCTCCATATCCCATACCAAGTATTTAAACTTATGGTGCTTATAAAATCACTAATATACGGTGCCCCAAGTTCTTTATGTACACTATATGTGGGGGTGGAATTTGGTACAGCAAGCAATCTTCGTAAAAAATTATTTTCTTGGGTTTGAAGGGTTACACAATTTTCCGCCCCCATAGTGCTGCCCCATAACAAGTTCCATTTAGGCATTTGCTATTATATAAAGTCATGATTTCCTTAATCGGTTTATTACCGATTTTTTTCGAAAATCTGAAGATTGCCTCAGTCGACCTGACAAATTTTAATTTACATTGTTCAATCTGGGTTCTCCAATGTCCCTTTGCATTGTAAACTAATCCCAGATATACAAATGAATTTGTTGCTTTGATTGGGGTGCTATTTACGTGGTGAACCTTAGTTTTAGGTTTCCCTTGCCCACACACCATCGTAAAAGTTTTGTTTAAATTTAGTACTAAGTCCTTATCGTGCATAAATTCTGCAAATTTTTCTATCAGGGACTGTAGTCCGTTCGCAGTTCGTGATAAAAGAACTGCGTCGTCCGCATAGAGTAAAATTGGAATGGAGCGTTTACCTACTCTTGGGGTGTCAGCATTTACATTTTGTAGCTCTGCATCCACTCCATTTACATATAAGGAAAATAAAAGGGGGCAAGGACACAACCCTGTCTAATTCCCCGGGTTACCCTGAAACTTGATGTACACTCTCCTCCTACCCCATAACGCACTCTAGTACTCAAACGGCTATACAGTTGTGAAAGATAATTCACAATGTCATTTGGTGCCCTCATATTAATCAACGTTTGCCATAGTTTTGAATGATTTACTAAATCAAAGGCACTTGTGAGGTCAACGAAACAAAGGTGTAAATGACCCTTTTTCGTAATTGTATATTTAGAAATAAGGAGGTGCAAATTAATGCACTGTTCTATTGTCCCTATCTCCCTTCTGAAACCGTATTGTGTTTCAGTAAGAATTTTATTCTCTCCTGCCCACAATTCCAGTCTCTCCAGCAATATCCTGCCCATTACTTTAGATGTTGTATCGAGAAGGGAGATTGGGCGATAACATTTGGGGTCTTTCCTATTGCCCTTTTTGAAGATCGGGACAATAATACTTTCCGTCCATGTTCTTGGAATCAAACCTTCAGCAATAGTGTTAAACACATTTTGTAACAATGGACCCCACAAACCCACATTAAGTTTAAAAATGTCTATGGGGACACCATCGACACCAGGCGCCTTTCCATTTGCACTTTTTTCTAAGGCCGATGTAACTTCATTTACAGTAATGGGGTCCAAATTGAAAGTATCAAAATTTATAAAAATATTGTTATCATCAAATTCAGAAATATATATTGGATCACTATATGCTGTTAAGACAGGGATTTCATTATCTATGTTGAAAACCTTCATAAAATGGTTAATCCATTCTAGGGGTTGTACTAGGCTTTCAATTTTTACAGCACTACTATCTTTAAAATAGGGGTGGTTTATCGTTTTCCAAAAAAGGGAGGAGTCCCTAGTATTCGCTGCCTGTGTGAGATTCTCCCATGCTTCACTTTGAATCTCCCTCTTTCTTCTTGCCACTGTCTGTTTATATATCGTCCTCCGGTTTTTGATCTGTTCAGTGTCTTTTGGTCTAATTTTTAAAGCATTCTTTAATAGGTGGTTTGCCTCCGTGCATTCTGAGTCAAACCAACTAACTATCTTTTTCTTTTTCTCTTTCTTCTTAATTTTTAGACCCTGGGAAATCGCTGCGGTTATTTTACAGAAAGCCCCAATGATATCTTCATTTAATGAATCCCCCTTTGTACATAATTCTATATCGTTTTTACAATCAATCAATAATCTCTCTACAAAATCAATCTGATTTATCCCGGACCATCTAATTGACGTGCCATTTTCTCCCTGAGTTTTTATGCTTGGTGCTAAGCACGGTCCTCCACAAGGGATATCAATTAATCTGACAGTTAAGAATACTGGGTTATGGTCGCTTAGACAGCTTTTTCCACCTCCATTTTTACTATCTGATTCTGACCATGAGCCGAGATTAATATATGATCGATTATGGAGCAATGGCCTTGCCCTTCAAAAGTGGGTAACTGCACTTGTCCCTCGTATAACGTCTGGTCCACTACTTCCAGATTATATTTATACAAGGCCCAGTTAATTGATTCCCCATAGGTATTATGTGGGAAATGGGTGTAGCTTTCTCCGAACTCATTCTCATATCCACAGTACTTCCCTTCGAGTATGTCACATTTCCTGCTATTGAAATCTCCAACCCAGATCAAAAAGTAATCACCCTTGATCTGTTTTAAAAACAGATCAAGCTCCTTCTCAAGGGATAAAATTACTTGATTTCTGTTACTGTCGAAGACATTATTATAGAAATTAATTATCACAAAACACTGATGATCAATAGTATTTAACCACAGAAACTGAAAATAAGGTGAGTCAGTATAAACTTGCTTCAATGTCAGCGGGCATGTAACTGAAAGTAAAACAACTAGGCCTCCTTTGCCCTTCCACTTCGTGATGGAATTGCTTGTGTATCAATTGTTGAGAAGCCATCAATAAAAAAGGGTTCTGTGTGCCAAGTCTCTTGTATACAAATAATTTGACACTTGTTAAAAAATTCAGGCCATATCTTAGCATCCAATTTCGAGTTAATGCCCGCAATGTTCCATGAAACTATAGTCAAATTATAGGCCTGCGAATTTAGTGTTGACATTAAGCCTTTATCGACAAGGGAAAAGTTTTGTTTAGAACATGGTTCAGCGCCCTGGTGCAGTCAATCTATATCACTGCATTGTCTGAGAGCTGAGAATCTGTTAGACAAGGGCAGAGGTCTATACCTATCAGCTGTCAATGGACCAGTGTCATACTCTTTTGGGATTCTTGTAAATGGTCTATAAAAATATCCAAGCGGTACCCCGGTAATATCTCTTTTCCCATTGTTAACTGACATTTCTCCATCATTAGGTATTTCTTCAAGCAAAACTTCAACCATTGCCGGGATTCGAAAAGAGACAACCACACAGTCTCCCTCTCCCTTTTTCTGGGATCTCCCTACCCAGGGTACTCTTCTCACCATGATAATGTTCCTAGCCAAAATATTTAAATTATGGTGAGAGTGTTTCATGAACCAATGCAAGACCTTGTTCTTCAAGTCTACCCAACCCTCATTAACACCATCCTCCAATACTGGAACATCTCTAAGGATAATAGTATAAGGTGTAGCCTCAGGTGGTAAATGAAGCGAGCCTCGGTGATTGTATCTACGTTCCATTATTTTATCCTGATTTCCAATAGTGAAGAGACACCGTACGTCAAACCGAAGCGGTAACACGAACGCCGAGCACGGACACCGAAGAAGCGGCACCCCCGAGCATGAATCCAGCACTGCAGGCCCTCCCTATGCTCTATCTGATGCACCACCAAGGACGCAACGTACCGCGAAGACGCAGGTAGGCACACATACAAGTGCACGCAAACAGCGCACACAGTGCAAGGGCGGAAAAGCGGACAACCCCCACCCCCGCGTGTACACGACACATCTACCATAGCACCCACATATGACACACAGGCCAAATTGTAACATCTCGTAACACATGTGTACACACCACCTGGGACTAGGAACCAACCACCCCGTCACGGCCCCAAAGCGGCGATGACGCTGCCACACATGCGCACAACGCAGAGGCCAACCGCAGCGCAATGCATGCGTCGCACACAGACACAGGGACACAACCAAGCAGCACACACACCAGCCCCACCCCGAACGCACATGACACGTGACAGGCCTGCCACAGACATGTCCCCAACGCCCAATTCACGGACAACACCCAACGTCACACAACCGACGCACACATGTCAGTGAAGTCACGCAACAGCAGGACACACCCCAGTGCAACAAACATGGCGAAGCACACAGCGGCGGCAACACCAACTAGGAGAAGCAGGGCCCCTTCGGGAAGAGGAACGCCAGTACCACACTGAAACACCCATACCACCCTGCACATATGAACGAGACATACAAAACGGAACACCAAAGAGCCCGGGGACCGACAACAGGTGGCCCAAGAATAACACTCACACACAAGGCCCAACGCAGAGCGGAAAGGCAGCCTGCCGCCCACACAAGGGAGAGCAGACAGCACTGAATGGCCTTCCATTCCAACTCCGAAACCACAGCCCTACGAAAGAAGCCGGTGAATACAGCCATTGTCCAAGAAAAAGACCAACACAGGCATGCAGAGGAGACCGACCACAGGGCAGATAGCGCATATCACAGAAGAACACAACGGACGGGAAAGAATAAAGCAAACACTCCCCCATGTCGGCCCCATGCAAGTTAATTGGAAGGAGTCACACATCACTGACCTTGAACTGTCTGAGAAGCATGTGGGATGAGGGCCCGTGTCCTCCGCACAAGCCAGCAGAACACAAGTCCTGCCTCCCTACGACTACACAGAGCTCACAGCAACCTCGGAGCGTGCACATTGCAGACTGCACACACAGCCGGAGCACGCCACCACAACGCACCGCTGCAAAATGGCAACCGCAACACACCTACCCAACTACGCCGGACAGGTCAAGCTGTACAAAACCAACCTGATACATATATTGGGATGCGAACTCCTGTCCCTGCTGAACGTCAGTTACCGATTGACTTACCGCATCACATTGTTCAGCTGCGTCATACCCGTCTTCTACTGTCGGAGGTGTCCCTACCAGCATCCCGTGGAGATGTGTCTCTCCAACCCGGCATGTCTAAAGGCGGACCTGCTAGCACTATTCCTCCCTCTGGACGCACACGACAGGGCCTGCTCTGCCTATGGGGGCATGGCGTATGTGGCCAACATCGCACCCGCACTGAAATGGGACCACTGTGCCTCCACACGACGGATCATCGAGCACAGCTACATCGAATGTCACCCAGCATGCCCCATCATGGTCCTCCAAGGGACAACTTACGAACAACACCTTGACAGCCACCATCCGCTACATTGGCTGGCAAACATAAACACCACCAATGACATGGAAGCCCTGCTGGACGGCATCGCATACCTGACACCCTGTAAATTCGTCGGACCCCAACGCAGGTTCCCCGATTGACCTATGATGTCCAACCCCGCACCCATGCTTAGCTTCCGCACAGACTGGCCAGTCACCACCACAACAGCCATACCAAACGACCGGCAACAATTACCACACCATCAACGACATCGCCATGACATCGGATATGACCGGGACATGCACACTGTTCCCCATCACATCCAGGAACACCGCATGCATCGTGGGAGGCAGTGGCATGGGGTCTGTGTATCGCACCCACATGGACGGAACTGCACGAACAACCAGGACACGACATGGATCCAGCGCCCATGGACACACACACCGCTCAGTGGACATGAATAGGTCGCCTGGAGTCTGTGGGTGCTGCACCCCTCCCACCCCCGCCCCGGAAATCCCATACCAGGACCTTTGCACGGACGACAAGTGCAAACAACAACAACACGACCCCAGTGACTGTGACATGTCCAGTAACCACCACATTGCAACAACAAGTGGCACGCCGCTGCATGCACGCAAGCACATGCCCTGATGTCATCTCACATGCACGCGTGCATGAGGAACAACCGCAGCGAACCTGTCACATGGAACTGAGATGGACTGTGCCCATGATGCCAAGCGGTCTGGTAGGCTACTTGTATACCGTCTGTGTCAAAGTCCGCAGCTCCGCAGCTATACGTAAATGTACATTAGCACAGCCTTGGCCAAGCAGATGTAACTCTGAAGCCCACATCCCACATGCAACAGCCAATCACATGTAACCCCACACCCTATCCCATTTGTAATCATGCTCAGTATATCCTCAACATGTATTCCGCTGCCAGTAGTGTCCACTATACTGCATCACAGAGGACAGAAGACTCAATATAATGTTTGAAACCAAAACTGTCTCCGCTGACTCATTTCACAAGTACGAATGAGAGAGGATGAGAGTATGTGAAGTACACAGCAGTCGTGACATGACCATGTAGTCCACTGGTATTGGATGTCAACGCAAATGAGTAGCACAACTGTGGAAGACACACATGTGTCGTGTGAAGTCGTATGGACGCAGTGCTCAGGTGGGTGGGTGCGACGGGTAGATACGCACATGCCAAGTTGGAGCACGCCGTGTTGGGAGGGGTCATGAACAGTACACCACCGCTTCCCTGGGCATTGTGAGAGGACACCTGTCGGGGGAAGTGAACACGTGTGTGCACAGCAGCTGGGCACACGAACAATGCGGAACCAGGCGCACACGTCAGCCCACCCTCCGTGGACTAGCTGGATCCTGTTGTGCGCCCGCCATGCCCCTTGACAAGGCACACACAGCCCCAGTCGACCAGGTGTAACCCCAACATAGTCAATCCGCACAGGCGATACAGGGCACGGGATGGCAGTGGAGCATGGTGTGTGAGAGGTCTCCTCGCGCTCCTCCTGGTCATATCACGCAGGCAATAGAACCTCAACGTGTAGCATGGCACAAGTCAAATGGAAGTGTAAGGGGGACGCACCTCAGCACGAGCAGCACTGACGTCACGGGAGGTGGCTCGCACCATCCCATCCATTGCCCATTATACCAACCACGCCACATGCCATTGTGACTAAGTGCAAGCGCGTGCGCCACCACCCCCGAGCCCTCCCCAGAGAGGCCAAAGAGTGAATGTGTGGGCCATCAGTCACAGACGGACGCGGCCTGGCCGCAAGGGCAGCCACTGCCACTGGGTGTCGCAGGTGGCGGATCCGGAGGGCGAAGACTGTGATGCATAGTCCATGCAGGCCGGGTCTCCATTTGGGGCACCACGCAGGTGGACGGCGTCCCGCCACACATCATACCCTGAGACAGCCCACTCGTGCAACTGGACCCACACATACACTCCTTGCCCTCTCTGGTACGAGCTTGGGGCTGCCTGTGCAAGCGCTAGCCTCGCAGGTGCACATGCATATTGGGGGAGCGAGGGGAGGACATGAGGGCTGGGGCGAAGATGACTGTATCACTGTCAGTGAGTACAAGGGATGACCCAGATGTGGAAAGGAAGAGACGTGTCCCGTGTGTACTGCAACTAGTCGCCAATCCAACTACCCCCATGTCCGGAATGTAAGCCCGCACCTAGGCCCGCCCATCTGCCACATCGAATATACCACCAGCACAACAACCTTCCCATTCGAAACACTGACTGGGGGTGGCGACCAGTGAACAAACATGTGTAGCCTACCCACGCGTACATGTGGGCCCTCCATGATCCATGTCACCTGCGGCAAAGTCATGACATGCGCAATGAGGGAAGTGAGGTGAGCTGTCCGCCCCACGCACAGAAGGTGCATCAGCTCCACAGACCCAGCAGCGAGTCCAGCAGGGGTCACATGTGCAGGGGCAGCTGTGCCTGGTGTGAAGGCACATGCACATGGACAGCACATCGACCAATGTGTAGTCTGCCCACATCTACAGTCCATCATCATGCGGACATAGGAATTGTACACAGGGCAACACATCTTAGTGGGTGCACCCACCGTGACCAACAATGCGCAATCATCGACGTACCCGCCCTGTGCATGGCCCCCACCCAACGGAGGCACATCCAGTGCCTCCATCCCACACACACAAGCCTTCCACGGAACATGCTGTGTCCAATGGTCAGTACTGAGTCAGCGCCCATCTGGTGGATCCTGAACAGGAGACACATGCACACACATGATAGCTCCCACTATGTACGTCTGCCACCTGGCACGTGCAATGTAACCTCTCACCTGTGACGTGTGACTGCAAGCACACAGCCGTCTTGGCATGGGGCTGTCAATGTGGACACCTGTCAATGTTTCGGGAGGTGTGATCCGTACAGTGCTGTACATAGGGTGCATCGCTGACACCTACTACTGTCTCATATCCCCTCGTGCCACAGGTCCCACTTGTTTTGGCCGCTCAGCCTGTGCCCACATCGTCGTCGTCGTGTGCCATACTCATCCAGCCTCGGAAGCAGTGCCATGCTCAGCAGACATTCATGTTGCCGTGGCGTTGCCGCTTGACGAATATGCAGTCAGTCCCCATCAGCACGCCCCGCAAGTCATTGGGGCCTAGATCCCCATGTGCATGACCATGGCAGTGGTTTGCATCACTAGCCATTGCCATTGGTGGGAGACCTGTGTAAGTGTATTGTGGCCGTGCCGTCCCTGCTTGACAGCTGGGCTGTGACTCATGTGCTTGCTCAGTCATGTCAGTTATGTGAATGCGAAATTGCTATGTGTTGTGTTGCTCTGACATGTGTCCACTGCCATCTTCCCTAGGCGGAGACCGAACATTGACCGCCCATACCAATTGCTGGCGGACATGGAGGATACTGAGGTCATAAGGAAGTTTCGGCTGGACAGGCCAACCCTGCATCGACTGTGTGCCATGTTGGAACCCCATCTCCGTCCCCGCAGGGTGTATCCGACAGCATTCACCCCCACGGCTAAGGTGATGGCCGCCATGCATTTCTTCGCCACTGGGTCATTCCAGCACACAGTGGGCAGTGGAGGAGGGATGTCCGAGCCCATGTTCAGCAAGGTGCTGAGGGATGTACTGGCAGCCATGATGCTGTACCGAAACAGGTACATCAGATTCCCCAGGGCTCGTAAATTGGCGGCAGTGAAGGGTGCATTCTATGCCCTTGGCAGGATCCCACACGTCGTTGGTGCCATTGATTGCACACATGTTGGCCTTGTTCCACCACAGGCCACTGAGCACCTGTACCGCAACAGGAAGCACACGCACTCCCTGAATGTGCAAGTGGTGTGCCTTGCGGACATGGTGATAACCCACGTGTGTGCAAAGTTCCCAGGCTCGGCCCATGACGCACACGTAATGCGCAACAGCATCTTGCCACGACTGATGTCCAATCTGCAACAGGATCGTGGCTGTATTGTCGGTGAGTATGTGGAGTGGTGTAGCGTGCTGGTTGTGCGATGCTGTCCCCTGTCCAGTTGGAATAGCAACGGTTCTCTGTGTCCCTCACACCCAGGTGACTCTGCGTACCCGAATGGGGCATGGCTGCTCAGTCCATTGAGGAATCCTCGCACAACAGCAGACGATCGCTACAATGAGGCACATGGGAGGACCAGACGTGTGGTCGAGCGTACCTTTGGCCTCCTCAAGTCCAGGTTCAGGTGCCTGGACCGCACCGAGGGTGCGCTGGCGTACTCCCCACAGAAGGTGTGCCAGATAGTGGTGGCGTGCTGCATGCTGCACAATCTGGCCATTCGGAAGCAGATCCCCCTCATTGTGGATGACGGAGATCAACCAGGGCCCCAGCCCGCAGACCAGGACAGCTCGAGTGAGGAGGACAGCGGAGAGGAGGAAGCTGGGAATGTGCGCCAGCAGCTCATCGCCCGCTACTTCACTTAACGGTGAGTGTCCATGTACGACGGCTGATGTGTCTGTATTTGTGCAGGTGTGTGTGTGCTGTGTCAGGGTGGCCTTTTGTTCACTGCGTGCTGTGTGTCAACGCTCCATGCCCAGGTTAGTATGCCACTGATGGTGGCTGTGGCATTGTGCCCTATTGCTCTGTGCGATGTGTGTACATTGCTTGTAGTTGTTGACATGTACTGTGTGATGGGTGTGTGACACACTCATTGAATGTGCTCCTGTTCTGTCTCCCACCCCTAGGTCCCTACAGGCCCTCCGGTTCCATTTCCATGCCACGCATCAGGTGCCGTTCCGCTCAAGGTGGCCGTTGTATTCCGTACAATTAAAACACAGGGCACAGACAGCAGTTTGTGGAAGAGGTGCATTTATTTCAAACTGTGACATGTGATTGTGTGTAAGGTGATGACAAAAGTGGTGCGTGCAGTGACAATGAGCTGTCGGTCATGGCTGCGTGATGCTCAGGGTGTACCCACTGGTTCTATGTCCATAGTCCAACACACACATGCCATCCAGATGGCTGTGTGGAGTGGGATCGTAGTCCAAGTCAATGCAGTGGGTGGTCAAGGAAGGCTGGCTGGCTGCCTCACTTGCGTCTGGAGCGTGCGAAGTCCTCCCGGGAGATCTGTTTCCACTTCGGACGGCCCCTTCCACGTTTGCGAGGTGGGGTGCCTGCTTGCGACCTGCTGGTGGTTGAGGTGTGCTCACTGGCTGTGGACGCAGGGGAACTGGACACTGCTGCTCGACCCTGCGCCCCGGCAGGTGGTGGCGGAGGGGAGCTGCTGTCCCTGGCTGTGACCTCACCGCCACCACCAGCTGGCCCATGAGGTCCACGATTTGGCCCATACGGGCGTCCATGGACTTCAGCACCCCCAGCACCTCACGCGTGTCTGTAGCTGACCTGGCCCATTGTCCTTGGGCCTCTTCATAGGCCCCAAGGACTCTGGCCATTTGAGGCAGGGCATGGCTCCCAGGGGAGGCTGGCGTTTCCCTGACCCTGCTCCTCCTACCAGTCCTGCTGCCACCGGCCTGCCCACTAGCCACATTGCTCACCACGGTCCTCACCCTGGCTCCCAGGGTGGATCCAGTCGTCCGGGCCACCACCTGCGCTGGGGCTGGGGCCAGCGAAGACGTGGTGGCGGTTGCGGCAGTGGTAGTGGCCGCAATGACCGTGGGTGTGGCCGCAATGACCGTGGGTGTGGCCGCAATGCCAGTGGGTGTGGCCGCAATGACCGTGGGTGTGGCCGCAACGACAGTGGCAGCAGGGGGCTGGGAATGTTCAGCAGCCCTGGATGATGGGTTGGTGGGTAGGAGGGGTCCTGGGGAGCGGCTGGGCCCTGCCACACTAGATGGGCCTGCTTGGTGGTCCGTGTCCGAAGAGGAGGACAGATCCTCCACATCCGTGTGTCCTCGTTGGGGGCTTGTAGGCTGGCTGTGCTGACTGCTGTCTCCATCCCCAGCATCCAGCAGTTCGTCACCTGTGGAGAGAATGAGATTTGTTATTGTGTTGCACCTGGCGAAGTCTGTATTGGTTGTCTGACATTCTCCGTTCGTGCACTCTCGTGCACGTGTGTCCCGGAGGCGGGTGTGTGGCTGTACAATCTGTTGTTGTGTGTGCTTAGCAATGGGACTGTGTGCTGTGCACATGTGGCATGGGACGGATTGGCCATGCCGATGGGTGTGTTGCTGTGCCCCTACTTATTGTGACTCTGGTGTATGCGGGCTCCTGGCCCATCCTGGGTCTGGTTTGTACTTTGCTTTTGGGGTTCAAATGGGACGCTTAGGAATGCATATGGCAACATGGGGGTCATGCCCCAGGAACGCATTTGGGATGGAATATGCTTTTGGGCTACATGCTGTGAGCCATGGGTGCCGAACGTGACATGTGTTGTGGCAGCATGACAGTGCATGGTCTGAGGTGTGTGCATGCCTGACATACCCTGCATATTTGCTGTCTGTTGTGATTACTGGACATGGCATTGGACGCATCGTTATGAGTGTGTGATGGTTGTGTGCCACCCGACGTATTGCAGTTGTCCCATCTCCTTGGTGTGCGTGCTGCCCTGTGCCATGTGCATCACTGCAGTGCTCGGGAGGGGTGTGGCCCATGTTGTGTGTTGTTGCTCACAGTGTGGCGTGCGCTTCATTGACTTCTGGCACATGGTTGGTCATGGGCATGTATCTTAGCGTGACTGCTGTATGTGTGGCAGCTGTTCGGATGACATGCCTTTCATGAGACTGGGGCTGACGGATGGGATGGATGGTATGTTGTATGTGCATGGTGTGTCTGTGTGTTTGATGGGTTCAGTGGTGTTCGTGTGCATTTATGTTGTTCCGCTCTGTTGCGTCTAGTGTTGTTTGTCTTACATAGGCGTAGTTGTGGGGTGTGTAGTTGACAGGCAGTAGGGGCTACATGGACAGGACTTCAATGGTGTTTCGGTTGTGTGTGATGGATTGCACAGTGGCTGCCGTGTGGTACTATATTCAGTGTGGCTTGTGCATGCAGACGTGGCTCCTTGGGTGTTGCTGTGTCTGTGATGGGTCATGTGGGGTGTGAGTCTGTGGTTCATGTCCGTGTGCACATTGTTCACTTGTTCGTGACGGTGGGCGGTGCTGCGTGTTCGTCTGCTACGTGACATGTCCCATGTGTTGGTCGTGTTACGGTCCTCATGCCTCCAGTAATCCAGCCCTGTCCAGTTTCCCACCTGCAGGTTGTTCGTGCATGCACTGTACTGGATGCCACATGGTTCTAAGCGGGGGTGCTCCATGTTGCAGGTCTGTGGGGGTGGGGGCGGTGTTGTGGGTCGTGGTGATGGCTGGACACCCACTGACACCGATTGTTGTGGACCGTGATGTCTACCTTTCGGCTGTCGGTGTGCACTGCGGTGGCTGACACGTGGGTGTGGGGTGTGGGGATGCTCCTCCTTGCTGTGCTGTGGGACTAGGGGCCTGGTGTGTGTTGTACTTGAGCTGTCCACCCTCCCACCCACTGCACTTTGTGTTCCTGCCACTTACCTGTTACTTGTCGGTTAGTGCAGCTATGGCGGACACATGGGTGTGGTGGGTGCTCGTTGTGGCGCTTCTGGCATACTTGGGGACCTGTTGGTGGTTACGTGGCTGGCTGAGTGTACACATGCCCCCACGTATCTTACAGTTGTTAGGTTTGGGCTGTGTGTGGTGGTGTCTGTTGCATGTGTGTGTGATGTGTTGTGTATTGTGTGCTGGACATGGGGGTGTTTGTCCCTGGGAGCTGTGGCATGGTGGTAGTGCATGTGAGTACATAGCGGTGTGCTGGTATACATTAGTTTGTACTTACCAGCCTCCACTCCCCTGCTAATCCGGCGAGGATCTCCGGATGTATAATGACTCGCACCTTCTCCTCCCACGCTTTGAAGGTCTTGAAGAGCGCGGGATTCCCTCCGCCAGTGACGGCAGCCAGCTCTCTGTTCTTGCTCTCCTTCTTCTTGACCAGGCTCTTGACGTCATTCCACCGTTTGTTGATTTCAACTCTGTTCCTGGGCAGGGTCCCGACTGCATTGACCTGGTCTACGATCCGGTTCCACATTCTGTTTCTGGTGGCTAGTGGTGTGTGCTGGACCAGGTTCCCATAGATTTGTGGGTGCACCTTGATGATCTCGTCGACCATGACCGTCAGCTCAATGGGCGTGAACTTGGGCATTCTTTGTGGTGCCATGGTGTTTGTGGTGCTGGTGCGGTGTGTGTTGTGTAATGTGCAGGGGTTTGTGGTGCCGGTGTTTGGTGGTGGTGGTGGTGGTGGTGGTTGTGATGTGTGCGTTTCTGTGGTGTGCTGCTGTCCTTGCTGTGTCACTGTGTCCTCTCCTCTCCTCTCTAGTTTGCAATGTTGCAAGGGGTTGTGGTCTGTGGGAGTGCTGCTTTTGTACTTACCTATGTGGGTGTGTCCTCATGGTCTGTTGTTTTCAGGTGTGTTGTGTCTGGTGTTCTGGCCTTTGTATTTTTTGTTTGTCCAGGGGGGTGTTTTCGGGATGTGTACTGTGCTTGTGTATTTGTGCGTGCCTTGCTGTGTGGACTTGTTGGCCATGTTGTGTGCGATTGTTTTTGTCAGCGGATGGTTTCTGTGCAGGGACGTGGGCGCCATGGCTTCTGCCGTGTCAATTCTCATCGGCGTTGTTTGCGCTGGCGGGCGGTATATTTGTGGTTTACCCGCGCTCATGGCGGTGCGATCGTAATTTCACGTGCGGTGTGTCGGCCGTGAGGGCGGGCGGTTTTGTGTTGTCGTGCGTGTTTCCGTCCGTGGCGGGCGGTTTGACTCCGACTCGGACGAGGGCGGGCGGTATCTTGTGTGGTTTTTCCGCCGATGGCGGTTTTCGGTTTGTGTATTCGTAATGGCGTGGTCGGTGTTCAGACGGTGTGTGCGGGCGGATTTTTGCCGCTTTCATGCCTGGCGGATTTTTTTACGCCGGGTATCGTAATGGGCCTTTAAGTAATTTGTTTTAGTTAATTTTATAATATAATTGTTTTAACATTATTTCTTAAATATATAAAAACAACGATATTTTGGACATCGATATTTTTTACATCTATATATTTTTTTCGATATTTTTGTCATTTACATTTTAAAGATAGGATGTCGATATTTTGACTATCGATATCTTTACATCGATATTTGTGTATGTAGATATTTTTGTCTTCGATATGTCAGTGATTCCATACGTACAATGTTTAAAATGTATATATGTGTTGATCTAATCTTGCTTGGTATAGTATCCATAAAGGGTCCATAATTTTACTTGAGATGAGATGTCAGAAAGTTAGGCATGTAATTATGCGCAAAGCATGAGGAGAAGGTAGCATTGAGGTTGTGGTCTCTGTACTATTAACGTGCCACTAAGAGGCTCCTAGCTCGCTTAATGTCATCATGCATATTTTTCGTACTTGTCACTGTTGGTTGCTTGAGAAAGATTTGTCTATTATTTTGTTCTTAAGTAGAAACCAGGGTGGCCATTTTGCTCAAGCATTTAGTCCTGAAGATAGTCAATCTTATCTATTAGTACCGGACTCACACCTCCACATAAAGGTAGTGAGACAGTTTTTCTATGGGGTGAGATATGTAAGCAATGGTGTTCGGAATATTGTTGATGGTAGTCTCTCATTCAATATTTATAATGCATCACGTCATACAAGAATTTCTCAATGACCAACACAGATGCTGAAGGAACACTCATGGATGAATATGGCTTGGACTACACATCCCTAGCTTGTTCTCTCCCTCTCTTTCCAGACCTCCTTCCATAGTTCACTTATTTTCTGTAACCTTGTACCAATTAGGTGATGTAGTCAAACGGGAGAGGACTTAGTGAATCTGAATCCAATCCACACAAGCCTTTTGCCATACTGAAACATTCCTAAAATAGATGAAGACATGCAGCCAGTGAAGAAGATCCGGGACAAGACTACAAGGAGTTTTCGCTTTCCCAAAGCGTGGCTCTGCTGATGTAAAGGCCTTGTGCATTACATACAAATCACTTCAGGGATCAAGTCCAGCCTACCTGAGGGAAAAACTCAGAAGGTATGACCCAGAAAGGACTCTTCGCTCAAGTTCAGCCAGTAATCTGGTAGTTCCCCCAATAAACTTTCATCTTGGGGAGGTAGGAGTTTTGTGGTTTCTACTGCCAGAATTGGAATCTGGTCCCTCTTAAAATAAAAAAGCTCCATCTCTTATTACATTTCGAAAGTCTCTAAAACATGGCTTTTTCTGCAATAGAGTTGATGACCGCACTTCCCGCATAGTTACTTAGCGCCACGATGCCTCTGGGTTTTTGACTACGCTTTACAAAAACTCAAATCAATCAAATCAATCAATCCATCAATCAATCGATCATTACATGTAAATTACAATTCTATCAATATGAAATTTCCTGCACACATTTTTGAATGCAAAGATTCTTGATGATGAAGACTTAGAAATAAGTGGCCCACTGGTCATTTTTGAGATGGCATGCTAGTGTGAAAACATGCCAAATTGAAAAAAGAAGTTGGCCTTTTAGTAGACATGAAGACAGTGAAGTTGGCAGAATCCTCCAGCAACTACTGATGAGAAATGGGCTTCTTCACAGTGGAACAGAAAAGAAGGCACCATAAATACTCTGAGCCCCATATTTGAATAGTTGCTTGGTAACCAGAAATGGATGTGGCTTAACAATCCAATTACTTCACCCTACTCTTTTTTAATCTTATGAGATTGGTCCAATGAAATATTCTTTATCATCAAGGATCAGGGCAAAACCCTGTACAAACAGAGGATAGTTTCTGATTAGATTAGTAAGAGTGTTTGAGAGTCATGTGTGGACACAGAGGAAATAAAGAAAGAAAAAGGATGCTGTTTGTGACTGTGCGTCTGGCTCCATTCTTCACTCTGCGGCGGTCTGAGCAGGGTCACCAAGGTAATCCCGCGTTGCTGGAATCTTTGACGAATGCTTGACTACAAGACGGCACCTCCCTCCTGAACCGCATGCCCCTTGAAGAATATTACAAGTGGAAAATCTACTGAAGACAGAACCAAGACAGGTGAGCGCATTAGGCCTCACGTTTGTGCATGGTGTGCGTGCACAATAAAGAAGCAGGGACAAAACAATAAAATATAGCCCTAATGAAGGCCCCAGACCCACGTTGGCTCCTAGGGAGGGCTGAAACATGTTGGCACAGTAACAGGGGTATAACTGAACGAATGAATTCAGGAAATCCCAAAAATTCACATTATCTTCATACCCCAGGTACCCTCCAAATAAAGCATAGCATTTGGGTATACCTTGAGGTATTTTTAACATATCACTCATCTGGATGCCTGCTTATCCAGTACTGCTTTATCTAAGAACTCCCATTCCATCTATGGTTGAGTCTGCCTGTGTAGTATCATCTTACCCGGGTGTGGATAGGCGCCAATGATGAAGCATGTCACGATAAGTGAGTGAGGCCTCTACTCCAATATCTTTGGATACCCCATCCTCCAGGATAGGATTGAGGGAGAACCCAACATCCTGACCTAGTAAGAAGCCCAGAGTTCCTCAGGAGAACTTTTAAGGCAGCAGTTGCTTGTATGTGATAGCATTCTTCAATTGGCTGTCACTTATCCCTGTTCTGGCTTCCAGTAATGAGAGGGGTATGGCCTCCGGAAATGAGAGGGATATGGTTATAACAGCAGCAAGGGGAGGGGAATAGCTAATAGAGGAATCACACAGTGCATCTTTCTTGACTTACAGAGAGACAGAGGCAAGGCACCGTCAACTCTAGCACCCCAGAAAAGTGTCTGTGAGCTTGGGTCTAGAGAGGGCAGTTCACTGCTTCAAACAAGTCGCAGCATCTTACACATTCTTGGCAGATTATAAAAAGGACAAGGTTTCAATGGCTGCCTTTGGGCCTTCTCCTTAGTTTGCTTAAAGGCAGTGTCTTAGCCTGTAGGTTTGTTCTGGATGACTTACCAGATGGTGAGTAGGACAGTTTTGTTAGTTTTTAGCATCATATAGCTGGAAAGGCACTGTTGGATTTTATTGGATTTCCTCCTTCAAAGTTCCCTTCCTCAACTTTGGACATTCAGCCGGGTCATTTGGGAGGTGTTTTCAGGTTTTAGTGCAGGTGTTGGGATATTATTCAATCTGACATTACTGTTAGAGTACCTGGTGGGTTTTTATTAATTGATGTTGGTGTTTTTCAGTTTTAAAATGTTCTGTAACTGTGAACTTATTTTTGCTTTTGATAAAATGTTTCTGGGAAAGGAAGAAGAGGAAGTCTGCTAGATAACTGGTTTAAGAGGACTCATGGCTTTTATAGTCTTCTCCGTTGCATCCAGTCTCTTTAGAGGTCTATCCAGTGTGTCATGGAAGCTTGCATCTTGCTGTACACATGGAAATTCTTGAAAAGAATGAACCTAGTAAGAAGTAATCAGCAAGTAATCAGCAAGCCCAGTATCATTGGACTTTTGGCTGATGCCCTAGATATTTGGGGGTTAGGTAGGTGGTCTCCCTCTTGGAACAATACCTTAGATTCGCCAAGAGTAGTCTGAAAAATGTGAGTCATTAGGAGCATTCCGGAAGAATTGCTTCAATTTCTGACTTAAACATTTTTCCAATTCCAGATAATTGAGACAATGGGCCTGATTCACAGAACTAACTTACGTCAAAAACGTAAAGTTAGTACTTTTGGTCTTCATAGAATACACTTACTCATTTCGGTATTCACAGAAGTTAGTAGTCCTAACTTTAGGACTCCTAAATGCCTTCTGTGAATACTGAAAGTCTTAAAGTTAGGATTTTTCTCAGTTTAGGAGTAGTAAAGTTAGGACTCTAACTTTAGGACTCCTAAATGCCTTCTGTGAATACCGAAAGTCTTAAAGTTAGGATTTTCTCAGTTTAGGAGTAGTAAAGAGAGTCCTAACTTTACTACTCCTAAACTGAGAAAAATCCTAACTTTAAGACTTTCGGTATTCACAGAAGGCATTTAGGAGTCCTAAAGTTAGGAGTCCTAACTTTACTACTCCTAAACTGAGAAAAATCCTAACTTTAAGACTTTTCGGTATTCACAGAAGGCATTTAGGAGTCCTAAAGTTAGGACTACTAACTTCTGTGAATACCGAAATGAGTAAGTGTATTCTGTGAATACCAAAAGTACTAACTTTACGTTTTGACGTAAGTTAGTTCTGTGAATCAGGCCCAATGTGTCGAGAATACTCTTGAAAGGTATGAGTTAGCTAACTTCAGCTTCAGTTTCAGGTTCAGTGGGACCTTCTACACCTTTTGAGCCCTGTTTGACAGTGGCCCTCAGCCTTGCCACACTGGACCTCTATAGTTGACTAGGTCCAATTGTATAACTTAAGAACAGGAGTAGGTGGTAAGATTGCCCTCTGAAAAGTAGCATTTTCTGAATAGTGACTTAAATTCAGACTTCACCATTAAAAACGGCTTCAAATCACAATTCTTTATACACCCAAACTATCTTATGGGAGAGGCAGGCTTTGCAGTAGTGAAAAACTTATTGAGGAGCTTTTCATTACAAGGACATGTAAAACTTGAAAGTACATGTCCAACTGCTCCCTGCCTTATGGTCTGCTTAGGCCTTATCCTAGGGGTGACTTATATGTATTAAAAAAGGAAGGTTTAGGCCTGGCAAAAGCTTTATTTTGGCAAGTAGAAACAGCAGTTTAAGCTGCACACACAGGCTGCAAAGGCAGTCCCGAGACATGTTTATGTGGGTGCCACAATAACTGCTGCAGGCTAGTAGCATTTAATTTACAGGCCCTGATGACTTATAAGTAAATTAAATATGCCAATTTGTTGTAGGTCAATTTCACCATGTTTAGTGGAGAAAGCACTTTAGCACTGGCTAGCAGTGGTAAAGAGCACAGTGTCCTAAAAGATAACAAAAATGAGTTCATAAAACAGGAGAGTTACAGCTAAATGTTTGGGGATGACCCTGCAGAAAGAGCCAAATCTAACAAATCCCTTTTCAGTATCAAAGCAAGTTTTATTTATACAATTGCCCATAAAACATTTTAAAACACAAATGACAATTAAAATCATTAAAAACGCCCCATCCCAACACCCCCAACCCACTACAGTTCATCATCAAAACTCTGTTTAACAGACCGTAAAAACCGAGCAATTCCAACAGCCACATCTAAGTAACGCATTTCTGTCAACAGCTCCACAGCTTTCCTCCTATGGACAACATCATATTTAAAAAAACAGAGGTTCTAAAAACATAATTCGATTTACAAGATAAAAGACACAGTCCATTAATATATGCAGTAGGGAAGGGGAAGAGACCACTATTATCCTGGACTCTGGTCCAGTATAGTCAGGATGAATAAATTGGATTGCAACCCACCCTGACCCTTAGGGGCCAATTCCGATTCGGGCCGGAAGCGCACCCAACAGTATTCGTCCGGAAAAACTACCAGCCGAACGCGTGTTTCCCGACCGACCCGAACACTCTACCGAACGAACAAGTACGATGCGCATAACAGCCCAGATTACAAGCGAGCCGAACTCACCCAATCCAGCTCCTTTTCTCCGCCCGAGCCGGATCCGTAAACGCCGAATCGAGTCGCACGGAACCAAATACACAGCACCTTCCGGCCGGACTAGTACGATGCGTCTTCCGTACGCGCCGAACCCGTCGCTACGTCCGGCACGTTTCAGCATCCGGGAGAGCCGCACATAAGCTCCGTTTCGCGTCACTAAACGATCCACGGCTACGAGACGAACAAGCCAGCGACGAGTACGAGTCGAAGACACGCGAAACCCGAACGAGACGAACCAACCATGAATCCCATCGCGCAGGTCCTACCAATACTCTACATCTATTACCGGGACCGATTCGGACGCGTACGGCGCAGACGGTAAGTCTAACACCAACAATACAAACTAACTACACGTACCTAAAATATGTCACACACACATAGGGATGCACAAATGACGTACACTAGCAACTGCACAATCATAGGGGTGGGATGGGCATCACCAATGCCATACACACCCATAGGGGCCTGGATTCCTGCCACCACCCCTACTCAGGGGTGCTGGATGCCCATCACTACTACCACCCCTACTCAGGGGGGGCTGGATGCCTATCACTAACACCCCCCTACTCATGGGGGGCTGGATGGCTGCCACTACTACCATCACCACCCATAGGGGGCTGGATGGCTGCCACTACTACCATCCCCACCCATGGGGGGCTGGATGCCTATCACTACCACCACCCCTACTCAGGGGCGCTGGATGGCCATCACTACTACCACCCCTACTCAGGGGGGGCTGTATGCCTATCACTACCACCCCCCCTACTCATGGGGGGCTGGATGCCTATCACTACCACCCCCCCTACTCATAGGGGGCTGGATGCCTATCACTACCACCCCCCCTACTCATGGGGGGCTGGATGGCTGCCACTACTACCATCCCCACCCATAGGGGGCTGGATGGCTGCCACTACTACCATCCCCACCCATGGGGGGCTGGATGCCTATCACTACCACCACCCCTACTCAGGGGTGCTGGATGCCCATCACTACTACCACCCCTACTCAGGGGGGGGCTGTATGCCTATCACTACCACCCCCCCTACTCATGGGGGGCTGGATGCCTATCACTACCACCCCCCCTACTCATGGGGGGCTGGATGCCTATCACTACCACCCCCCCTACTCATGGGGAGGCTGGATGCCTATCACTACCACCCCCCCCTACTCATGGGGGGCTGGATGCCTATCACTACCACCAACCCTACTCATAGGACGGGTAATGCATGACACAACCAGCATACTCCCACATAAGGAAGAACAGAAAATTACATCCACCCAAACAACATGACAAGCGTGTGTAGTCCATGTCAAATGCCTACAACACTAAACATGACAATGAACATACAATGTGACCCACTAACACATGTGTCACACATAAAAGTGTGTGGCCTCCACAATACAAGCCGACCATGGCCACTGTGGCAATGGGGCCTAAAGCCCCATCACCACAGTCACCAAAAGGTAAGTGTGGGGTCCAAGGCTGATGGACCTTTTGATCAGTGTGGCAATGGTGCCTAAAGGCCCATCACCACAGTCACCAAAAGGTAAGTGTGGGGTCCAAGGCTGATGGACCTTTTGATCAGTGTGGCAATGGTGCCTAAAGGCCCATCACCACAGTCACCAAAAGGTAAGTGGGGGGTCCAAGGTTGATGGACCTTTTGATCAGTGTGGCAATGGTGCCTAAAGTCCCATCACCACAGCCACCAAAAGGTAAGTGTGGGGTCCAAGGCTGATGGACCTTTTGATCAGTGTGGCAATGGTGCCTAAAGGCCCATCACCACAGTCACCAAAAGGTAAGTGTGGGGTCCAAGGCTGATGGACCTTTTGATCAGTGTGGCAATGGTGCCTAAAGCCCCATCACCACAGTCACCAAAAGGTAAGTGTGGGGTCCAAGGCTGATGGACCTTTTGATCAGTGTGGCAATGGTGCCTAAAGGCCCATCACCACAGTCACCAAAAGGTAAGTGGGGGGTCCAAGGCTGATGGACCTTTTGATCAGTGTGGCAATGGTGCCTAAAGGCCCATCACCACAGTCACCAAAAGGTAAGTGTGGGGTCCAAGGCTGATGGACCTTTTGATCAGTGTGGCAATGGTGCCTAAAGCCCCATCACCACGGTGATCATAAGGTAAGTGTAGGCATGGTAAAAGCTGCCAAAGACAAACTGAATGGATGAATCCTGGTCACACAACAACCAAAACATCTGTGGCATAGTACTGCTTGTGTCCCATTGCAACATATATTGGGGGAGGCTAACAGTGCAGTGTCACAGAAACATCGCTTTATGTCCATGTGCATACAAACATCACACATGGGGGACCACATTGCCAACAATCAGCCGATTCCACAATGACAGAAGTGACCATCATGATGCTGACCCACATATCTGCACCTATGGACACACAAATGTATATAATCTGTGGAGACTGTGGATGTCAGGTGAGCAAATACCATACCATGGCAGCAATGGGACATACAAACCATGATCATTGTGCTGACTGATGACCCAGGAGTACCAGGGAGAGCAGGGGAAAATCACCAAACCACATACAGCCAATGGCACATTACAGAAATGCCAATGCAGTGATGCAAATGCACTGACACAAACAGGCAGACTCACACATCCTATCATAGACAACAGGTGATGGGGGTGTGTGCCAGTGTCCCCAGGCAACCACACAACACATGAGGAGGCCTGAATCCCAATTACACAGATGTGTATACAGTGCCACACACAAAGAACTCATGGATTGGATTCCCCTATGTGGAAAATCTGGCATTGTCAGATGAGAGGGAGCCCAAATTACACATGTCACACAAGCTTGTAGGAACAGCAACTAACACAGCAAGAGACACACCCACCACAGCACTACCCCCAGGGACCCCACATTGTGCAGACACTAGCCTGCATGACAATTCCACTGTGATGACAAAGGTAGATGTTGATCACACTGTGAACCACAGCCATGTGTCCTCAGCTACAAACTACCATCACACCTACACAAGCTCCAATCAATCAGCAGGGCCTGCCAGCCAAGGCCAATATGGAGGTAGTGGTCTAGCCGTGCAACAACTCACATTTGCACACTCAACACCACACACCCTCATCTGCAACAATGTGCAGCAGTGAAGCTCACATGGACTGGTGACATTGCACATGCACCCATGACAATCCCAGGGGTGGTGGGGGAACTAAGGTGCAGAAATCCATCACACATGCCCACTCAACATGACTCGTCTATGCATGACACACTGCACAGTACGCCGTACATGCGCATGATGTGAAATCCACCACAAACAATGGGATCCTGGCCATAGTCACACACCAACGAAGAAGCCAAGGTGAGACACAAAGAACACACGTACACAACTTCCGACATTGCAGCTCTGACCCTGAGGAGTGGCAGCAGTCACACACACAACGCGTCACAATCACTGAAAGCTAACACAAACTCAAAATCACATTACTTGTGTAAACAACAAGTGCCAAGGGGAATCCTGAATGTGTCCCATCTGCGTTTGCCCACATCCCCAGCCCTGACAAGAAAGACAACCTGGGATGACAACCTCATGAACATCAGTTTGCCATGCAACCACATCACGGAGAAACCAGGTCCAAGATGCTGGATGAACACATACCAACTCTGCAACCATCAGAAACAGGAACATCCCTAGGGACACAGCCTGTGTAGGAAAAGGGAAGGGAACATGCACAGACATGCTCACACAACACACAACACGGGCACACGCAATGTCACCAGATTACACACAGCCATGAGGGCACTCCACTCCTGTGGAAGCTCTGCTGTGCCAAACCTTGTCTGTGCACGACTCAAACATATCAGCAGGACCCTCCGTCAGTGAGTCAACAACTACAACACACAGAAGCCTCTGCTCACATCAGCCTGGGTACGGGAGTGTCACGTCAGTCATATGCATACACCCAAAACACGTGGCAATCCAGTTGTACTGTATACACAGATGAGTCCTCCAAAATTGATGTGCAAAACTGCATGTCCAGTGGAGACGGGCACACAGTCAAGGTACTAGGAACATTGGACAGTGGTAAGCCCAACAGATGTGCAACAGTGTAGGACAAAGATGGTAATATACAAATGCTAAACGTACATCCCTGTGTCAAATGCTGAACATTACACCCTCAGACTGCAGCAAGGGATGCTATAGATCCAGACTAGATTAGGACACATATCCCATGGGCCACATGGAGCCCATCACAGCAAAACTTCATTTACCTGATCTGAACACAATTACAACAGCAAATGCATGATACTACACATCTACATCATGTACCACCAAAGATTAACCACAAGTCAACAAAAATAGGCTTTATTCAGCAAGTGTGCAACTCAAATCAAAAGTCCAAAATTAACAACGGCAAATGTCCAGTCCAAATATACAGACCCAACAGGGTGATGTGTGACTACTCGTCACAACTTGCTTGCCTACACAAGTACCAACAGGGGACATCCCCCTTGGAGGGGCATACGAGGGGCAGGCCAGGCACCGCAGGGACAGGATCAGGGGATGCCAGAAGGAGGCAGGGAAGGTGAGGTGGGTGCAGGAGTGTCACCGGCAACTGCAGTGGAGGTGTCTGACTCAGGGGGGGCTGACACCACCGCAGGGCTCAAGTCCGATGGTGTTGGTGCTGCAACCACTGCAGTGGGCTGGGCAGATGGAGTGGGCTGGGTCCCCAATGCAGTGCCCGAGTCATATGGGGTTGTTGTGGACTCCACCGCAGTGCATGACTCCAAGGGAGTGGAAGGGGGGCAGAAGAGCTGGGCAGGACAGAGGGGGGACACGGTCTCCACACCAGTGGCACATACAGGCAGAGCGTCTGGTTTGGGGGTGGAAGAGAAAGTGGCAGGGGGAGGGCCTGAGCACTTTGGGGATGCGGTATCGGTGTGTGGGGGAACCTGGGGCAGGGTGTGGTGGTGGAACCTGTGGAGTGGTGGCCTGGGGGATGGAGGTGAGAGACTGGATGGGTGACTTGCAGGGCGGTGGCGGGGTCTTGCTCTTCCGGGTCCGGGGGACTTGCGGGTGGGGGCTCACTCTGCCTGCGCCTGGGGGAGGGTGTCCGGGGGCGAGGGGCACTCTCCTCTCTGTGTGTGGACTTCCTCTTCCCCGGTATGCTGGATCAGCGGTATTGGAGGGGAAGAGGCCAAGGTCAGAGAGGAAGAGCTGCTGTGTATGTGGGGTTGCAGGTGAGGCAAGGGAAGGGGTCTTGGAGGGAGAGGATCTTGAGGATTGCGGAGTGACTGTGGTTGCCTGTGTGTGTGTCAGTTCCCCATCCCCTGTGTGTGTGGAATCAGTCCCCTGAGGATGCTTGTGTGCACGTTTTGCCTTGGTTTTGGGTGGGTGGGTGCTGCTCGTGTCTGTGTGTTGGTGTGATTGTGCAGGTGTGCATGTGCTTTGGACAGGTAGGGTGGTAGGAAGTGTGGATGGGGCAGAGGTGGGAGGGGTGAGGGACTGTTGGAGGAGGGACACTGCTGCCGTCAGGGAGGAGTCCATGGACCTATTGCTCCTCTGTAGGGCAGACATACCCGTTGAGATGCCCTCCATGAACGACACCAGCTGTGTCAACAGTGTGGTGTGTGCATGGAGGACAGTCAGCATTGCTGTCTGCCCTACATGGAGCTGCCGAAGGAGGTACCCAGACTCCTCACTCAGGGCAGCAGGGGACACAGGGGCAGGGGGTGCGGTGCCTGGCTTGAAGGAGACACGCTCCCGAGCACGGGAGCCTCCACGGACCTCAGGAATGGGAGCCAATGGGAGGGCGGTGGTGGTGGTGGTGGCGGGATCAGACGGAGTAGCTGGGGTGTGGTGGCTGCTGACACCCGCCTCCACAAGGGAGTCATCCTCCGAGCTGCTGTGGTCCTCAGCTGAGGTGGATGGTGCTGAGGACTCCTCGGTGTGGCTCCCCTCGCCCTCCGTGCCACTGGGTCCCTCTGACCACTCGTCGGACGCTGACCCAGTCTGGCTCCGCTGCTCCTCCTGGTCCGTGGAGCTGTCCCCTCCTGTGGCCGTGGATGTATCTGCAAACAATTAGGGAAACAGACAAACATCAGTCACCTGCACTGACCGCACACACCACAGTAAGTACAGCACATCACAGAGCAAGCCCTGGCATCACTAGTAGAACATTGCCAAAAGTCATCACACAGATTAGGAGAAGCCAATTGTCAGTCTGATGGTCAGCCATGGAACAGACACCCCTCCTGCCCTTGCACCCATCTGTCTGGTGCCCGTCTGATGGTAAGACCCCAGTGTGGACACATGCACCACCTACACAGTAGTTGGACATTGCTGAGAACACGGTGAAGTATGTGAACATGCCCACCTCACATCACTTGCCACTGAGTCAGTGCAGGTGTCTGGATAAATGGACGGCCTGAGCCTAAACAGAAATGCATGTGATGCATACCAGCACCAGACCCCATGAAGCACCCATGTCCGGATAGTCAATGCCACAATGGGGTGCCTGTTGCACATGTCACCACCCTGCAGGATCACCCTTAGGAAGTTTAATGCCATGACACAGGCATGCCTGCAAAGTCATACATCACTGTCTCATGTCACATGGCCATGTTAGCCAGCAAACAAAAGTCTGCACTGTGTCACTATCCTAGGACATGGGGAAGGCAAGTAATGTAACTGACAAGTGCACATGTTCATCCCCCACTAACCACATCCTCTGAACCAGTATTTGTACACTGCACACCATTTGGACAAATGGGAGACATGAAACACTACTCCCTGAACCAGAGCACCTCACAGTGTGCTGTGAATGATGAACAGCTGCCTGAAAGTCACAGTCTCATACACCTGTCTGCACAGTCAAGTGATCAAACACCTATGAGTCACAGAAGTCTTGTCTCACGTGGTCCAATAGCAGATGGCATGCTGACCCCTAACCGAAGGACATCACAGGAGTCACGACAACGTAGTAACAGCACAACAACACAGAGGCAGACACCTGAGGCAACATTTCACTGAGCACAGCATGTCAGATGATACACGGGAGTGGGAGTACAGAGTGTATTGTATGCCCTGTAGTAGGCATGACTGTCCGGCTCCACCTGCAAGAGGGATGAGCCCTGGTCAGTGGGCAGGTGGCTAAGCATGTGTGACACACTTGACATACATACTCCTGAGGCCCAGACAATTTACCCACCCGCAGAATGGGGGTGTGGCAAATACCCCAGGGACATGTGGTGAATCAGATGTGCAAGTGGATCACATATCTAAGTAACACCCAGACTACATAGCACGACTCAGGCATTGTGTGAGCAACTGACCCACCCATGAAGGCAAACACAATGTCACAGGAACAAAATCTGTCACCACCTTGAGCAAAGCAAAATGCTAGGACCCTGTACCCAAGTGACACAATTATCCTGAGCGTAAGGAGCACACTGGCGCATCAGATGGGTAGTGGCCAGGTTACAATAGAGGGACATGGGTACTGGACAACAAGGCTGATGTACTGGGGAAGTTTAACCAGGCCAGAGGAGGGCACATAGCATGTTAGACAGAGTTCACAGTGCAGTCTTAGACTCACCCCTCCTTGCTGCTGTCTGCCCTTCAGCTGCCCATCCAGCTCCGGGAACACCACCGGCAGGATCTGGAGCATGTGGGGGGTCAGGGTCCGGTGTCCGCCCCTCCTGCGAGGAGGCGACAGCTTCAGCTGGACCCTTGCGATCCTCCGGGTCCAGCCACGAAGGTCCTGCCACCTCTTCTGGCAGTTGCGGATCCAGCGCTTGTAGACCCCCACGGATCGGACTGCCCGGACGATGTCCAGCCAGATGTTCTGCTTCCGATGGGCATCAACCTGTGAGGATGAGAAAGTGAAAAGGCCATTACTACACATGCAACATATCCGTGCATCACACAGTTGGAAATACATGTCTCAATCACAGGGGCATATGATGTACACAGGCAGTGCAACGAGGGCTAGGGACAGTTTGCCAGCAGTTACTACATGGTATCATTGCATGGGTAGTGAACCTTGTTTGAATGCACTGTCACTCCACTGTACCTGTTCAGTGCAAGTGACTACACACTTTGGGGGTGCAAACTACTCAGTGGGCATGCTAGCCAGTGGTGTGCACACTGTAAATCCTGCTAGTCAGGCAACATGCACAATTAGTGAGGCAGTGGACAGCACACTCACCTGCTCCCCTGGTGTCCCATACAGCTTGCTGTACTGTGGAAGGAGGCTGTCCAGCAGGGCCTGGTTCTCCTCATGGGTGAAGGCTGGGGCTCTCTCCACAGTACGTGCCATTGCAGCAGCCAGAGGATGCAGAGACAGCAGCAGTGTAGTGGCAGATGTCATCCAGGAGCATGTAGTGCAGGCAAGTGAGCTCTCAGGGGAACAGCCAGCATTATATGTGTGCTGCAGAGGCAGATACTGTCCCATGTGTCCAAAGTGATAGGTCCAAGTCGGTAGCATCTTCTGAATCTGGCCAATCCATGGAATAGAAGCTCCAATACACGCCCACGGCATCCTTCAAATATTCAACTTCATGACACCCATGAATTTGCAACATTGTTGTGGCTGGCCAACTGAAATTCACTGCATCAGACTCGTTGTAAATTCAAAAACCGCATCCGTTGCCATGCCAGGCCCCAGCCAATGCGTGCACACCGATCGGACCATTGCTGTACAACGCGTACCCGCTCACATGCAATGCAATGGTCCGAGCGGGCACACCGATCGGACCATTGCTGTACAACGCGTACCCGCTCACATGCAATGCAATGGTCCGAGCGGGCACACCGATCGGACCATTGCTGTACAACGCGTACCCGCAATACAACGCGTACCCGCTCACATGCAATGCAATGGTCCGAGCGGGCACACCGATCGGACCATTGCTGTACAACGCGTCCCTGTACAGGTCACACGCATGTGTCACCATGGACTCTGGGGCACACCTACTACACCACACCCAGTCCACACTGTATCTAAGGCATGTGTGGCAGCATGACCTTATCTGTGTATGGGTGTGTACATGTTGTTATTGGGCTGGCACTTGGGGACAAACACACCCAGGCTGTGCACATGTTAATGGGGACAGGGTCCTTTGTGTGTCGTGCACATGACCACTGGGATGTGCAACTGTTCATTTTTGGAGCATGTTGCATGGTCACATTTCCAGGTTGTGTATATGTATGACATGTCACATACCCCAAGGCTCATGTGGGAAAGCATGTACATCACAGGGTGGCCCATTGCCACAATAGTCATGTCCCTCCGCAGTCTGTGTGCATGTTGTGTTTCACATGTCTGACTCCATGTGCACAATGGGAGACAGTCTCCACATCCACGTTGTTTGTGCATGGACTTAGATGTTGTGTGTGTGTGTCACTGACGTCCATGTCTGTCCTGCAGAGGCTACAGGGGGCACTACCTGTGGGAGTCATGTTTGATTTTTCTGACGTGTACATGATACGCCATGTCATGCCAGTGTCCATGTGGCAAGACAGGCTCCCTGGGAATCTACCTGTCAATGAGTTGAGATGCCTGTGGCGCATCTGTCCAGACGTCACTGTGGTATGTGTGTGGAATGTGAGTGCAGTAAATGGGTACTGTGACACAGCCAAATGGTTTCACATAGCACACCCTGGGACCTGTTGTCCACACATGTTGAACAGAGATGTTACATGATGTCCATGTGGGTGCCATATGTGTCCAAACAGAACGAGACACACATCAAGTACTAGTGTTTGCTGATGATGTAGCATGTGAACTACAGTATGGTGAATGGCACATATGTGGGGTGACTGACAATCTTGACTTCTTCACCTCTGCACTGCAGGGCTCCTGCTGTCCATCGACCATTCCCAGACCTGGCAACGATGGTGGAACGTGACAGCATCCGACGGTACCGCTTCACCAGGCAGCTGATTGAGGATTTGGCAGTGCGGTTGGACCCACATTTGCAGCCTGGCCGGCCGTATCCGACAGCGCTGACCCCCAAGGTGAAGGTGATGGCAGCCCTACACTTCTTTGCCACCGGTACCTTTCAACACACTGTGGCATCTACTGGTGGTATGTCACAGACTATGTTCAGCCGTGTGCTACGCGATGTTTTGGTGGCGATGTTGAGATGCCTTAACCAGTTCATCTATTTCCCACAACGTCACCGACTCACAGACGTCAAGAGTGACTTCTATGCCCTGGGGAGGATGCCACATGTCATTGGCTCCATTGATGGGACACATGTGGCTTTGGTACCACCACAGGCACATGAGCAGGCATACAGGAACAGGAAACATTACCATTCTGTCAATGCTCTGGTGGTATGTCTTGCAAACATGACCATCACACATGTTTGTGCCCGTTTCCCCGGTTCTGCACACGATGCCTACGTGATGAGGAGTAGTCGCATCCCGAGGATGATGTCACAGATGCCGAACCAGCGTGCTTGGCTTGTCGGTGTGTACTGACTTTGTACCATTGTGTGTGTTGTGCTATGTTGCTTTCCGCACACTTTTCAATGTTGGCTAATGTGCAATTGTCTGTCTGTAGGTGACTCGGGATACCCCAACATGCCGTGGTTGCTGACACACCTCAGGAACCCTGTGACACCAGCCCAGATGCGCTACAATGAGGCACATGGTCGGACCAGGAGGGTGATTGAGCGGACCTTTGGTCTCCTGAAGAGCCGCTTCCGCTGCCTGGACAAGACAGGAGCGCCCTCCCATATGCCCCAGCAAAGGTGTGCAAGATTATCATCGTCTGCTGCATGCTCCACAACCTGGCAGTGCGGAAGGAGTTGCCTCTCATCCTGGATGACGATGACCAACATCCGCCACCTGTGGAGGATCCAGGCCTGGGCCACGATGCCAGTGATGATGATGATGATGATGGTGATGGTGATATCCGCACACAGCTCATCACCAACTTCTTCAGCTGAATGTGAGTATCCAGAGTGTTGTACTATCAATGAATTTGATTTGCATGATATGTGTGTGTGGTGCTCTGGTGCTGTTTGAGTGTGGCCATGTGCAACTTGACTGGATGCATGCGGAGATGTGTCCTTGCAGGTGGTCTGTACTTGCCAACAGTGTAGACATGCTAACTTGCTTTTGTGTATTTAACTTGTGACAGGTATTAGACATGAGTATTGCCATTCTGTGCTGTTCTTCTGTGCTTTTGAGTGTGTGTCATGTCTGTCCTTCACAGGGTGCTGCTGGAGTTGTTAGAACAACTTGGATCCCCCGAATCAATGATTCAACTTCCAAGGTGGCAGCAGTTGTTCCCCTACAGGTGATGTGCCACACACCCCTGGACTTTCTATCTTCTGCATTGTTTGACTTTGTGGCCACAGCCAGGTGGGATTAGCTTGCATTTGTAGTGGAAACAACATGTAGCAAATGTGTAATAAACCTGTTCTACATTTTGGGGTGTGCGTTGTCCGTAGTCACACATCTGTGTGACATTTGCTTACTGCACCTGTGTTGTAGTTGACGCAGACTGTGAATATATGTGGTGTCTGTGCATTGCACTGTATTTCCAGGCAACATCAGGGCAACATCAGGGGATGAGTCATATGGCCCTGGTGTGTATGTGTTGTGTGGCCCTAGTGGTGTGTCTCCCTCATATGTGTCACGCCGCCATGACTGCCATGACGGTGTTGGACTTGCTGTAGCAGTCAGCATGCACAGTTTCATATTTCTGATCACCATCTCCATGACAGAGACCACGTTGGAATCACAACAGAGGCAGATATGGTTTTTTGGTGAGTTTATTTACAAAAGGTGTGGGGATGGTGCACACGATGGTGGGGGCTGTACATAGCAATTGGAATCCAAAGTTCCCATGTGAATTGGATGTCCTGGTAGATGGAATGTCCAGGGTATTGTCCACAGTCATCTGATGAATTTGTACAACTAGAGCTCCCCATGTCATGTGGGCGAGTTGGGTTGCCATCGACAGGGCGTGCAGTTTGTACACAGAGGAAAAGTTCCAGAACAGGTGTTGGCTTCCTGGGGGATGTAGCTGGCCATCGGCCTCTCAGTTTGGCCTCCTCGGACGGCCCCTCTTCTTGGGGGGGGATCCTCAGGTACAGGCTGCCGCGGTGCAGGGTACTCTCCGCCAGAGTCCTCCTCCCTCCCTGTGGCTGTTGCGGATGTAGTGGCAACAGATGTTGTGGGCGCACAGGGAGGTGAGGCCATGTTGGTGCTGATCTGGCGGAGGCATGTCAGTATGTCCCTATGCACCGCTGTGAGTTCTTGCAATGTGTCCCACTTGGACTCCATGCGAGACATGTGTGTCTCGACACGGGACATGTGGGAGTCCAAGCGGGCATGATGGGCAGCCTGCTGCTGTTGTATGTCCTTGAGGATCCCCACTACCTGGGTGACCTCTCTGGTGCTGGTCTGGTACGCATCTGCAATGCGTGCCAGTTGTGGGTCATCACGCAGTCCTGACCCCTCTGCAAATAGCGACCTGTGTCTACCACCCCTCCCACCACCCCTGGCAACATGTGCAGGGCCTGCGGTGCCACGCACAGGTGACCGTGTGCGCACTTGGGTGTTGTTAGTGGGCTCGATGGCAGCGGCTCCAGTTTGGTCCTGGGTCCCTGCGCTGTTGTCACCTGTGGTCCTTGGTGTGTCCGTGTTGGCAGGGGTGGCCTGTGTGTTGGCAGTTGTTGGAGGGGTGGGTGCAGGGGGTGCAGATGTTGGTCCTGCTGGTGCTGCATGATGACTGGCACCGGAGGGTCCAGCTTGTTGTTCGCCATCCGAGGAGTGCAGAGGCTGATCCACACCAGTGAGCTCTGTGTCCCCCGGAGCCTGGGACAGGGACTCCTCCTCATCTGCTGCTGAATCCCCTTCTTCACCTGTTTTGGGGAGAGACACAGATTGTATGGTATGTTTCTACAGGCATCAATTGTTAAAACACCGGACAGTTGTGACTGTACCTCTGGATGCGGCCCTGGACATTGCATTCTACTCAGTTATGACAGTCAGTGAGTGATATTGGTGTAGCACATTGTCCTGCCAACCTGTGGCATGTCAATGTGAATGTTGAGGTGTGTGCCTGACCAGCATTGGTGGTATTTGGTTGCCAACCGGGCCGACTTCTCCCCCCAGCCCAAATATCCCACCATGGAACATGCTTCCATTGCAGGGAGTGCAAGTTGTCTTTCAGGATGTCAGTCAGTGGTGTCCTGCTGTTGGTTGTTGCACAGTTGCCTGCAGGGCCTTGTGCTCCCCCAGCAGTACCCAGTGTCAGCCATCTTGTGAGTCCTTTTCCACTCCCTGTGATGTGGGCATGGTTCAGGGTGGTGTTGATGGGCCAATTGTGAGGCTGAGCAACATCTGTGACTGTCACTCCCATCATGCTATTGCCTCCACCCCCTTCCCAGCATGCCCATCCTTCCTTCCTTTTGAGTGGACTTCAGTGTGTGTGAGTGTGAGAGCAATGGCAAGATGGCTGACAATGTGGTCGTGTTGTTTGTTGGTGCACAGTTGCCTGCAGGGCCTTGTGTTCCCCAGCAGTGCCCTGTGTCAGCCATCTTGTGAGTCCTTTTCCACTCCCTGTGATGTGAGCATGGTTCAGGGTGGTGTCGATGGGCCAATTGTGAGGCTGAGCAACATCTGTGACTACCACTCCCATCATGCTATTGCCTCCACCCCACTTCCCAGCATGCCCATCCTTCCTTCCTTTGGACTCTGCTTCCCTGTGGGGTGGGGTGCCTGTGCTGACAGGTTGGCTGAGAGTGTTCTCCTTGCGGTTGTTTGGCTATCAGTCCCAAGAGTGTCCCTGTGCTTCACACAGTATGAGCCCGGCTGGTTGGTCTTTGTGGGATCTTGAGTTAGAATGTGAGGCATTGCATTCTCCCAGGTGGGTTCTGTGGAGTTAGTGTTGGGGTGTGTGTGAGGGGAGGTGCTTGTGACTATGGTCAGTGCTGTGAGTCCTCCTTCCCACCCAGCCAGATATCCCACCATGGAACGTGCTTCCATTGCAGGGAGTGCAAGTTGTCTTTCAGGATGTCAGTCAGTGGTGTCCTGCTGTTGGTTGTTGCACAGTTGCCTGCAGGGCCTTGTGCTCCCCCCAGCAGTACCCAGTTTCAGCCATCTTGTGAGTCCTTTTCCACTCCCTGTGATGTAAGCATGGTTCAGGGTGGTGTTGATGGGCCAATTGTGAGGCTGAGCAATATCTATGACTCCAACTCCCATGATGCTATTGGCTACACTGACTTTACCAGCATACACAGAATTCCTTCCTTTCAGTGATCTTCCCTGTGAGGTGGTGTTCTAGTGATGTCAATATATCTGTGAGTGTTTGTTGGTTCTATTTGTGCCACTGCCTTGCTGTATTTGTTGTTAGGTTTGTAGATGTCATGACACAGTTAGATGTCACCATGAGATGGCAGGTATTGTGTTTGTCTGACTGGCATTCACATCTTGGGATGAGTATGTTTTGTTTGCTGTGTATTTGGTGAGGGTGCATGGTTTGCCTATCCCTTTGAGGGTGCTGTGTGTGTATTGTCACACCATATTGTGTATATAAGTTGTGTACTCACCAGGCTCTGGGATGTCTGTTAGTCCATATACGCTCACTGGTGGTAGGATGGCCCGCATCTTCTCCTCCCAGGGCCTGAGGTATATTGGTTTTGCATGAGGGCCACTGCCGGTGCGCTGGCTGATGATGTAGTCCTTTTTGAGTAGGTCCCGGACCCTCCTGCGCACATCATACCACCTGTTCTGGATGTCTTCCTTTTTGCGCAAACATGGTGATTGTGCATTCACCCTGTCGACAATCCTCGCCCACATCTTGGTTTTCTGCTACATGGGGGTCTGTTGTACCAATGTACCAAACAACTGTGGCTCTACCCTGAGTATCTCGTCTACCAGGACTTCCAATTCACAATCTAGGAACTTGTGGTTCTTCTTTGGGGGCATGGTGATGGGTGGTGGTGGTGATTGATGTGTGTGTGTGTGTGTGCAAGTGGGGGGGTGTGAGTGTAGGTTTAGCTGTGTGTGTGTGAGGGTGCTATTTGTAAGTGTGGTAATGGTGTGTGGCTTGTGTGATGCATGAGCTGTGAGTGTGTCTGTGGTTGCTGTGTGATGGTGTTGTTTGCTGGCAGGTATGTGGGATTTGCAAAGGCTCATGGTAGGGATTTGTGGCCTTTATGTAGGTGGGGTTGGGGGTGTGTCCTTGTTCCATTTTTTCACCCACCCCCAGTATTTATTGGCTTTGTGGTAGCTTGTTTGGCCTTTTGTTTTTTACTTTTTTCCCTTGGTGCTTTGGGTGCATGTAGGAGTCGTTCTTGTATCCGAGTCGGACGCTGCTGTTGTCTGATGCGATGTTGTCCGACTCGTTCCCGCTGTGTTTCAGGTTGGTTTCATGTGCAGCGTACGAGTCGGTCGCGGAGTATTGGGTTGATTCGGCTGGGTTTTGTGTGCGTGTGGTCGTACGGCTTGTGCTCCGTGCGAGTCGGTCGTGTTTCGCACGCATAGCATCGTACTACGCGGGTCGGAGTTCGCGGGTACGTTTCGTTCGGTCGCTATCCGGGTGTGTGTCGGTCGGTTAGTTTCGAGTGTTTTTCCGACCGGATGGCTTGTTTCCGTCCGGCTCGGTCGTTCGTTTTGTATTCCGTCCGCGTCGGTCGGGTTTCACATGCATTTCATCGTACTACCCGGGTCGGACGGCGCCGATTCGTGTCGGTCGGAATTAATTCCCGCACCGAGTCGGTCGGTACGTTTTCCTGCCCGAATCGGAATCGACCCCTTAAAATTTCTTTTCACAACCCTGGGTCTGGTGGCTGTGATAAATAAGGGAAAACAGTGTCCTGGCCCAGTGTGGAGATTGAGAAACTGATGGATGGTTTATTGATAAGATAGATCATTCAATTCGGACACCAAAGCAACAGATTCTTTCAATGAGTGCTTGCCTGGGAAGGGGGATCAAGATGTAATTGTACCACTATCTAAATGTAGGTACCTGAGAGTAATTAATCTATTTCTCACAGCCTTTGCCCACATTCTTTCACTGCATTGAATCTCTTCCCAGCACAATTTGGAGACTTTAGACACCTCATCATCCTCCAGGAGTGTATTGAAATATCTTAGGGCCCAAGTAAAGACCATCAGGCTCCAAGAGACCAGATTGCACTGTCTCCTTATGGCCTGAACCATAGTGCCCTGGGGGCGGGATAGAAGCCTTCTAAGCACTACCCCTTCTAATCTGTCCCATTCATATATCTGGTCAAGCGAAAAAACCTCTCCTCCATATAGACCCAGTGGAGGTATCTTCCCTTCATAGGCCCTTAGTAATGGAAGATAAGAATGTCCCCCAAATCTGCTATTAAAACTTGATAGACAGCTGGACTGCAATTAGGCCTTCTGCTTGATGGCATCCCAATGCATACCCTAGTTCAAGTTCCTCCTGAAGATTAAGCCCAAATATTTATATTGGTCGACTTGCTCCACCTCCCGTAAATCCAAATACCAGTTAAATTTCTTTACTCTTTTCCCAAAAACCAAAATCTTGGTCTTCTCCAAATTAATGTGAAGCTGGTACTGCCTACTATAAGTTTGTAGAGCATTTAATTTCCTCTGCAGACCAATAGGGGTATAATCCAATAATACCGGATCATCTGCATAAAGCAGACAGGCAATGTGCTGTTTCCCGATTTTGGGGGAAAATGAGTTAGATTGGGAAATATAGGTGGGGAGGTTGGCTAAAAAAAAGACTGAAAAGCAGGGGTGCTAAAACGCACCACTGCCGAAGGCCATTGTCAATGGGGATTCTTTGAGATAAGCGACCCGACTTATCTAACTCTACCTGGACCCAATTACCAGAGTGCAAAGATTGAAGTACACTGAGGAGGTTTAACGGGAGTCCCCAGGCAGCAAGTTTCCCCCATAGGATATCCCTAGCCACAGAATCGAAGGCTGTCCTGAAGTCTACAAAACAGCAGCACAGCCTTTGATTTTCATCCTGGGCCTTCCAAATAATGGCCCATAATGCATAGCAATGATCTATGGTAGAATGACCCTCCCTAAACCCCCCCGCCCCCTTTCTCTACAGGAACTCTCTTGGTTTTGCTGGCCCTGTCTTCAAGCTTAGATAAGATAATCTTTGAAAAGATATTTAGTGAAATATCAAGAAGGCTGATCAACCTATAATATATGGGGTGTGTACCTCTCCCTTTTTTTAAAATAGGTTTCACTATTTACCCTTTCCAGGAGAGGGAATAAAGGCCGCACGTGGCAATCCAGCTAAACAGGGAAGAATAGACCGTGGCCCACCAAACACTATTCATTTTAATTATTACTGCTGGGATGTTATCAGGGCCAGCAGCATGGGAGAGCTTTACTCTCTCTATTCCTGACTTTTACTTCCTTTATTGAAAACCAAGCAATGGGGAGTTTTTGTCCAAGAGTTATATGGAGCCTATCTGAGCCAATGGTCTTGCTATATAGGTCTCTCAAATAAGTAGCCCACTGAGCTTCCGAGATCATACAAATGAGAGTACCCCTATTTTGACCACTAGACTCGTTGACCTTTGCCCAGAACTTCTGCTGATCCTTGAGGAGGATAATTTCCTGCATCTCATCCCACTTACTGTGATAGAAGGAGGCTTGTTTCGTCTGCACAAGAGATTTGTATTGCCGTTTAAGCTTGACCAGTTCCTGGGACGCTAAGGAGCTTGGATGGCGCCTTGCCCTCCTGACACTCTGGCTCACCAATCGCTTCAACTCTCGGCAGTCGGAGTCAAACCAGCCCCCCACCTCCTTCGAATGAGGGTCTGCCCGCCCACCCTTCTCACATATGCTTACTGTGATACAACCCAAACTTGCTGTACTATTTTATTGTACCATACAATGATATCACCTAGGTAAATAGGGGGGATATCAATCTTCTCCTCTAATTGAATGGTTGCTAACTGTTGGAGATGAATAGGATGAAGAGGATCCAGGCGTGTTGAGAGACTATGCGGGAAGGACATTCCTAGGGGCAGAACTCTCTCCGGGGACACTGGCTCACACAGGTCAAGGACTGCTGTAATTGCCCAGTGATCACTACCCTCATATTTTGCCACCTCAAAATCCTTAAAAAAGCTTTATTTAAATAATACTAGCCAGGATTTCATTTGCCGAAGGTCTTCTTTGTGAATATAAAACTTTATAAGTAGGAAGTATCTGATTGTGCTGTTGCTCCGACCCATTTCTACCACTGAGAATTGGAGGCCACTTGATATATTTATAACCTCCAATGATCTCTTGATGATCTTGGTGGATATAAGTGTTAGGACACCTGCAGATGCTCTCTCCTTTCCCCGGCTCCTGCCTTTACTATTCAGTACCATAAAGCCTTCTACTGACTGGTCCTCTCTCAACCAGGATTCCTGAAGAAATACCAAATGGAAGGGTTTCAAACTTTCCTCCTGTTCGCCACTGCTCCTCAGGCATTCGTACCCATGGATATTCCAACTCAGGATTCTCAAGTTTGGAGAGGACCCCTTATTCTAGGGGGAGCTATGCCTGGTGCTTCGGTGGACATCCTCCAAAAGGTACTGTAAGGGAAAAAACCTATTATCCTGTGCCCATGCTGGTTGCTTGGGCTGCGTGAGTGATCTATCGTTTACTAAAACCACTCTTAAAACATTAGGTGGCTGGCTACTTTGCCATGTACATTCAGGCCTTACAGGTGGATTGTATGGCATAAACCACTCCTATTGGGTGGCGGATAATCCGCTGTGCATATTTAGAATAGGACCCAACTGGGAGGCAAATGGGGGGGGGGGGACTTTTTTTTTAAGGGGCATGAGGCTTGTAGTCCTGCCTTAGCTAAGTCCTCTTCGGCCTTTATCACTAGTTGCGCAATACAGGGCGAAATAAAGGAGACTCTGGAAACTTCTCTACCTTGTTTGCCAAGTTGAAACCCAACCGAAGTTAAGTCCAGTGAAGAGATCCCTGAAAGGGAGGGAATTTGATGAAATAGATGGAGGATTTTTGAACGATTCAAAGGTCGGCGTTTCTTTGCTTTTTTCCCCTACGGGTAACATCCAACTGTAGCTCTGACGTCACCAACTACGAACGGAAGGGGAATTCAGAAGGAGAAGTGAGCTCTTTATGAGATTTATTCAGAGTCTGGGGCTTAACCACCTTACTGCGAGCTACTTTTGGGACTTTATTATTTGTGGTGAAACGTGCTACCCGGGGTGAGGGAGTGGGGTCCGGACTACTTTTAGAATCAGGTTTTACATTTGATTTTACTTTTTTGTATGAGGATGCGTCTCAAGAATTGATCTTGGGGGCAAGCACCGTTACTGGCCTTCCCTTTCGTACTCAGGGCCTTCTTTTTCGCCTGCACATTGTACATGAAACCCAGATAACCCATTCCGAGTACTTGCCCCCCTGTGCACGGCGGAACCTTGAGGAAAATTTAAAAGGATTTAAATGATGATGCTTTTTCCGCACAATCATAGGGCACTTGGAATATAAACGGATCCTTCCGAATTTATTGACCTTCAATTTCCCCTGGCAGAGCACTCTGGGCCCCCCCTGGTTCTGTGACCATTACTGCAGCGGGTGCCTTACTGACCATAGTTTTGCCCACATTATTTTTAAAATGCTGTAATTCATGCCGAATGTCTTTAAAACATTTTGACTGGTCCACTTGATTCGACCTTATTGACACCAGCATTTCCAAGATCCCAAGTAGAGTGGTCTGCATAAGCAGCATTACATCCAGCAAAGATGACGACTTAGTAGACTGAATAGTGAAGGAACTTCCTTGCGATCCAAAAGAAGAGTTTGTTTCCCCGGGCAGGGGAGCCATATATGGTGAAGAAATAGCCCAATTCAGTTGATCTTCTCTGCAATTCAGCTGGGAGGGTTCAGAATCCTCAGAACGGGAAGGTAATAAAGAAATGTCTAAGCGGGGTGAAGAGGACAGTCTTGGACCTCTGCTAACAGTCGCACTTATAGCCTGGGGAGAGGACACCAAAAGGTTGGCTATTTGCTCTTTATCCATTGCTGCACACAGAACATCTTTTGCTAAGTCCTCAGCATTTGGCAGGTCGTGGGGAGTCTTGATCCTCTCCTCCGACAGAGGTTAGACTCTATTATTGAAATGTTTAAGGACAAAGTTCTTTATTGAGATAACAAGCGGTGAGCGCGGACCTTCCTCAGTTGATAAGAAACTGATCAGGATGATCAGATGCCTTCTTCCCTCCTGTTTTCCTCCTTTTACAGACTCTCTCCTGTGATTTACATTTTGGAGCGCTGGGGAGGACTCTCTTACAGCGAAGCACCAGAGGAGATGAACGAGAGGAGGTATTCATTGCTGAACCAATGATAAGAAATGAAGTTATGGTGAAAAAGAGTTACGCTTACCTCCTTCTTGAACACGCCCCTGACTGCCGCCGCCTCATCCACTTCTACAAGGATTCTTTGCGCTCCTTCAGAGACCGTTTTAGACCCCCTTCCTATTCACAAGGACAAAGGGGTAGTCATCTTCATCCATAATACGGGAGAAAGTACCAAGAATTAGATGAACAGGTCTAAGAAAACTGAAGAAGACTTTCACCTCGGCCCGGGGCACCTTGGGCTCAATATGCCTCCGTGGGCTCTAGTTAGCAAATAGATTGACAGTTTGCCAGCCAAAACCTAGGTGCAACCTCACACCCCAATCGTACCGCCAAACCCCCTGGGTGGATAAGACACAGTGGGAAGAGGAGCCCCTGGTGGCTGTCCGACGACAAATGCCCCAACCACAAATCACCTGGCCTGAGAAACAGAGCCCTGCATATAAGTTGGGGCTGCACAGGATAAGGGCAGGATTGGGACAAAAAATCTCCTCAAAAATCCAAGTTGAGAGAAGAAAAAATCGCCCAGACGTCCAGTGTGTTCACTCAAGGTACCACCAAGCACCAGGCCAGGTACGGTCTCCGCCGACTTAAGACGCCGTCTCTCTGCGCCGTGCGGCCGTGTTGCACCAGTGTCATCCACTCAGGGCACCATACACCACCAAGCCTGGTGACTTCTCCACCACCATCTCAGCACCGCGTGACCATGCAACCATGTGTGCAAGCATCAATATCCACTCAAATCCTTCCACTCGGAGCACTACCGAGCCAGGTGAGACCTCCCCCGGGATGCCGTCTCAATGCTGTGCGCCCGTGTTACCAGACACCATTGATGGAACAATAGAGCAACCTGGCCTGGAAGCGGAAGCAGCGGGAGCAGCAGAGGTTCGGCCCGGACGGGCGGGCGACAGCGGGTAAGAAGGAGGACAACAAATCCCTTTTCAGTTTCTAAGTTATTCACCACATTGGAACTGTCATCATGATCGCCCGAAAAAAAATGTGAGGATTGTGTTTAGAAAAAGAGTTACATCAGAACAATTATTTCATAACCACTAAATACAAGAATTGTGTTTTACATGTGCTACAGTTGTGTTTCTGTGGCTCTTAGTTCCAAGAGGCCACTAATACCAGTAGATAAACTCAATACAACTCAAATAGAAGTGAAGCAAAAGGTTGATGAAACTATTTAGGCCTCATTCTGAGTGCACTGTCAGTTTATGCAGTAATACTGCACCTGGTAAATACTGATAGTACTACTGCGGTATTTGCCAGATGCTGTACTTGCTATTCTGAGGTACACACCTGGGAACACCAGATAATATAGTAATATCACCTTTACCCCATTCAGAAACTGAGAATGTGCAGTATTTTCCAGAAACACATTCTTCTAGGTTTTACCTAGTGGGGTGTAAAGAGAAACATATCTAGTGTTACCGCACATCTTGCGATCTCGCTTCAATCAATCAATCACAGAATTTGTAGAGCGCACTACTTACCCGCGAGGGTCTCAAGGCGCTGGGGAGAGAGAAGGGGGGGGGGTGCTGCTACTGGTCGAACAGCCAGGTCTTGAGTAGCCTCCTGAAGGTCAGCAGGTCTTGGGTCTGTCGTAGGCTTAGTGGAAGGGTGTTCCAGGTCTTGGCGGCGAGGTGTGAGAAGGATCTGCCGCTGGTGGTTGTTCTTCGAATGCGAGGGACGGTGGCGAGGGAGAGGTCGGCGGAGCGGAGCTGGCGGTTGGGGACGTAGAAGAAGAGTCGTCTGTTGAGATAGGCTGGGCCAGTCTTGTGGAGTGCCTTGTGTGCGTGGATGAGGAGTTTGAAGGTGATCCTCCTGTCGACGGGGAGCCAGTGCAGGTTCCTCAGGTGGGGGGTGATGTGGCTGTGGCGTGGTACGTCGAGGATCAGGCGTGCGGAGGCATTTTGTATGCGTTGCAGTCGCTTGATGAGCTTGGCCGGGGCTCCCGCGTAGAGGGCGTTCCCATAGTCAAGTCTGCTACTGACGAGGGCCTGGGTGACTGTTCTTCTTGTGTCTGTCGGGATCCACCTGTAGATCTTGCGAAGCATGCGGAGGGTGTTGAAGCAGGAGGAGGAGACTGCGTTGACTTGCTTGGCCATGGAGAGCGTTGAGTCGAGGATGACTCCCAGGTTGCGTGCGTGGTCGGTGGGTGTCGGGGCTGCTCCCAGCGTCGTTGGCCACCAGGAATCGTCCCAGGCTGAGGGGTTGGAGCCGAGGATGAGGACCTCCGTCTTGTCCGTGTTCAGCTTTAGTCGGCTGATCTTCATCCAATCGGCGACGGCCTTCATTCCTTCATGGAGATTGGCTTTGGCGGCGAGGGGTCCTTGGTGAGGGAGAGGATCAGTTGAGTGTCGTCGGCATAGGAGATAATGTTGAGGTCGTGCTGTCTGGCGATGCGTGCGAGCGGGGCCATGTAGATGTTGAACAGTGTTGGGCTGAGGGAAGATCCCTGGGGTACGCCGCAGATGGTTTCGGAGGCTTCGGATCGGAAAGGTGGGAGGCGGACTCTCTGGGTTCTGCCGTCGAGGAAGGAGGTGGTCCATTCCAGGGCCTTGTCTCGGATCCCTGCGTCGTGGAGGCGTGCGCGTAGAGTGCGGTGGCAGACAGTGTCGAAGGCGGTGGAGAGGTCCAGCAGGATGAGGGCTGCGGTCTCACCGTTGTCCAGCAGGGTCCTGATGTCGTCGGTGGCGGCGATGAGGGCAGTCTCAGTGCTGTGGTTGCTGCGGAACCCCGATTGGGATGGGTCCAGGATGCTGTTTTCTTTGAGGTATCGGGTTAGCTGTTTGTTGATCGATCGTCTCTTCAGAGACTTACAAAAAGCCCATGAGTGAGAATTATTTGAGATGTCATCTCAACTTCTCTGATCCCAATTGTTATCAGAATGCAGGCATCTTTCTGCTTCATTTGACAAGATGAGCAAAATGTAATGGTTTTATTGTGCTTGTATTTCTTTGGATTGTTTTGACAGCCTGCCATGAACCCTGTTTATTACTGCCTTTAATCTGTAGGAAGGCACTAAAGATAAGGGACTTTGCTCTGCATGAAATGGGTGTGGACACAAGGAACTGAAAAACACAAAGTATCCACTGTAATTACAATAACAACAGTGATCTTTTACATGCCGCCCACGCCACCACAAACTGAATTGACTCTTGAGGCATGAAAAAATAACTCCTTATTGCACTGGCACGTTGTGATAGGCTCTGTTGAGGCTGACATTAATGTGGTAGAAGGTTATCATATAGCCTTATAGCCCAGCATAGCAGGTTATTTTAGCCATTAAAGGCCCGCTCCAGCGGTAAAGTCCTGAGCCGAAGGTTAGGGCCTTTAACAAGCGAGAGACCTTTAATGGCTGGTATAGCCCAGCTACGGTGGGCTATAAGGCTATTAGAACATTTAGCCCCATCGAGGGCAGAATGTTCTAATTTGTAAAACAAAGGCCTCACAGAGCCCAAGGGGATTGAAATCCCCTCGGCTCCGTGAGGCGCCATTAGAAACCGGGAGCACTTCATTGTTTTCATTGGCGCTCCCAACATTCCAATGTTCTAATACAAAATAAATGTTTCCCAACATTTGCAACAAGATGGAAATCAAACTGGACACACCTTATTTAGAATTATTTTCTTATGCTAAACATACATATGGTGTTTATGTTTGCTATTTCAATATCCCTGACTTTATGATGTCCAATTTTCATATAACTGCCTGGAGCTAATTAAATGCTTTTGCTGCAATGTGCTCGGCTAGAAGCATTTGTCTATATCATCTTGGAGGCAATTTCTACGATGCAATAAGCGAAAGGGACATTAGCAGTGGCGGCTCGCACAGGTATCGCTGCAGGGCGGTGAGGCGGGGCGGGAGTGGGGCTGGGTGGTGGGGTAGTGGAGTGTGACATATGACGGGAACATTTAGAGTAAATAAATAAATAAACAAAAGCACTTACTTTGCGCTCGCAGCATCGCTGAGTTGGCGATGCTGCGAGCGCAAAGTAAGTGCTTTTGTTTATTTATTTATTTACTCTAAACGTTCCCCTCGTATGTCACACTCCACTATGCCCCCACCCAGTACCGCCCCCGCCCCGCCTCACCGCCCCACAGCGATACCTGTGCGAGCCGCCACTGGACATTAGCCATTGGCATCACTATTGATCAGCTGCTGTTGCATTAATGCTTCCATTAAAGTGCTCTCTGTACAAACTGCACTGTGTTTCTTCCACAGCCAGTGGCCCACCGAAGAGGAAAACAGTAATTTATCAGAATGTGGCAAAGATAACTTCATTTCTGAGGCGTGATGCCTCATGTCAAATGTGTCATTTTCGCTCACCCAACTGCAAAGACAATTGGCCATAGTCCCTTCTTGTATACTCAATGCCATAATTGTAGTCGTGCAAACCACACAAAAAAACTGAAAGAGACCCAGACATGAACATGGTTCCTGTAGATGTGTCTGCTCATTGCACTGTCAAAAATATATTGCAAGGTTTCTTGGCTAAGGAGTTAGATTTTTTGCAATAACAATTTTCAAGCAAGTTTCAGATATTTTGCTATAGTCTTACATTTAATAATTTTGGTACAAAAGCAAAGATCTAAAAGCCCCTGTTGATAAAGAGGAATGGGGAATCCTCGAAATGAATCTCAAATGTTAGGTTATTGATCATGGCAGGCCAGAAATACTCGTTAGACATCTGAGCATCTCCACATAGACTGGTACTTACTCTTACTCCAAATGGAGTGCAGTGATGTTTGTCATTTATGCCTTTCTTATTTTCTTAGCACAATGAGATCCCTAGCTACCACTTTCTCTGATGTTATCTACTTAAACGGACGAGAACCAATACCTGATTTTATTGGTCCTGATCATTTATTCAACCATTTTTTAATTTTTTAATTTTTCTGTTATCATATGTGTCAGAAATAGAGAAAACACTTTTTGCTTCAAAAGAGTACATAAAGTACATTATAAACATAATAAACAACAATACATGAACAAAAAATCAAAGTGTTACACCAGTCAGTCATTTCAAAAACTTCATGCAAGCAGCAATCCCACTGTGATATTGTACATGATTTAAACACTCCTTTTAAAGGGATGCTGCCCATTGGGAACAAAACTTGGACGCAGCTCGGGTTAAAACATTACAATATTTCCCTTCAAGCTGCTCCTACTCCTAAATTAGTGTTTCCTCAATGGTAAAGGATGCCAACGCGTTTCGAGTCCCAGTAGTGCTCGTGGGGCTCTCTTCAGGGCTTTGACTTGGTGCGATCTAAAACATAAGCAAATGATGCTATTTTATAAATGATTTTTACCCCCTTCTCAATGTCAACTGTGTAAGTTTTCATGAACGCTGCACAGTACCTGTTTTACGCGTATTCTTTTACTTCTAGGAAAAGTGCTCTTCTTTGCAATTAGTTTGAAGTTCATTGACCGTTCTGTCTGAGATCTAGAAAATCAAAGGTTACCTTTAAGCATCTGGTTGCCTAATTTAATTTGGAAAGAAATTTAAAGGTGTTATTCGAACATCTTACTTGGGGGCACATTACGAAAGTCCGCCCGCCACCGTAGCGGTGAATGGGACCGTCCGCCATAGGAGCGGCGGTCCCGCCGCGAGTATTAGGATGCCACTGCCACGGTGGCATCCCCTTTTCCCAACATTGTGGCGGGCGGTGTTCACAGCACCGCCCGCCACAATGCTGGGAATGCACGTCGTGCATTGGCATGCACAAGGTGACAGGCACCGCGCGTTGCCTGCCACCTTGTCCATGCCAATGCAGAGGGTACCATAGGTA